>JALHLI010000051.1:317500-448855 GCA_023349425.1 Anthopleura sola | reverse complement strand
AAATCATTTTTGGGCCAGATACTTAACCGAGAGGGTACCATCTTCGCAGGGACTAACATCTGGGTGATTTGCTATTGATTTCTGTGAAAAAGAGACAAAACTTCAGCAACTTCCAAAATTGCAATTTTTACCCACCCCTGGTTAATCCACTGTTGTTGCACTATTTTTAGCCAAAATCATTTTTGGGCCAGATACTTACCGAGAGGGTTCCATCTTCGCAGGGACTAACATCTGGGTGATTTGCTATTGATTTCTGTGAAAAAGAGACAAAACTTCAGCAACTTCCAAAATTGCAATTTTTACCCACCCCTGGTTAATCCACTGTTGTTGCACTATTTTAGCCAAAATCATTTTTGGGGCCAGATACTTACCGAGAGGGTTCCATCTTCGCAGGGACTAACATCTGGGTGATTTGCTATTGATTTCTGTGAAAAAGAGACCAAAACTTCAGCAACTTCCAAAATTGCAATTTTTACCCACCCCTGGTTAATCCACTGTTGGTTGCACTATTTTAGCCAAAATCATTTTTGGGCCAGATACTTACCGAGAGGGTTCCATCTTCGCAGGGGACTAACATCTGGGTGATTTGCTATTGATTTCTGTGAAAAAGAGACAAAACTTCAGCAACTTCCAAAATTGCAATTTTTACCCCACCCCTGGTTAATCCACTGTTGTTGCACTATTTTAGCCAAAATCATTTTTGGGCCAGATACTTACCGAGAGGGTTCCATCTTCGCAGGGACTAACATCTGAGGTGATTTGCTATTGATTTCTGTGAAAAAGAGGACAAAACTTCAGCAACTTCCAAAATTGCAATTTTTACCCACCCCTGGTTAATCCACTGTTGTTGCACTATTTTAGCCAAAATCATTTTTGGGCCAGATACTTACCGAGAGGGTTCCATCTTCGCAGGGACTAACATCTGGGTGATTTGCTATTGATTTCTGTGAAAAAGAGACAAAACTTCAGCAACTTCCAAAATTGCAATTTTTACCCACCCCTGGTTTAATCCACTGTTGTTGCACTATTTTAGCCAAAATCATTTTTGGGCCAGATACTCACCGAGAGGGGTTCCATCTTCGCAGGGACTAACATCTGGGTGATTTGCTATTGATTTCTGTGAAAAAGAGACAAAACTTCAGCAACTTCCAAAATTGCAATTTTTACCCACCCCTGGTTAATCCACTGTTGTTGCACTATTTTAGCCAAAATCATTTTTGGGCCAGATACTTACCGAGAGGGTTCCATCTTCGCAGGGACTAACATCTGGGGTGATTTGCTATTGATTTCTGTGAAAAAGAGACAAAACTTCAGCAACTTCCAAAATTGCAATTTTTACCCACCCCTGGTTAATCCACTGTTGTTGCACTATTTTAGCCAAAAATCATTTTTGGGCCAGATACTCACCGAGAGGGTTCCATCTTCGCAGGGACTAACATCTGGGTGATTTGCTATTGATTTCTGTGAAAAAGAGACAAAACTTCAGCAACTTCCAAAATTGCAATTTTTACCCACCCCTGGTTAATCCACTGTTGTTGCACTATTTTAGCCAAAATCATTTTTGGGCCAGATACTTACCGAGAGGGTTCCATCTTCGCAGGGACTAACATCTGGGTGATTTGCTATTGATTTCTGTGAAAAAGAGACACAAAACTTCAGCAACTTCCAAAATTGCAATTTTTACCCACCCCTGGTTAATCCACTGTTGTTGCACTATTTTAGCCAAAATCATTTTTGGGCCAGATACTTACCGAGAGGGTTCCATCTCGCAGGGACTAACATCTGGGTGATTTGCTATTGATTTCTGTGAAAAAGAGACAAAACTTCAGCAACTTCCAAAATTGCAATTTTTACCCACCCCTGGTTAATCCACTGTTGTTGCCACTATTTTAGCCAAAATCATTTTTGGGCCAGATACTCACCGAGAGGGTTCCATCTTCGCAGGGACTAACATCTGGGTGATTTGCTATTGATTTCTGTGAAAAAGAGACAAAAACTTCAGCAAACTTCCAAAATTGCAATTTTTACCCACCCCTGGTTAATCCACTGTTGTTGCACTATTTTAGCCAAAATCATTTTTTGGGCCAGATACTTACCGAGAGGGTTCCATCTTCGCAGGGACTAACATCTGGGTGATTTGCTATTGATTTCTGTGAAAAAGAGACAAAACTTCAGCAACTTCCAAAATTGCAATTTTTACCCTCCCTGGTTAATCCACTGTTGTTGCACTATTTTAGCCAAAATCATTTTGGGCCAGATACTTACCGAGGAGGGGTTCCATCTTCGCAGGGACTAACATCTGGGGTGATTTGCTATTGATTTCTGTGAAAAAGAGACAAAACTTCAGCAACTTCCAAAATTGCAATTTTTACCCACCCCTGGTTAATCCACTGTTGTTGCACTATTTTAGCCAAAATCATTTTTGGGCCAGATACTTACCGAGAGGGTTCCATCTTCGCAGGGACTAACATCTGGGTGATTTTGCTATGATTTCTGTGAAAAGAGACAAAACTTCAGCAACTTCCAAAATTGCAATTTTTACCCACCCCTGGTTAATCCACTGTTGTTGCACTATTTTAGCCAAAATCATTTTTGGGCCAGATACTTACCGAGAGGGTTCCATCTTCGCAGGGACTAACATCTGGGTGATTTGCTATTGATTTCTGTGAAAAAGAGACAAAACTTCAGCAACTTCCAAAATTGCCAATTTTTACCCACCCCTGGTTAATCCACTGTTGTTGCACTATTTTAGCCAAAATCATTTTTGGGCCAGATACTTACCGAGAGGGTTCCATCTTCGCAGGGGACTAACATCTGGGGTGATTTGCTATTGATTTCTGTGAAAAAGAGACAAAACTTCAGCAACTTCCCAAAATTGCAATTTTTTACCCCACCCCTGGTTAATCCACTGTTGTTGCACTATTTTAGCCAAAATCATTTTTGGGCCAGATACTTACCGAGAGGGTTCCATCTTCGCAGGGGACTAACATCTGGGTGATTTGCTATTGATTTCTGTGAAAAAGAGACAAAACTTCAGCAACTTCCAAAATTGCAATTTTTACCCACCCCTGGTTAATCCACTGTTGTTGCACTATTTTAGCCAAAATCATTTTTGGGCCAGATACTTACCGAGAGGGTTCCATCTTCGCAGGGACTAACATCTGGGTGATTTGCTATTGATTTCTGTGAAAAAGAGACAAAACTTCAGCAACTTCCAAAATTGCAATTTTTACCCACCCCTGGTTAATCCACTGTTGTTGCACTATTTTAGCCAAAATCATTTTTGGGCCAGATACTTACCGAGAGGGTTCCATCTTCGCAGTGGACTAACATCATGGGTGATTTGCTATTGATTTCTGTGAAAAAGAGACAAAACTTCAGCAACTTCCAAAATTGCAATTTTTACCCACCCCTGGTTAATCCACTGTTGTTGCACTATTTTAGCCAAAATCATTTTTGGGCCAGATACTTACCGAGAGGGTTCCATCTTCGCAGGGACTAACATCTGGGTGATTTTGCTATTGATTTCTGTGAAAAAGAGACAAAACTTCAGCAACATCCAAAATTGCAATTTTTACCACCCCTGGTTAATCCACTGTTGTTGCACTATTTTAGCCAAAATCATTTTTGGGCCAGATACTTACCGAGAGGGTTCCATCTTCCGCAGGGACTAACATCTGGGTGATTTGCTATTGATTTCTGTGAAAAAGAGACAAAACTTCAGCAACTTCCAAAATTGCAATTTTTACCCACCCCCTGGTTAATCCACTGTTGTTGCACTATTTTAGCCAAAATCATTTTTGGGCCAGATACTTACCGAGAGGGTTCCATCTTCGCAGGGCTACTAACATCTGGGTGATTTGCTATTGATTTCTGTGAAAAAGAGACAAAACTTCAGCAACTTCCAAAATTGCAATTTTTACCCACCCCTGGTTAATCCACTGTTGTTGCACTATTTTAGCCAAAATCATTTTTGGGCCAGATACTTACCGAGAGGGGTTCCATCTTCGCAGGGACTAACATCTGGGTGATTTGCTATTGATTTCTGTGAAAAAGAGACAAAACTTCAGCAACTTCCAAAATTGCAATTTTTACCCACCCCTGGTTAATCCACTGTTGTTTGCACTATTTTAGCCAAAATCATTTTTGGGCCAGATACTCACCGAGAGGGGTTCCATCTTCGCAGGGACTAACATCTGGGTGATTTGCTATTGATTTCTGTGAAAAAGAGACAAAAACTTCAGCAACTTCCAAATTGCAATTTTTACCCACCCCTGGTTAATCCACTGTTGTTGCACTATTTTAGCCAAAATCATTTTTGGGCCAGATACTTACCGAGAGGGTTCCATCTTCGCAGGGACTAACATCTGGGTGATTTGCTATTGATTTCTGTGAAAAAGAGACAAAACTTCAGCAACTTCCAAAATTGCAATTTTTACCCACCCCTGGTTAATCCACTGTTGTTGCACTATTTTTAGCCAAAATCATTTTTGGGCCAGATACTTACCGAGAGGGTTCCATCTTCGCAGGGACTAACATCTGGGGTGATTTGCTATTGATTTCTGTGAAAAAGAGACAAAACTTCAGCAACTTCCAAAATTGCAATTTTTACCCACCCCTGGTTAATCCACTGTTGTTTGCACTATTTTAGCCAAAATCATTTTTTGGGGCCAGATACTTACCGAGAGGGTTCCATCTTCGCAGGGACTAACATCTGGGTGATTTTGCTATTGATTTCTGTGAAAAAAGAGACAAAACTTCAGCAACTTCCAAAATTGCAATTTTTACCCACCCCTGGTTAATCCACTGTTGTTGCACTATTTTAGCCAAAAATCATTTTTGGGCCAGATACTCACCGAGAGGGGTTCCATCTTCGCAGGGACTAACATCTGGGTGATTTGCTATTGATTTCCTGTGAAAAAGAGACAAAACTTCAGCAACTTCCAAAATTGCAATTTTTACCCACCCCTGGTTAATCCACTGTTGTTTGCACTATTTTAGCCAAAATCATTTTTGGGCCAGATACTTACCGAGAGGGTTCCATCTTCGCAGGGACTAACATCTGGGTGATTTGCTATTGATTTCCTGTGAAAAAGAGACAAAACTTCAGCAACTTCCAAAATTGCAATTTTTACCCACCCCTGGTTAATCCACTGTTGTTGCACTATTTTAGCCAAAATCATTTTTGGGCCAGATACTTACCGAGAGGGTTCCATCTTCGCAGGGACTAACATCTGGGTGATTTGCTATTGATTTCTGTGAAAAAGAGACAAAACTTCAGCAACTTCCAAAATTGCAATTTTTACCCACCCCTGGTTAATCCACTGTTGTTGCACTATTTTAGCCCAAAATCATTTTTGGGGCCAGATACTTACCGAGAGAGGGTTCCATCTTCGCAGGGGACTAACATCTGGGTGATTTGCTATTGATTTCTGTGAAAAAGAGACAAAACTTCAGCAACTTCCAAAATTGCAATTTTTACCCACCCCTGGTTAATCCACTGTTGTTGCACCTCATTTTAGCCAAAATCATTTTTGGGCCAGATACTTACCGAGAGGGTTCCATCTTCGCAGGGACTAACATCTGGGTGATTTGCTATTGATTTCTGTGAAAAAGAGACAAAACTTCAGCAACTTCCAAAATTGCAATTTTTACCCACCCCTGGTTAATCCACTGTTGTTGCACTATTTTTAGCCAAATCATTTTTGGGCCAGATACTTACCGAGAGGGTTCCATCTTCGCAGGGACTAACATCTGGGTGATTTGCTATTGATTTCTGTGAAAAAGAGACAAAACTTCAGCAACTTCCAAAATTGCAATTTTTACCCACCCCTGGTTAATCCACTGTTGTTGCACTATTTTAGCCAAAATCATTTTTGGGGCCAGATTACCGAGAGGGTTTCCATCTTCGCAGGGACTAACATCTGGGTGATTTGCTATTGATTTCTGTGAAAAAGAGACAAAACTTCAGCAACTTCCAAAATTGCAATTTTTTACCCACCCCTGGTTAATCACTGTTGTTGCACTATTTTAGCCAAAATCATTTTTGGGCCAGATACTTACCGAGAGGGTTCCATCTTCGCAGGGACTAACATCTGGGTGATTTGCTATTGATTTCTGTGAAAAAGAGACAAAACTTCAGCAACTTCCAAAATTGCAATTTTTACCCACCCCTGGATATAATCCACTGTTGGTGCACTATTTTAGCCAAAATCATTTTTGGGCCAGATACTTACCGAGAGGGTTCCATCTTCGCAGGGGACTAACATCTGGGTGATTTGCTATTGATTTCTGTGAAAAAGAGACAAAACTTCAGCAACTTCCAAAATTGCAATTTTTACCCACCCCTGGTTAATCCACTGTTGTTGCACTATTTTAGCCAAAATCATTTTTGGGCCAGATACTTACCGAGAGGGTTCCATCTTCGCAGGGACTACCGAGAGGGTTCCATCTTCGCAGGGACTAACATCTGGGTGATTTGCTATTGATTTCTGTGAAAAAGAGACAAAACTTCAGCAACTTCCAAAATTGCAATTTTTACCCACCCCTGGTTAATCCACTGTTGTTGCACTATTTTAGCCAAAATCATTTTTGGGCCAGATACTTACCGAGAGGGTTCCATCTTCGCAGGGACTAACATCTGGGTGATTTGCTATTGATTTCTGTGAAAAAGAGACAAAACTTCAGCAACTTCCAAAATTGCAATTTTTACCCACCCCTGGTTAATCCACTGTTGTTGCACTATTTTAGCCAAAATCATTTTTGGGCCAGATACTCACCGAGAGGGTTCCATCTTCGCAGGGACTAACATCTGGGTGATTTGCTATTGATTTCTGTGAAAAAGAGACAAAACTTCAGCAACTTCCAAAATTGCAATTTTTACCCACCCCTGGTTAATCCACTGTTGTTGCACTATTTTAGCCAAAATCATTTTTGGGCCAGATACTTACCGAGAGGGTTCCATCTTCGCAGGGACTAACATCTGGGTGATTTGCTATTGATTTCTGTGAAAAAGAGACAAAACTTCAGCAACTTCCAAAATTGCAATTTTTACCCACCCCTGGTTAATCCACTGTTGTTGCACTATTTTAGCCAAAATCATTTTTGGGCCAGATACTTACCGAGAGGGTTCCATCTTCGCAGGGACTAACATCTGGGTGATTTGCTATTGATTTCTGTGAAAAAGAGACAAAACTTCAGCAACTTCCAAAATTGCAATTTTTACCCACCCCTGGTTAATCCACTGTTGTTGCACTATTTTAGCCAAAATCATTTTTGGGCCAGATACTTACCGAGAGGGTTCCATCTTCGCAGGGACTAACATCTGGGTGATTTGCTATTGATTTCTGTGAAAAAGAGACAAAACTTCAGCAACTTCCAAAATTGCAATTTTTACCCACCCCTGGTTAATCCACTGTTGTTGCACTATTTTAGCCAAAATCATTTTTGGGCCAGATACTTACCGAGAGGGTTCCATCTTCGCAGGGACTAACATCTGGGTGATTTGCTATTGATTTCTGTGAAAAAGAGACAAAACTTCAGCAACTTCCAAAATTGCAATTTTTACCCACCCCTGGTTAATCCACTGTTGTTGCACTATTTTAGCCAAAATCATTTTTGGGCCAGATACTTACCGAGAGGGTTCCATCTTCGCAGGGACTAACATCTGGGTGATTTGCTATTGATTTCTGTGAAAAAGAGACAAAACTTCAGCAACTTCCAAAATTGCAATTTTTACCCACCCCTGGTTAATCCACTGTTGTTGCACTATTTTAGCCAAAATCATTTTTGGGCCAGATACTTACCGAGAGGGTTCCATCTTCGCAGGGACTAACATCTGGGTGATTTGCTATTGATTTCTGTGAAAAAGAGACAAAACTTCAGCAACTTCCAAAATTGCAATTTTTACCCACCCCTGGTTAATCCACTGTTGTTGCACTATTTTAGCCAAAATCATTTTTGGGCCAGATACTTACCGAGAGGGTTCCATCTTCGCAGGGACTAACATCTGGGTGATTTGCTATTGATTTCTGTGAAAAAGAGACAAAACTTCAGCAACTTCCAAAATTGCAATTTTTACCCACCCCTGGTTAATCCACTGTTGTTGCACTATTTTAGCCAAAATCATTTTTGGGCCAGATACTTACCGAGAGGGTTCCATCTTCGCAGGGACTAACATCTGGGTGATTTGCTATTGATTTCTGTGAAAAAGAGACAAAACTTCAGCAACTTCCAAAATTGCAATTTTTACCCACCCCTGGTTAATCCACTGTTGTTGCACTATTTTAGCCAAAATCATTTTTGGGCCAGATACTTACCGAGAGGGTTCCATCTTCGCAGGGACTAACATCTGGGTGATTTGCTATTGATTTCTGTGAAAAAGAGACAAAACTTCAGCAACTTCCAAAATTGCAATTTTTACCCACCCCTGGTTAATCCACTGTTGTTGCACTATTTTAGCCAAAATCATTTTTGGGCCAGATACTTACCGAGAGGGTTCCATCTTCGCAGGGACTAACATCTGGGTGATTTGCTATTGATTTCTGTGAAAAAGAGACAAAACTTCAGCAACTTCCAAAATTGCAATTTTTACCCACCCCTGGTTAATCCACTGTTGTTGCACTATTTTAGCCAAAATCATTTTTGGGCCAGATACTTACCGAGAGGGTTCCATCTTCGCAGGGACTAACATCTGGGTGATTTGCTATTGATTTCTGTGAAAAAGAGACAAAACTTCAGCAACTTCCAAAATTGCAATTTTTACCCACCCCTGGTTAATCCACTGTTGTTGCACTATTTTAGCCAAAATCATTTTTGGGCCAGATACTCACCGAGAGGGTTCCATCTTCGCAGGGACTAACATCTGGGTGATTTGCTATTGATTTCTGTGAAAAAGAGACAAAACTTCAGCAACTTCCAAAATTGCAATTTTTACCCACCCCTGGTTAATCCACTGTTGTTGCACTATTTTAGCCAAAATCATTTTTGGGCCAGATACTTACCGAGAGGGTTCCATCTTCGCAGGGACTAACATCTGGGTGATTTGCTATTGATTTCTGTGAAAAAGAGACAAAACTTCAGCAACTTCCAAAATTGCAATTTTTACCCACCCCTGGTTAATCCACTGTTGTTGCACTATTTTAGCCAAAATCATTTTTGGGCCAGATACTTACCGAGAGGGTTCCATCTTCGCAGGGACTAACATCTGGGTGATTTGCTATTGATTTCTGTGAAAAAGAGACAAAACTTCAGCAACTTCCAAAATTGCAATTTTTACCCACCCCTGGTTAATCCACTGTTGTTGCACTATTTTAGCCAAAATCATTTTTGGGCCAGATACTTACCGAGAGGGTTCCATCTTCGCAGGGACTAACATCTGGGTGATTTGCTATTGATTTCTGTGAAAAAGAGACAAAACTTCAGCAACTTCCAAAATTGCAATTTTTACCCACCCCTGGTTAATCCACTGTTGTTGCACTATTTTAGCCAAAATCATTTTTGGGCCAGATACTCACCGAGAGGGTTCCATCTTCGCAGGGACTAACATCTGGGTGATTTGCTATTGATTTCTGTGAAAAAGAGACAAAACTTCAGCAACTTCCAAAATTGCAATTTTTACCCACCCCTGGTTAATCCACTGTTGTTGCACTATTTTAGCCAAAATCATTTTTGGGCCAGATACTTACCGAGAGGGTTCCATCTTCGCAGGGACTAACATCTGGGTGATTTGCTATTGATTTCTGTGAAAAAGAGACAAAACTTCAGCAACTTCCAAAATTGCAATTTTTACCCACCCCTGGTTAATCCACTGTTGTTGCACTATTTTAGCCAAAATCATTTTTGGGCCAGATACTTACCGAGAGGGTTCCATCTTCGCAGGGACTAACATCTGGGTGATTTGCTATTGATTTCTGTGAAAAAGAGACAAAACTTCAGCAACTTCCAAAATTGCAATTTTTACCCACCCCTGGTTAATCCACTGTTGTTGCACTATTTTAGCCAAAATCATTTTTGGGCCAGATACTTACCGAGAGGGTTCCATCTTCGCAGGGACTAACATCTGGGTGATTTGCTATTGATTTCTGTGAAAAAGAGACAAAACTTCAGCAACTTCCAAAATTGCAATTTTTACCCACCCCTGGTTAATCCACTGTTGTTGCACTATTTTAGCCAAAATCATTTTTGGGCCAGATACTTACCGAGAGGGTTCCATCTTCGCAGGGACTAACATCTGGGTGATTTGCTATTGATTTCTGTGAAAAAGAGACAAAACTTCAGCAACTTCCAAAATTGCAATTTTTACCCACCCCTGGTTAATCCACTGTTGTTGCACTATTTTAGCCAAAATCATTTTTGGGCCAGATACTTACCGAGAGGGTTCCATCTTCGCAGGGACTAACATCTGGGTGATTTGCTATTGATTTCTGTGAAAAAGAGACAAAACTTCAGCAACTTCCAAAATTGCAATTTTTACCCACCCCTGGTTAATCCACTGTTGTTGCACTATTTTAGCCAAAATCATTTTTGGGCCAGATACTTACCGAGAGGGTTCCATCTTCGCAGGGACTAACATCTGGGTGATTTGCTATTGATTTCTGTGAAAAAGAGACAAAACTTCAGCAACTTCCAAAATTGCAATTTTTACCCACCCCTGGTTAATCCACTGTTGTTGCACTATTTTAGCCAAAATCATTTTTGGGCCAGATACTTACCGAGAGGGTTCCATCTTCGCAGGGACTAACATCTGGGTGATTTGCTATTGATTTCTGTGAAAAAGAGACAAAACTTCAGCAACTTCCAAAATTGCAATTTTTACCCACCCCTGGTTAATCCACTGTTGTTGCACTATTTTAGCCAAAATCATTTTTGGGCCAGATACTTACCGAGAGGGTTCCATCTTCGCAGGGACTAACATCTGGGTGATTTGCTATTGATTTCTGTGAAAAAGAGACAAAACTTCAGCAACTTCCAAAATTGCAATTTTTACCCACCCCTGGTTAATCCACTGTTGTTGCACTATTTTAGCCAAAATCATTTTTGGGCCAGATACTCACCGAGAGGGTTCCATCTTCGCAGGGACTAACATCTGGGTGATTTGCTATTGATTTCTGTGAAAAAGAGACAAAACTTCAGCAACTTCCAAAATTGCAATTTTTACCCACCCCTGGTTAATCCACTGTTGTTGCACTATTTTAGCCAAAATCATTTTTGGGCCAGATACTTACCGAGAGGGTTCCATCTTCGCAGGGACTAACATCTGGGTGATTTGCTATTGATTTCTGTGAAAAAGAGACAAAACTTCAGCAACTTCCAAAATTGCAATTTTTACCCACCCCTGGTTAATCCACTGTTGTTGCACTATTTTAGCCAAAATCATTTTTGGGCCAGATACTTACCGAGAGGGTTCCATCTTCGCAGGGACTAACATCTGGGTGATTTGCTATTGATTTCTGTGAAAAAGAGACAAAACTTCAGCAACTTCCAAAATTGCAATTTTTACCCACCCCTGGTTAATCCACTGTTGTTGCACTATTTTAGCCAAAATCATTTTTGGGCCAGATACTTACCGAGAGGGTTCCATCTTCGCAGGGACTAACATCTGGGTGATTTGCTATTGATTTCTGTGAAAAAGAGACAAAACTTCAGCAACTTCCAAAATTGCAATTTTTACCCACCCCTGGTTAATCCACTGTTGTTGCACTATTTTAGCCAAAATCATTTTTGGGCCAGATACTCACCGAGAGGGTTCCATCTTCGCAGGGACTAACATCTGGGTGATTTGCTATTGATTTCTGTGAAAAAGAGACAAAACTTCAGCAACTTCCAAAATTGCAATTTTTACCCACCCCTGGTTAATCCACTGTTGTTGCACTATTTTAGCCAAAATCATTTTTGGGCCAGATACTTACCGAGAGGGTTCCATCTTCGCAGGGACTAACATCTGGGTGATTTGCTATTGATTTCTGTGAAAAAGAGACAAAACTTCAGCAACTTCCAAAATTGCAATTTTTACCCACCCCTGGTTAATCCACTGTTGTTGCACTATTTTAGCCAAAATCATTTTTGGGCCAGATACTTACCGAGAGGGTTCCATCTTCGCAGGGACTAACATCTGGGTGATTTGCTATTGATTTCTGTGAAAAAGAGACAAAACTTCAGCAACTTCCAAAATTGCAATTTTTACCCACCCCTGGTTAATCCACTGTTGTTGCACTATTTTAGCCAAAATCATTTTTGGGCCAGATACTTACCGAGAGGGTTCCATCTTCGCAGGGACTAACATCTGGGTGATTTGCTATTGATTTCTGTGAAAAAGAGACAAAACTTCAGCAACTTCCAAAATTGCAATTTTTACCCACCCCTGGTTAATCCACTGTTGTTGCACTATTTTAGCCAAAATCATTTTTGGGCCAGATACTTACCGAGAGGGTTCCATCTTCGCAGGGACTAACATCTGGGTGATTTGCTATTGATTTCTGTGAAAAAGAGACAAAACTTCAGCAACTTCCAAAATTGCAATTTTTACCCACCCCTGGTTAATCCACTGTTGTTGCACTATTTTAGCCAAAATCATTTTTGGGCCAGATACTTACCGAGAGGGTTCCATCTTCGCAGGGACTAACATCTGGGTGATTTGCTATTGATTTCTGTGAAAAAGAGACAAAACTTCAGCAACTTCCAAAATTGCAATTTTTACCCACCCCTGGTTAATCCACTGTTGTTGCACTATTTTAGCCAAAATCATTTTTGGGCCAGATACTCACCGAGAGGGTTCCATCTTCGCAGGGACTAACATCTGGGTGATTTGCTATTGATTTCTGTGAAAAAGAGACAAAACTTCAGCAACTTCCAAAATTGCAATTTTTACCCACCCCTGGTTAATCCACTGTTGTTGCACTATTTTAGCCAAAATCATTTTTGGGCCAGATACTTACCGAGAGGGTTCCATCTTCGCAGGGACTAACATCTGGGTGATTTGCTATTGATTTCTGTGAAAAAGAGACAAAACTTCAGCAACTTCCAAAATTGCAATTTTTACCCACCCCTGGTTAATCCACTGTTGTTGCACTATTTTAGCCAAAATCATTTTTGGGCCAGATACTTACCGAGAGGGTTCCATCTTCGCAGGGACTAACATCTGGGTGATTTGCTATTGATTTCTGTGAAAAAGAGACAAAACTTCAGCAACTTCCAAAATTGCAATTTTTACCCACCCCTGGTTAATCCACTGTTGTTGCACTATTTTAGCCAAAATCATTTTTGGGCCAGATACTTACCGAGAGGGTTCCATCTTCGCAGGGACTAACATCTGGGTGATTTGCTATTGATTTCTGTGAAAAAGAGACAAAACTTCAGCAACTTCCAAAATTGCAATTTTTACCCACCCCTGGTTAATCCACTGTTGTTGCACTATTTTAGCCAAAATCATTTTTGGGCCAGATACTCACCGAGAGGGTTCCATCTTCGCAGGGACTAACATCTGGGTGATTTGCTATTGATTTCTGTGAAAAAGAGACAAAACTTCAGCAACTTCCAAAATTGCAATTTTTACCCACCCCTGGTTAATCCACTGTTGTTGCACTATTTTAGCCAAAATCATTTTTGGGCCAGATACTTACCGAGAGGGTTCCATCTTCGCAGGGACTAACATCTGGGTGATTTGCTATTGATTTCTGTGAAAAAGAGACAAAACTTCAGCAACTTCCAAAATTGCAATTTTTACCCACCCCTGGTTAATCCACTGTTGTTGCACTATTTTAGCCAAAATCATTTTTGGGCCAGATACTTACCGAGAGGGTTCCATCTTCGCAGGGACTAACATCTGGGTGATTTGCTATTGATTTCTGTGAAAAAGAGACAAAACTTCAGCAACTTCCAAAATTGCAATTTTTACCCACCCCTGGTTAATCCACTGTTGTTGCACTATTTTAGCCAAAATCATTTTTGGGCCAGATACTTACCGAGAGGGTTCCATCTTCGCAGGGACTAACATCTGGGTGATTTGCTATTGATTTCTGTGAAAAAGAGACAAAACTTCAGCAACTTCCAAAATTGCAATTTTTACCCACCCCTGGTTAATCCACTGTTGTTGCACTATTTTAGCCAAAATCATTTTTGGGCCAGATACTTACCGAGAGGGTTCCATCTTCGCAGGGACTAACATCTGGGTGATTTGCTATTGATTTCTGTGAAAAAGAGACAAAACTTCAGCAACTTCCAAAATTGCAATTTTTACCCACCCCTGGTTAATCCACTGTTGTTGCACTATTTTAGCCAAAATCATTTTTGGGCCAGATACTTACCGAGAGGGTTCCATCTTCGCAGGGACTAACATCTGGGTGATTTGCTATTGATTTCTGTGAAAAAGAGACAAAACTTCAGCAACTTCCAAAATTGCAATTTTTACCCACCCCTGGTTAATCCACTGTTGTTGCACTATTTTAGCCAAAATCATTTTTGGGCCAGATACTTACCGAGAGGGTTCCATCTTCGCAGGGACTAACATCTGGGTGATTTGCTATTGATTTCTGTGAAAAAGAGACAAAACTTCAGCAACTTCCAAAATTGCAATTTTTACCCACCCCTGGTTAATCCACTGTTGTTGCACTATTTTAGCCAAAATCATTTTTGGGCCAGATACTTACCGAGAGGGTTCCATCTTCGCAGGGACTAACATCTGGGTGATTTGCTATTGATTTCTGTGAAAAAGAGACAAAACTTCAGCAACTTCCAAAATTGCAATTTTTACCCACCCCTGGTTAATCCACTGTTGTTGCACTATTTTAGCCAAAATCATTTTTGGGCCAGATACTTACCGAGAGGGTTCCATCTTCGCAGGGACTAACATCTGGGTGATTTGCTATTGATTTCTGTGAAAAAGAGACAAAACTTCAGCAACTTCCAAAATTGCAATTTTTACCCACCCCTGGTTAATCCACTGTTGTTGCACTATTTTAGCCAAAATCATTTTTGGGCCAGATACTCACCGAGAGGGTTCCATCTTCGCAGGGACTAACATCTGGGTGATTTGCTATTGATTTCTGTGAAAAAGAGACAAAACTTCAGCAACTTCCAAAATTGCAATTTTTACCCACCCCTGGTTAATCCACTGTTGTTGCACTATTTTAGCCAAAATCATTTTTGGGCCAGATACTTACCGAGAGGGTTCCATCTTCGCAGGGACTAACATCTGGGTGATTTGCTATTGATTTCTGTGAAAAAGAGACAAAACTTCAGCAACTTCCAAAATTGCAATTTTTACCCACCCCTGGTTAATCCACTGTTGTTGCACTATTTTAGCCAAAATCATTTTTGGGCCAGATACTTACCGAGAGGGTTCCATCTTCGCAGGGACTAACATCTGGGTGATTTGCTATTGATTTCTGTGAAAAAGAGACAAAACTTCAGCAACTTCCAAAATTGCAATTTTTACCCACCCCTGGTTAATCCACTGTTGTTGCACTATTTTAGCCAAAATCATTTTTGGGCCAGATACTTACCGAGAGGGTTCCATCTTCGCAGGGACTAACATCTGGGTGATTTGCTATTGATTTCTGTGAAAAAGAGACAAAACTTCAGCAACTTCCAAAATTGCAATTTTTACCCACCCCTGGTTAATCCACTGTTGTTGCACTATTTTAGCCAAAATCATTTTTGGGCCAGATACTTACCGAGAGGGTTCCATCTTCGCAGGGACTAACATCTGGGTGATTTGCTATTGATTTCTGTGAAAAAGAGACAAAACTTCAGCAACTTCCAAAATTGCAATTTTTACCCACCCCTGGTTAATCCACTGTTGTTGCACTATTTTAGCCAAAATCATTTTTGGGCCAGATACTTACCGAGAGGGTTCCATCTTCGCAGGGACTAACATCTGGGTGATTTGCTATTGATTTCTGTGAAAAAGAGACAAAACTTCAGCAACTTCCAAAATTGCAATTTTTACCCACCCCTGGTTAATCCACTGTTGTTGCACTATTTTAGCCAAAATCATTTTTGGGCCAGATACTCACCGAGAGGGTTCCATCTTCGCAGGGACTAACATCTGGGTGATTTGCTATTGATTTCTGTGAAAAAGAGACAAAACTTCAGCAACTTCCAAAATTGCAATTTTTACCCACCCCTGGTTAATCCACTGTTGTTGCACTATTTTAGCCAAAATCATTTTTGGGCCAGATACTTACCGAGAGGGTTCCATCTTCGCAGGGACTAACATCTGGGTGATTTGCTATTGATTTCTGTGAAAAAGAGACAAAACTTCAGCAACTTCCAAAATTGCAATTTTTACCCACCCCTGGTTAATCCACTGTTGTTGCACTATTTTAGCCAAAATCATTTTTGGGCCAGATACTTACCGAGAGGGTTCCATCTTCGCAGGGACTAACATCTGGGTGATTTGCTATTGATTTCTGTGAAAAAGAGACAAAACTTCAGCAACTTCCAAAATTGCAATTTTTACCCACCCCTGGTTAATCCACTGTTGTTGCACTATTTTAGCCAAAATCATTTTTGGGCCAGATACTTACCGAGAGGGTTCCATCTTCGCAGGGACTAACATCTGGGTGATTTGCTATTGATTTCTGTGAAAAAGAGACAAAACTTCAGCAACTTCCAAAATTGCAATTTTTACCCACCCCTGGTTAATCCACTGTTGTTGCACTATTTTAGCCAAAATCATTTTTGGGCCAGATACTCACCGAGAGGGTTCCATCTTCGCAGGGACTAACATCTGGGTGATTTGCTATTGATTTCTGTGAAAAAGAGACAAAACTTCAGCAACTTCCAAAATTGCAATTTTTACCCACCCCTGGTTAATCCACTGTTGTTGCACTATTTTAGCCAAAATCATTTTTGGGCCAGATACTTACCGAGAGGGTTCCATCTTCGCAGGGACTAACATCTGGGTGATTTGCTATTGATTTCTGTGAAAAAGAGACAAAACTTCAGCAACTTCCAAAATTGCAATTTTTACCCACCCCTGGTTAATCCACTGTTGTTGCACTATTTTAGCCAAAATCATTTTTGGGCCAGATACTTACCGAGAGGGTTCCATCTTCGCAGGGACTAACATCTGGGTGATTTGCTATTGATTTCTGTGAAAAAGAGACAAAACTTCAGCAACTTCCAAAATTGCAATTTTTACCCACCCCTGGTTAATCCACTGTTGTTGCACTATTTTAGCCAAAATCATTTTTGGGCCAGATACTTACCGAGAGGGTTCCATCTTCGCAGGGACTAACATCTGGGTGATTTGCTATTGATTTCTGTGAAAAAGAGACAAAACTTCAGCAACTTCCAAAATTGCAATTTTTACCCACCCCTGGTTAATCCACTGTTGTTGCACTATTTTAGCCAAAATCATTTTTGGGCCAGATACTTACCGAGAGGGTTCCATCTTCGCAGGGACTAACATCTGGGTGATTTGCTATTGATTTCTGTGAAAAAGAGACAAAACTTCAGCAACTTCCAAAATTGCAATTTTTACCCACCCCTGGTTAATCCACTGTTGTTGCACTATTTTAGCCAAAATCATTTTTGGGCCAGATACTTACCGAGAGGGTTCCATCTTCGCAGGGACTAACATCTGGGTGATTTGCTATTGATTTCTGTGAAAAAGAGACAAAACTTCAGCAACTTCCAAAATTGCAATTTTTACCCACCCCTGGTTAATCCACTGTTGTTGCACTATTTTAGCCAAAATCATTTTTGGGCCAGATACTTACCGAGAGGGTTCCATCTTCGCAGGGACTAACATCTGGGTGATTTGCTATTGATTTCTGTGAAAAAGAGACAAAACTTCAGCAACTTCCAAAATTGCAATTTTTACCCACCCCTGGTTAATCCACTGTTGTTGCACTATTTTAGCCAAAATCATTTTTGGGCCAGATACTTACCGAGAGGGTTCCATCTTCGCAGGGACTAACATCTGGGTGATTTGCTATTGATTTCTGTGAAAAAGAGACAAAACTTCAGCAACTTCCAAAATTGCAATTTTTACCCACCCCTGGTTAATCCACTGTTGTTGCACTATTTTAGCCAAAATCATTTTTGGGCCAGATACTTACCGAGAGGGTTCCATCTTCGCAGGGACTAACATCTGGGTGATTTGCTATTGATTTCTGTGAAAAAGAGACAAAACTTCAGCAACTTCCAAAATTGCAATTTTTACCCACCCCTGGTTAATCCACTGTTGTTGCACTATTTTAGCCAAAATCATTTTTGGGCCAGATACTTACCGAGAGGGTTCCATCTTCGCAGGGACTAACATCTGGGTGATTTGCTATTGATTTGATTTTTTTTGCAAAGCATCATGGGAAATACAAGGAAAATTGGACAGGGATTATGTCGTTTTTTGTACATTGGTTAACTTTTATAAGTGTTGAACCACTTGGTCTTACCGACAAAATATCAGATTGAGGGCATTGTGTAGGTAGGGAAAGCTTATGAAAATGCCACTGTAAGACCTTGGAACCATCTGTTTAGGAGCTCACAGAATAGTCCCGCCAAAATATCTTAGTTGTACTTGGTACATGCTTTACGACATTTTGACGGTAAAATCCCTTGCCCACTCTCAGTTCTTCGAGGTAATGCTGATTGAAGCTGTCTTAGGGCTTCATGATGCCCTCCAGCACTCCACAGATGGATAAAATGGCTCAAAGAGATTGTACAATTCGCGAAAAACTATACAAACAAGATGGCGTCTTGAAACCGTTGCAAAAGTTATGAAAGACAGATATTCCTCATAATCATTTACCTGTTCAATGTTTGAGGAGTCCTGAATATGTCTTGATGGAGAACACTTATTCCTAAAACTAATTTATAGGAAGAAAAAGTTTAAAACATCGAATGCCTTTCATGATTCTATGAAAGTAAAGCTCACCACCTTTTTATTGCCCTCCACGCGCCGATCGAGACAAAAGTAGCGACAAGTTAAAGAGCAATAATAGACAACTGTCAATCAAAGAAATCTTCAACGGGGCGTGTTCCTTTATCACAGGGAGCCCAAATCACATAGAAGTGAAAGGTGAAAATTAAAGCGGGGGAAAATTGACTTAAGGAGTTACTCTTTTAGCTATTTTATCCCCATTCCATTTCAAGGTTTCTTGATTGGTTTTTTAACCAACTTTTTGAAGTTGGATTTTTCACCAGACATTATCAGTCTTATGCCGCTTTCCACTAGTCGGGACTGACCGGCTACACCAGTCAATTTAAATAGGAGGCCTTTTTCTTGAGAGTTTTCCCCATTTTTATATACATTCCATCAGAATAATGAATACAATTGAGGTATTGCTTGATCTTGCTGAACAGTCCTAATTAATAAGGAAATTCCTTTATGGCCGGCCATTTCCGACTCATGGAAAGCGGACTTAGATTACGTTTTCATCGGAATCCCGTACAATTAAAGTTCAAATGATTTGAAAAGTTCTTATTTATCGTTGCCATAGAAACATTGATTGCACTGAAACGTACATCTTCATTAACTTTAATCTAACACTAAGATTTCCCCCATTTTGATTTTTACCTTTCACTTTTATCTGAATTGGGCTCCCTGTGATGAAGGGATATGGGACACGCCATGTTGAAGTTTTCTTAGATAGACAGTTGTCTATTGCTCATTAACATGTTACCAGTGAAAATGGATGGTGGTAAAGCTTTACTTATGTGGAAGTTCTATTTTTTCACCTATTTTGACCTTCTTTATTCCCAATCACATGCGCCAAATAGTACTCGCGACCAAATTAGTTTCGGAGGAAGATAATCATGTGCTATCAGCCCGTAGGCTGGGGGGAGGGGTGTGCGTACCCCCCACTTGGGTATTTTTGCGCTTTTTTAAGGATTGATGTCAAAGTGAAATGTTGAATTGCACATAACAGGGGCCACAGGAGCCAGTTAATCACGAACGCGAGTTTTATGGTCATCAATATGAAGGCGAGAAATGTATAGCAAATTTCATTTTGTTCAACATTATTCTTCACTCAGTGCTAACGATAACAGTAACACTGAGCAATGGAGTGATTATAATTGCCATCTTGAGATCACAGAACCTACAAACGCCATCCTACTTACTGATAACAAGTTTAGCCTTCACAGATCTTTTGGTTGGTTTGTTCGTTCATCCTCTGGATATTACGATTAGTGTGTTTCACTTGCAGAGCAACTTCCAAGGTGTATGTGATGTCATGAGAGTGTTCATTTTCATTATCACTTTCCTTGGAACACTTTCATTGCCCTGGTGACATGTATCAGGGAAACCGCGGAACGGATCTCGAATACTTTCCTTCATTACCAAAGTGGGAAAAATTCTAAGTTTTAATATTGAGATCAAAATTAATAAAGAACCTTGACAAAAGCTTTGCCACTGAACGAGAAATAGAATCATACAATAAATCGCGTAGTTATTGTCTATTACGAGGACAATTATAGTGTAATGGTTATCACGTCTGACTCTAGATCAGAAGATTATAGGTTCGATTCCCATTAAGATCATATTTTTTCTCTGAAACATAGAGAAATATTTCCAGTGACACTCCCAGTGACACAGCCTCCGAAAACAAATTTATTCAAAATTGATTTTGACAAATCCAAGATGAACATCGTGCGTTGATGAAAACAATAGCTTTTGTTTGCTTAAAACAAAGTAAAGTACAATGTGATATTTATGTGTACATAATGAACAATAAATCAGTATCTCGAAGATTAATGTGTAGAATCAAATTAGAAATACCACCTGCAGAAAAGTGTCTTCCCATCCAGGCTAGTAACATAATTATGAATTTTAGCTGTTTGGAACCAAAAAGGACCTTATGGTGCAATGGTTAGCATCTCTGACTCCAGATCAGAAGTTATGGGTTCGAATCCCATTAAGGTCATCATATTTTATTAAAAAGGTAGCTTTAGCTGTCTGGGGAGTGAGTAGGGGTATGAATCCAAGGCTAATCCCACAAGATAAAGAAAGATGAAACAAAACAGCATCCTTACTCATGATGTATAATCAATCAGTCTATATTATTTGGATAACCTCTAATATAGAGTTTTAATGAAGAACAAAAGTATACATCTCATGATAGCTCAATTGGTAGAGCGACAGACTGTAGTGTAAAAGACAGCCATCTGTTGGTCGTTGGTTCGATCCCGACTCGTGAGACAAATATATTTTATAATAACGAAAAAACATCACAATCCTTGGTAGTATAGTGGTTAGTATACTTGCCTGTCGAGCAAGTGACTGGGGTTCGATTCCCCGTCAAGGAGTTTATATTTTGAAAAATATTAAATGAATAAAAACTTCAGCCTTCATTGCATCGCGTGGTGTAATCCTCGAATCTAAAAATAGACATGACCGACCACCCCTCCCCTCCCCCAGCATCTCAGCATGCGGGCACCTCAAAATGGAACATGCACCACACTGGCACCTCACTGGAACATCAAAATAGTGATGCAGAACCGGCACTGTCATACTACTCGTGACGCGAGACAAAGCATAGGCTCTAGTCATAAACAAAAGGAAATGCTTTTTTTATTCGTAATGGTACACCTGATTGCAAAAATGTTGTCATAGAAAAATAAACTTTATAAAAATAAAAGATAAAAAATTACAAATAGGAATGAATTAAAAATGTCAAATTTAATAGATTTTTCTTAAGGTTCAAGACAAACACAAAAGCAGTAGTTTTCATTTTATTTAATTGATTTACTCAAAGCCATTAATGATATTTTCTTCCATTACAAAGGCAATGTTACATACTGAAACTTATTTCTGAAACTGTCGATTCCTGTTGTGAGGCAAACGTTTCAAAAGAGGTGTTACACGTTAATACTAGACTGTCTTCTAAACTACGTTTAGGAAACAGGAAGTTTCTTGTTCTCGACTAGAAAGCTCCTCCACGTGAGACTCCGTCTCATGCACTTTATCAAAAACGTTAACAGGTTAAATTAAGTCGCCATCTTTAATTTATTCCTATTTGTTATTTTTTATTTTTATAAAGTTTATTTTTCTATGACAACATTTTTGCAATCAGGTGTAAATACAATTGTAAAAAGTAATTTAATTCAAGCCACAAATGTAAGATAAATTGTAAAAAAAGTTGAATATATACAAGCAAATGTCTGGTAATGATGCTTCCATCACTGTATGCAAATTTTAAACAAACCCAGACACGCGTTGGGAATATCTGAAAACCTTATCAAATAAATATTTTTTTTGCAGTACAAACAGTATGTCGCAGTTGATCAAAAAACTTCAATAAACCTGTCGGCAGGCTACATAGATCGAAATGAATTGTTCTTTTATAAGGAGAAGAATTGCAGATTTTCCAACAAAGGTACAAATGCGGTGACGTTATAATAAGATTTGAATAAAAATATAAAGTCAAGCCACCTGTCTCACTTCATAACAGATCAGTCAGGTTCTATGCAGTAAAGAGTGAAAGGAGGACGGTAAAATTATGGGACAAATTGGAAATAAATGATAGGACGTGCTTCGTTTCCTATTTTATTCGGATATGCAAACGATTCCACAATTGAAAAGATCCGCAAAACGAAACCCATTCCATGAAACCACTGAAAAAAGTGTTAAGACTATTCTTAGTAGGAATATTATTGCGTGAATATGTCTTTATCATTATCTAGTGTACAAGATCCCTGAACAACTGATGACACGCGTTGCGAATATCTGCAAACCTTATCAAATAAATGACTGGGTTTATACTGGAATTAAGACACATCAGTGTAATAGATGCATAAAATAACTTGAAGATAACTGGTTCTGTTTTAAAGACCGTTATAACTAAAATTGCACATAACAGCAATGGTACGTAGCACAGTAGAAGACATGCTAGTACCACAAGCATCGTCTTTAAAGTTTTCTTGTATCTGACTACATCAAAGTTAGCAGCCAACGAGTTTGTTTGTTGGGCGTGAACTTGGACTGTGTAAAGATGAAGAGCTCGGAAAGACTTGATGTAGCAGTAACAGATCACTGATAACAGGACTGAGCCTAGAACCAATGCTGCTATCATCAAAGATCCCACATGAACGTCTACAAATGGTAAAAATGCTAGCAAAAGAGCAAAGATCCATAGCCCTACGATCAATAAACCAACTCGTTTCTTGGTGACAATAATGGTGTATCGATGTCTTAGAGTAAGCGCCAAGTATCTGTCTATACTGATACATGTTACTATGAACAGAGAAACGGAGCCAAAATAAGTCAAAAGGAAAGTGTACGATCTATTCATTCTACAGATTCCCTTGTAATTTTTCTGCAAGTAGTAAAAACGCCAAACAATCTGGAATGGATGAAATACCAAACCAACCAGAAGATCTGTGAAGGCTAAACTTGTTATCAGTAAGTAGGATGGCGTTTGTAGGTTCTGTGATCTCAAGATGGCAACGATAATCATTCCATTTCCAACAGATGCAGAAAGAGTAAGAATGCCATTTAGAATAACATCAAAAGTGATGATTTCAACAAACTTTCTGCTGCTTAGACCGCTTGCAAATATTTTTTCCATACTTGGACAGTTTTGCAAATCCTGACTTATGTTCATATCGTTTTCTCAGTCGTACCTTTCTAAACTATCGTTCAACCTTCTTGTCTTACTTTGTCGAGATCTCCACTGGACCAGTTTATTGTGGTTCTAAATATTCCAGCTCGCTCCTTTGGAAGAAACCCGGGACTTTGTTATCACGTTTGCAAACAGTGGTTTGTTGTAAGCTCAAGCTTCAATCACAAAACAACTTTGGCGGCAGGTGATGAAAGGAGCAACTGAAGACTCGAGTAAAGGAGCCTTCGCATGTCTAAACATCAAGTCTGATCCTGACTACCACTCATGTACACTTGAGGTGCGTTGTTCACTGCGTTGCGACCAGATGGCAGTTCGACAAGCCAATACGCCATCAATCATCAATCAATATCAATTCAAATGAAGCGTAAGAAAATGTTTTCAATGATGATGATTTTTTAGTTTTTCCTTGCGAAAAATCTGTCTAATTCGATCAAGGATTTTCTTCACAGGCTTCATATATTGAAATGAATTGTTCTTATCAATAATAAGGATGAATCAGTGGTTTTTCGACCAAAGGTATACAAATATAAGTTTTAATAAGACATGAACAATGATTGATTCATCAAACCACCTGTCTTACTTCATATGAGAATAGTACTGAGATCGGAGTATATGGATGGTAGAGTCATTCCAATGAGCCAGTTACCTCAGTGTTAGTGTTTATTAGATGCAAATGAACAAAAAAAAAAAAAAACTTTTAGCATCTAATAGTCTATATTTAATAATAAGTAGTACTCAGGTTAGTTGGAATCACCCTGAAATTTATCAGGGGAAATTATAAATGAATGAAAACATTTACTTCGTTTCCTATTTTATTCGGATATAGCTAAAATTCCACAAGAACTGAAAATATCAACTTCCAAAATTCCAATTGGATTTCGTGGAAGAAGACCCACTCTACGAACAATAATCAACAATAATCATTCCATTCCCTAGAGTTGCGGTTAATGTTAGGATTGAGTTAAGAATAATGTTGATAATCACGGATATGTGAAAATTGCTCATTATTAGAAAGGATTCGTTGTCGAAGGATGAACAGCTTTCATTGGTAAATAAATCTTGCTTCCCATTTACTTCGTCGTTCATCACTGATCGTGAAATTTAAGGATTCTAAAATTTAATGAAAACCTTTCACTGCACAACCTGCACAACCAGTTTGACGAATCTCGCCATAGCGGAGATCGCGAGAATAGCAACCAGTGTTGTGTCTTGGAATAACTGCCGACCGACTTTATACAGAATCACATTTACGAATGGTTTGGTGTAAAATAAGCCTGCCTGTGGTAGGATTGGCTAACGTTTGCCGTCGTTACTCGGAATCTAAAAACAGGGGTATTAGAAGGCCTTTGATGTAAGAAGACAGAGATCAACCGATGCAACCAGGTGTCAGTATTACTCATTATTGTACATCAATCATCAATGTCAATATTAAGCTTTCCTTTATCATATTTATCTCCTCGCGTCGTTATTACTTTTGTGTTGATCTTATTACTTTCTCCGCGTCTGAATCAAGTAAATCAAATAGATCACTGACAGCTTTTTCATTTGTGAATCACATGGAGCCCAGCAATTGCAACATATTCATTGCATTAAACGTTAGGCAGCTCATAACAGGAAATCATTTTGGTTAAAAACGCCGCCCCTCCCCTCCCGCCTCCGCAGTCACTGTTTTCGGAGCGAAAGAAAACTAACCTTTTGCACCAGGGGATCTCTAGTGAACGATACTGAAATGTTAGTTAACACCTCAGTCAAGCACAGCTTCACTTTGTTAATGTTTTCTTTCATTTAAAAATTTATGAATAGGAATTTTCAAGCGATACTTTCGAATCGGAATGAGAACAGATGTAGAAGTTGATGAAATGAGGAAACAGTGCGACCACAATCTAAAAAATTTAACTTAAATTATTATCATAAACTATCATGTTATTTCACATAATACATTCATACACAATGAACTGTTTTGTTTCATAACATAAATGACAGCATAAGACATTCTCAAGAAATATGTACAATTTATTCTACCTTTAATCCTGCTAGACACATCTGGTCTACATTCCAGTCCTGTACTCCTTTTGTCCATTCCATTAATCGAGTTCCAAAATTCCAACTCCAATTTTTCCATACACCAGTCCCCCACGGTATTACCCATAGCTCTTTTCGTGCTGTGTTTCAAGATGGCGGACGAGTGACGATGATTTTGTAAACAAACTTTTTCGATCTTTTCAGCGTCCTAGATGAAACAAGAAAGATGAAAAAATAGGAAAAGCTTAAAATTTACAGATAAAGCAATGGATCTAAGAGATAAGAAGGTTAAAAATGCCAATCCAAGCGATTCAAACGGCGCGACTTGGGTCCATCAGTCCCTTGCACAGGTGAGCAAGAAAAACTGTCAAACTTTTATTTTACAAGGAAACAAAAAATATGTATTGCAGTTTTTATCCGCAATTGATGGCTATATCCTTAGTATTGATGTCTGTGTATATATACTTATGTAAGTTCACTTAATGCTAGTTTGAATAACTTCTTGACCAGTATCAATAACTTCACTTTAAAACTTGGGTAAAAACTACGAGCCAAGATCGCACTCAGGCTATCAACAGTCCTTAGATCCATAGATCATGCTTTTATAGTTTTAAAATAATGATGATTGCCATAAATTGATAAACAGGAATACATACGGTGACACATACATTCATTATTTATCTGAGGGGAAGATGGGTACAAAAACAGAAAAAAAAATTTTTTTCTCATACCCCCGTTAGTGTGCCCAATGTTTTTCAGAATCCAGTGTTCTCCCAGCATCCCGAAAGCTCTCCTAAACACATGTATACACCATCAATTATTCCAAGAACCCCCTTTTTCAGATTGACTAACATTTTCAAGGCTCCCATTTTTTCACCCATCCACACAAATAAATAATAAATGGACCCTTGTTTGTCTTGGTTTACGTTGCATGTATTGATGTCAAACATAATCAGTCTTTATTTTTCTGCAGGGGACACATAAAGTCATTTTATCCTACTGGTGACTAACACCTACTGGCAACAGGATCATGGGACAAAAATATCCAGTTATGGGACATGACAACAGGGGTCTGCAGGACCAATGACCATGTCAAAGGGCCATGAGGGGTCTATCAGTGCCTGTCAATTCAGCAAGGATGGTACTGTAGGTGTTACACCTTATATCATCATTGGGAAAGTTTCTTAAGCACAGGGTTGATAACTATATATCAACCTGGATAAGCCACCATTGGGTGAATATGAAGGATAAAGACTGCTAGTGAACAAAAGAAACTGACTGAATGATGATATAATAGAATAGACCTCTTTACTGTAGCTTCTTATACAAATTACTCATTTCAGACCACATGACATTCCCTTGAGAAATGTTCTTTTATTAGAATATTTACACATGAAAGAATAAACTCCCAAGAGTGGCATCACAGGCTTTTTCTGAGTTCAATAAGCAGGATGCATTGTGGTCTAGCTTGGGTACAAATAACACCATATAAGGCATGATGGACAAAAGATATTGTTACCCAAAGCTAGACCACAATGCACCATGTTTGCTATCTCAGTAAAGGTCTATGGTCTGAAATGGGCACAACAAGCAACAAAGCTAAATAGTTCTATATGTCAAGGATTATCAAAAGACCCGTTCAGCTTGCATTGGCATAATGTTTTCCTAGTTTAGACTACTGTGATAGTCATTTCTTTTTTATCATTAATGCTTGTGAAAATACATTATTATGAAGGTAAACAGACAAGAATATCTTCTTGAATTGGTGAACATCATGCCCAAAAATGAAAAATCTATTACTAACAGTGAGGGAACAGTCTCAAACCGTGAACACTTCAAGTCTTTTTGACATTTTTTAATCGTCCAATCAGAAGCCAGATTAATAGCAAAGTTCTGACATTATGCTTAGGTTAGCTAACTAAACATTGCCAGAGCCTTGTTATGAATTTGGTTTCAGATTGCATGATTAAAAAATTATCAAAAAAACTTGAAGTGTTCACGGTTTGAGTGGCAGCCAGTACTTTAATCATTTCTAGTGACACTTGAACAATTTATATACAAATATTATTTTAATATGGACTCAGTCTTTGTATTCATATGTACATATTCCTATGAAGTTACAGTAGTGTGTTATACATAATTTATCATTTTAACTTGAATTGATTAACCATTAATGATTAATTCTTTCATTTAAATATTTTTACCTTAAGACACATTTTTACGGTAATGAAATGACCGGTGGAAAAAGTTCCTGACTTGTACAGCACAAGATTTGCCAATAATGGGAGTCATTTCCTGTAAATTATAAAAATGAGTAAAAGTATCAGACATTTATTGCCAGTTACAAACAGAGTGTGATTTTCGTCTTAGTGATAGCATACATGTACAGTATACCCTGAAACAACCTCTGTGCTGATCTAAGTCAGGGCATGGCTAACTCAAAGATTAAACCCTGAAACAACCTCTGGGCTGATCTAAGTCAGGGCATGGCTAACTCACAGATCGAACACTGAAACAACCTCTGGGCTGATCTAAGTCAGGGCATACAGGTAGGCCTATGGAAGACTTTATACAGGCTTTCCCCATAGTAGAGAGGTCTCCTTCCTTACCCTGCCTCAATCCCTGCCTAACCCCACCAGAAACAACAAGGAATTCTCACAATGCAGATTGTCAGTAAGTTGTTGTAAGTTGTCAGTGGAGTATCAGTAGGTTGTCAAAAGGTTGTCAATGGGGTATCAGTAGGTTGTCAGTAGGTTGTCAGTAGGGTATCAGTAGGTTGTCAAAAGGTTGTCAGTAGGTTCTGAGTGGGGTATCAGTAGGTTGTCAATGGGGCATCGGTAGGTTGTCAATAGGTTGTCAATGGGGTATCAGTAGGTTGTTGGTAGGGTATCAGTAGGCTGTCAGTAGGTTGTCAGTAGGGTATCAGTAGATTGTCAGTGGGGTATCAGTAGGTTGTCAAAAGGTTGTCAGTAGGTTCTGAGTGGGGTATCAGTAGGTTGTCAATGGGGCATCAGTAGGTTGTTGGTAGGGCATCGGTAGGTTGTTGGTAGGGTATCTGTAGGTTGTCAGTAGGGTATCAGTAGGTTGTCAGTAGGGTATCAGTAGGTTGTTGGTAGGGTATCAGTAGGTTGTCAGTAGGTTGTCAGTAGGGTATCAGTAGGTTGTTGGTAGGGTATCAGTAGGTTGTCAGTAGGTTGTCAGTAGGGTATCAGTAGGTTGTCAGTAGGTTGTCAGTAGGTTGTCAGTAGGGTATCAGTAGGTTGTCAGTAGGGTATCAGTAGGTTGTTGGTAGGGTATCAGTAGGTTGTTGGTAGGGTATCAGTAGGTTGTTGGTAGGGTATCAGTAGGTTGTCAGTAGGTTGTCAGTAGGTTGTCAGTAGGGTATCAGTAGGTTGTTGGTAGGGTATCAGTAGGTTGTTGGTAGGGTATCAGTAGATTGTCAGTAGGGTATCATTAGGTTGTTAGTAGGTTGTCAGTAGGGTATCAGTAGGTTGTTAGTAGGTTGTCAGTAGGGTGTCAGTAGGTTGTCAGTAGGGTATCAGTAGGTTGTTGGTAGGGTATCAGTAGGTTGTTGGTAGGTTGCAAACAGCAGAGATTTTCCAAACACAGATAATTCTGTCAGTAATGGTCAACCTGAGGAGGCCAGTGCAGGGATATTTTCTAGAACTACATTTAATAGGAAAACAAAAAAAATTGCCTTCAATAGCTTGAGGTATTTTGCTTTATAATCTAGTCCACGTATCAAATCTGCTTCAGTCAGGTAGATAATGGCTACATCATTAGATGCATAGAAGTCTGCCATACCCATACTATCATCATACAACACTTTGATATGTTGTTCTGCAACACAAAACAATAATACCAGATGGGCTTCCTGTGGTAGTCAGGTAGATAATAGCTACATCATTAGATACATAGAAGTCTGCCATACCCATACTATCATCATACAACACTTTGATATGTTGTTCTGCAACACAAAACAATAATACCAGATGGGCTTCCTGTGGTAGTCAGGTAGATAATGGCTACATCATTAGATGCATTGAAGTCTGTCATACCCATAAACAAAACAAAACAACAATAGGTGGGTTTCAGTTGACGTCATTTTCTGTTCATCAGGTGAATCACAAGTTTTCAATAGCATTCTTTCTGGTTGACAGCACATGGTGGTCAGTGTTTGACCACCATTTGGAGCAGATAATGAGATTCAAAGACTTAACAGCTGATTGAAACCCAGCTATACCAGATGTGCTTCCCGTGTTAGCAGACTTTGGTATACGTAGTTGACTTAGTTTTTAGTCAACGCTTTGACTAAAAACCTTGATATGTTGAAAAACCTTACTACATGTATTAGGTGCATCTAAATCATTTACATCCATGCTGTCATCATACAGTATTGTTTTACTAGTAATGAGCTCTTTAAAATATCTCTTGGGTTCCCATGCTGTAGTGTCGCTTAATCTCTCCCACTTGATTCGAAGAAAAATAGATAATTCGGAATTCTTTACTAAAAGTAATAATTTCTACAAGCCATTTTCACGTTAAGAATAAAAAGAAAATTCAATTCGTGTTTCCACTTCCGTATTCTTCATCTTTCATCTGATATAAGCTTATAATCATTCAAATTTTGGCACGAAACTGAGCTCTTGAGTCGAGTTACAAACCTTGAATCGATCTAACAGTGTCACTTCCGTAAAATTTTTCGTTAGCAAGGACGCGACCATGTTGAATATGATGCCTGTGCATGTGAAGCTTGTCAGCTGCCATTTTGATGTCAAAAATCTATCACTGAGTCGAGGTGGATTGGTACCTAATAAAGGAAAAAGGCTATGGAATTTGGCGGGGGTGGGTGGTGGGGGGAGGGTGGAGGTAGTAGGGGCCAAGCTATTTTCTCCGTTAACAAAACCTTTTTGAATCTTTCTGGTATTTTTCGATACAAGAGTCTGATTTAATTCTGTACGGTTTTTTTTTTTTTTTTTGGAAGGGGGGAGGGGGTGTCACTGAAAAATGTGTTTCGTTCTTTTCTCAAGCTAATCTAAGAAAAAATGTTAGGCAATGGATATTTTTTTCAAAACTGAGGTATCACCCTTTGTCGCCCGGCGACTCGGGAATCGGTTATTTCTTTATTTTATTTTTCCCAATCAAGAAAGATAATATTGTAGCAGGGAACAAATTATTATCCCCTGATTATAATAAATGTATACAAAATATGAACAACCTCTCCAGGAAATCTAAATTCATCTGAAATATAACTTTTCAATTTCGGCAGGCTTCGTGACACCTCAGTTTTGCCCTAACAGCATTATTACGTCACTATTTCAGATCATGATCAGCTGGCTGCACTTTGTTTTGATCCATGTTTCGCACCTTGTTTCGTTCCTTGTTTTGGTCCATGTTTCGCACCTTGTTTCGCTCATTGTTTTGGTCCATGGAGAACTTGAACTTACAGCTCACGTGACTTTATCCCCTTAAATCGAGCAGTTGTATCGATTTTTTAAAACAGAAATAGCCTGCGCGCGTGGCAGGCTCTTCTTCCTTCTCTCCTCCCTCCAGTCCCCCTTCCCTCCCTAGGGCCTGCTACGCTACAACAGAAACAGATACTTCTCCAACCAATAACACAAAATTAGATCTCATAAAAACTGTTTTCTTTGTCGTTAACGATTTCCACAATGGTTTTGAAGATTAGTGAGAGCTATCAGATTTTAGCATGAATCGAAGAATTCCAGGGGCAAAAAGAATTATTTATACCTGAAGTGAGTTTTGCAGCATGTTAGTGGCTTTCACGTCACTCAAAAAGATAATTTATTCAAACCACATGAATTTTGAGCCAAGTTCATGGACTTCCACACAAAAGCCTTAAAAACATGTTTCTTTGTCGTTAACGTATTTAAAAATGCTTTGAAAAATCAGTGAGAGGTATTAGAAACATATTGTCAATCGAATTTTAGAATGAAATGAAGAATTTGAAGTGTAAAATAAATTATTAACCTGAAGTGAGTTTTGAAACATTTTAGTATCCTGCACGTCACTCAAAGAGATAATTTATTCATGTGTATTGTAATGAGTTTTGCCGCACATTTGCAGTATTTTTGTTAATCTGTTATCAAATTAAGAAAACCTTTATTTAAAATTCGGAATGTTTTCCGTCGTTCGTAAAAGAAATCCCCATTGTTTTCTTATTCCGGTTCGACATTTCAAGTGTTCTCTCGCCGTTCCGGTTTTTCCTGATCACGTGCACCCACGATGCTCTTCGGTCTTCATATCAACAAGAACAACATGCTGAAGCCACTAAAATGTTACAAAGCTCAGTTCAGATAAATTAAGTTTTTTCTTATAGAAAATCTTAATTCTCTTCTCCAATTTAATAACTATTAGTTTTAGAAAAACGCATTCTAATTTTCTAAACCCTTTAGTACTTTTAGTACCTTAGTACTGTAGATGAATAAATTATCTCTGTGATTGACGTTGAAGCCACTAAAATGTTGCAAAGGTCACTTCGGAATAATTAAATTATTTTCTGATACAAAATCTTAATTTTCTTCACTAGTTTAATGTCAATTTGTTTTACATCAATGCATTCTCATTTTGTGAACCTTTTTTTTTTCCTGTCCTGGGGTGGTGAGGGGTCGGGGTTTCTATTGACTCATGCATTAATGTATGCGATCTTGCAATGAAATAATGCTGAACGTCTGCAAGAAAAATAAACAAATAAGCAACAACAACAGTGGAAGAGAAAAAAGAAAAAACATAAACCCAAAACAAGAAAAAAAAATCTAGGCACGATTGGGTTTGAACTCACGTCCGCCGACAGAAATTCAAAAAAATAATTCCACGATGCCCCAGAGACATCCGCGGAAGCAGAAACACCTTCTGCTCTTGGTTTGGTGTACGGATTATGCAGCATAATGTTCTAGCCGAGGCATCAGGGGAGAGACTAGCCGGCCCCCAGGCCATATCTACAGCTAATCCCTTGCACTATTTGCAACGCACGTTGATTTGAAGTGGAAAATAATCTAGTCTATCTGGCGCATGGTTTTTATGGCTATTGTTGTGCTAATTCTTTGAACTCGTGGCCTAGTGGAGAAATCTTGGGCTTCGAACAAGACTATAAGTCAAGCCCGATTGGGATGGGTTAGTACCTGTATGGGTGACCTGAAACTTATACTTAGTCATTTTTATATGCTTTATTCTCATTTGGTAAATATCTTGACTACAATAAAATGCGCAGTTTATGATAAAGTGGAAAGTGAGAGCAGCTAAATATAACACTAAATATGCTGAACGAAAGAAAATATAGCCTAAATTAGTATCATTATTCTTTTCGGCATTATCTTGAACTGGAATTTATAATTAAAAAAATAATTAAACGCGATTTTGTTCCGATTTTATTCTTACCTTTTACATTTATCTAAATTGGGCTCCCTGTGGTCACTTCATTTTCGCGACACTCATTTTGCATGACTTTTTTGAAATCGCGAAATCGCGAAGTGTCGCGAAAATCTCATGTAATAAGGTAGTAGTAGTTCTATCATTTAAGCGGCCAATCTCTGTTTAGCGGTCACTTGATAATTCCCCGAGGATGGCCGCTAATAGAGGTTCTACTAAACATTTTAGTCCAAATTCCCGATTCCTTGAGTCCATTTTCTGGATTTTTCAATTCAGCTGTCCCGTCATGCTTATCGGTCATACATCAAGAAAAACAACATGGCGGGTCAACGGTTCGGTATAAAAACCTCCCGATTTCTATCGTTAAAAGGTAAAAACTAGCTTTAAAACATTATGATAGCTAGATATTAGTTTTATCTACATATTTTTTGTGTCAAAAGAGTTCTTGAACTTCAATCTTGTTGAAATCTGGCGATCGATTTTCCAACCTGAATCTGAGCTCTTTTGAAGAGCGAGCTGAGTTATCGAAGTATTTTAACTTCAAGTTGAACTTATTTGCAGCGTTTGTATTGTTCTAATAATTAGTTTCTGTTGTTGGTAGTTGTGAGTAGATGTCGAGGTATTGTTCTATTGTGCTTTTTCTATTGTCCTGTTGTATTTATCTCGCATTTCGGAGGTTGTTTCAGTGTTCGATCTGTGAGTTAGCGATGCCCTGACTTAGATCTGCCCAGAGGTTGTTTCAGTGTTCGATCTGTGAGTTAGCGATGCCTTGATTTAGATCAGCCCAGAGGTTGTTTCAGTGTTCGATCTGTGAGTTAGCCATGCCTTGTCTTAGATCAGCCAAGAGGTTGTTTCAGTGTTCGATCTGTGAGTTAGTCATGCCTTGTCTTAGATCAGCCCAGAGGTTGTTTCAGTGTTCGATCTTTGAGTTAGCCATGCCTTGTCTTAGATCAGCCAAGAGGTTGTTTCAGTGTTCGATCTGTGAGTTAGCCATGCCTTGTCTTAGATCAGCACAGAGGCTGCTTCATGGTGTGATAAAAATTGTTTTACTTGTATTTTATCGTATTGTTTACGTTTGTTTCTTCCACTATTTCTTAATATTATACCGAGCTTTCGCACTTCGTAAAATGCAAATCGCGTGCTTATAGTCTTTAAATAATTTGAATCGTTGTAATGCACCAGTCAGTGGAAACCCCCGCCCCTAACTACCCGGGGAATAGCAGGGCATTAGATTTTGGCATTTGTCTAATGCCCCACCATACCCCGCTAAGCGAGGCACTTTTCCAAGCCTAAACTGCGCCTATTATCCCCCGCCCCAGGACAATTCATTTTGGAAGCATTTTTAACTCAGCATTTTAAAAAGTTTGTAGACAAATCAACCAATACTACATTTTTACAACACAAACTGTTTTTATTCATCTGCATGATTAGGTCTGATCATAAACAGTAAAAATAATTTTGACGTGAAGACCATGTGCTTTCAATAAAACAAGATGGCGGTCGACTATACCTAGTCCCTCTCGTCCATGTTCTTGCTGGGCTTGCTGTGGTTTAACGATCCCGGCTCCAAACGTGCACTAAAATAACTCTAAAAAGGAGACAAGCCACCCCACTCTGCCCGGCAAGTTTTTACAAAAAGTCTAATCTTATCTAAAGCCCCGCATAGCGTGCCCAAGTAAGTGGTCTAATATCAATCTAATGCCCCGCTATATCCCCGCTAATTCCCCGCATTCCCGGGTAGTTAGGGGCGGGGGTTTCCACTGACTGGTGCATAAGACATACTTTTCGCCCTGATGATGCACTAGAAGTGCGAAAGCTCGGTATAATATTAAAAAATAGTGGAAGAAACAAACGTAAACAATATGGTTATTCCCACTTACAATAACATTTTAGACATTGTATTTTATCATTTCTCTATTGTTGCATTCTATTTACTTTTTATCTATTTTTGTGAGGACTATTTATGCGTCTGTTTTATTGTGCTGTTCTGTTTCCCCCAGTATTCTGTTCTGTTGCATTGTTATTCACTATTACTGTTCTCTTGTTGTATGTGATAGTGGTTTGTTGGTTCTCTCCTGTGATTTGACAGTTTTTCTCTTGGTTCTCTGGTTTTCCTCCCTCCGCAAAAATCAATTTTTAAATTCTAATTTGATCTAGAATAGCCTCCTGTGCAGCAGCTGTGTGGGGTTTCCAGTTCCTGTCATTCCTCCCCTTAGCGTCTGAGAGCCCTGAGCCCTGGCATTCTTTCTGCGCATGCTCAATGAAATTCCAGAGACTCCAGGAAACCCTAGATTATCAGATGCTTTGCTCTTGCTGTAGATGTCATGATGAAATTATTTGATCCTTTTCTATGGATTGATATGTAAAATATTTTCAATCTTGCAGACAGATGAATATAGAAGGATGAACGTTTAGGAGCAGACTATCATAATTGTAAGTATAGCATACCTGTAGCTATAATACACCATCAAGATGCATTATTAGCCTCAATCTAATTCTCCTGACATATTATTGTGAATCAATAAATCAACTCTGGGGTCTCAGTTCAAATCCTAGATTCAGCCTTACATGTGAGTCTAGTTTCACTCTTGACTTGAGAGATAGCTTCAGCTGCAATAAAATGCAAGGGTTGTACAGTAAAAATGCTGAGCCAAGGGGCATTTAATGACATTTGCTGACATCAGGAGAGGGGGACTGGGTCCTAGACTTGTCTTACTTTATAAAAATAACCTTAGAAACCCCAAAATGAATGAATACACACTCCAATACTATTGATCCTTACCAATGTTGTCAGTTTTAATTATTTTTCCCTGATATGGGTTTATTTGACTTGATTTAAGGAACTCGGTCCCAGTCCCCTGCTTGGTCCATGTCAGTGTATTTCATGGACTCTTCCGCAATTCCCCCTCGGCCGCTGCACTTCCACGCTATGGTAATGTAACGGTACAATGCCAAAAGGGCTTCTGGGTCCAAGTAATTGTTAAATTCCAATAAGTTTCATTTGGTCCCCGATAGTGAGTCAATAAATTAAAAAAAAAAACGGTCTCAGGTGACTATTTTATACGTTAGATCTTTGATATTATAAGGGTTGTAAATATCAATATCTTTGGCTATCTGTCAAAAACCACAGGGAACCCAAGCTGGATCTCCCTGATATTGGTTTATTTGACTTGTTTTAAGGAACTCGGTCCCAGTCCACTGCTCGGTCCATGTCAGTGTATTTCATGGACTCTTCCGCATTCCCAGCTCGGCCGCTGCACTTCCACGCTATGGTAATGTAACGGTACAATGCCGGAAGGGCTTCTGGGTCCAAGAATGTTTGACCCATGATGCTTTGAGAACCGAATAAACACACAGGAAGCCCAAAGCTGGCTACCTTTACTTTCAACAATGTTCAGTTTTTTTTTCTTTTGAAATAAGATTTAAATACTTTGAAATTGCTTTTATTCCCTTTTTTCAGCTATTTGGGCGATTTTTTAGGGAATTGTCAGGATTTTAAAATGAGCCGCTCGACTCAGTACTCTTTCACTGATTTCATATTTTTACAGTTTGAACAATATAAAGCACATATAAGCATATAGTTGTGAGAGTGGTTTATTTATTTTCTATACCTTTAGGTACCTTGTGTATCTAGGCAAACATTCAGCGTCAAACTCGCAATCATTCGATTTGAAATGACTTAGGATATCCTCTATCCCGGCTCTATACAGCTCTATACCTTCCTCTATACGATCGCTCTGTTTGTCCTAAGCCACTGTATCTTCTTAGATGCTCCTTGGTTGACATGCTGGCTTTAACAACCTATTTTATTCGATAATAATCCATTGTTAATTCATCATACTTTCGATCATAAAAATATATTTCTTTTAAAATAAGAAAGACTGACTAACCAACCAATGAGAAAGAAGCTAAGTATGGTAGATCATTGGCCAATCCGAAATTTGTTACTATTCTACCGTTACAGCTATGGTTCTGAATATATATAGAGAGAATGTGTGGCAGATCAAATGCAACCAAACCGTCAGGAAACAGCAAAACATGCAATAAAACATTGATATAACGATAAAGAAACAATAAGATATGAAATTTATTTTATTTTAAAGAAATTTTTTGATCTGCCATACATTCTCTATACATATATTCAGAATCATAGCTTGGGCTACCTGTGGTAAACAGATACTTTAATTGCAGATTCTTAAATGACCATATAACATTCTTTTTCTCTCTTTCAGGCATCATAGACCCTCAATCCTTATGATAATCCACTACTACCACTACTAGGTTTATGGTATGTCTGTATAAATTCTAAAATGATCCAGTTTGATAGTATAATGTGGTTTGGAAAAAAATCCATTAATGAACATCCAAATTATAAATTGCCATAATTACATGATTGTTTTAGTAGTTTGTCATTTATGTCTTTGAAATCTCCCATTAATGGGAAGTATTAGCCAGGTGGCACTAGACTCAAAGCAAAGTTTGACTTTGTAACTAAAATTTTGAAAGTATGTGATGGATTTACTCTCACCATCATAATCATCGTCACCATCACGACTCTCACTTCCTTCACTCTTACTATCTCTGCTACTTCCTTCCATGTGCATATGTCCATCATCTTTTTTACCACTCTCACATTTTCCCCCCACACTTTCCACACACACATACCATTTTGGGATGAAACCCACACTCCTCCATTTTTCCATTTGTGGATGTCATGGCAGTGATACTTGCCAAGGATTCTCATACTTCTTGCATATTCTGTTGCACTGTTTCCACTTTGCTTTAATGCTGAAAAGTGGTTCCTCTTCGATGCAGCTATGAAGCTGTCTGAAATACACTCACAATTTTTGGAGTGATTTTTGCCAGCTGAGACTGGGTGTTCTTTTTGTACTTATCGATAAACCCTTTGTCCAGTGTCTTCTTGCCTTTGTACTCCTTTATATTATTGCTGTGTGAGCAGCTTTCATGCCCCCACATAGTATGATTCTGCTCAGATCTCCATCAGTGAACACAGTTCTAACTGATAAGCCAGAAGAAGAATCTTGATCCTGGCAATTTAGCTCAACATTGAGCCCTTCATTGGCTTTGGAGAACAACAAATATGGCAGGTCACCTTCTGCTGCCTTGGGGGTAACCTGCCAAAGGTCAAATTCACACATGTTGTTGGATCTTCTCTTCAGGGTATCTGACATGGTGCGGCAAAAAAATCGAAATTGTGCGGAATTTCAGGCCAAATTATGCGGCAAAAATGGTTGATTATGCGGCAAAAATGGTTGATTATGTGGCAAATTATGCAAATTTTTCTCATGTGTTTTTTTTTTATTATGACAAGTTTTATGGGTAAAACATTCTATTTGCATTTTTAAGGCATTAGGGTATCTTTAATTTATACAAAACATGAAAAGAATACACAAAAAGACAGTTTTTGATTAATATTCTTGTTTTTTTAATTTGATATTTCAAGATTTACATAATTCATAATTGATTCACTTCTTTTATATATAAACTTGAAAAATATATATTCATTATGCATTTGTAACTACAACAGACTTTTGATTTGTAGGGACTCTCTGGAGCCATCATCTATCTCTCACAGCAAGATGATTATAATAATGGATACATTACTGTATAAAACTCAAAGTGTTGAAAAAACCCAACTAGTAATAATTATATCGATTTCAAGCACAGCATTATAATCATATGATACATTCAAGTGTAGCAACCTATATGTGCAGTCCAGTTTTCATTTTGAGTGTTCAACCTTTGAGAGGTACATGTATCCACTAATTTTTTCTGTTTTTCTTTAAGTACTGGTAAACTTGCTCCACCTCTGTTAATTGTGGGATCATAAATGGGCCAACACCCACAATACTGCATGGCCCATAAAACACACATGATGTATGACATGTATCTATGTCGTCACGTCTGGGCCAGTCATACAATCTTGGTGTTCCAACAGTATAGAGGGTCTGTAAAAACTTGAACTTGACAAGTGCATTTCCTTCTTTCTCTAATGCTCTGCCTAAGTAAAAAGACTTATGGTATTCTACAGCATAATATTGGCCCTCAATTATGTCTGGTTCAGCAAATTCTTGTAACTTCTCTTCATTTAGTTCAATAATCATTTGCTTTCTGAAGCTCTGGATGCAATCACTTGATACCATTGGTGACTGTTGCAGGAGACACCTTGCATAAAGGGAGGTGTATACACCACAGTCAAAACCATTTTGTTGTTGTGGAATATCCTGTTGTGAGTTGCAGCAAAAAGACCACTGCCTCATGTCTAGACTTTCATCGAGCTCTTTCAAAAGATTCCACATTTTGTGAATTGACCTATTAACAGTTGACTTGGTGAATGAAGCTGCCAAGCTATCCAGAGCTATAATCTTCTTTTCAACTGGTAATGTTACAAGAAGAAACCAGTGCTTAGTTTTCCCAGGGTTGCACGGTACCAAAACTATATCTTGATTAAGTATGGCAGCTTTACCCTTTAGTACTTCTTTGGCTGGCCTTTTTCCTATTCCTTTCTCGAACTTCTCCCATTCAATGGTTTCAACTTTCAGGCCCTCTTCATAGCTTTTAGTGGCCAGAAGATTCAAATATTCATCAACAGCAAAGTTAGTTAGGTAGTTCTCTTCATCTTGTGAATGGCCACCAACAAGAGCAGCGAGGTCCTTCTTATCGATCATGCTACTTCCTTTAAAGTTGACATCACCTTGAAGCAAACCATCTAGGAGGTGGTGTTTGCACTCAGGAAGAACACATGTAGTCTCTTTGTGGAACTTGGCAGCAGTAATGTTATCTAGCCCATAGCGTACTTCTGGTCCTGCATCCTGAGTAACATTGGCGGAGGAATCATCACCTGTATTGCTGCTAGCTTTCGACGTAGGAGAAAATACATTTTTAAGAGATGACCGGAAGAGTTTTCCACCAGATAAATGGCTAGGCTTTTTCTTCTTCTTTGGGACGGTGAGATTTCCAATGGTTGTATGCTTTCTTTTTCGAGGTGTTTTGGACTTTTGAATAACACTTTCTTCACTTTCTTCTGGGACTGTGTTGATGACTTCTTGCTTTCCTTGAATTGTGTTAGGATTAGCATCAGGGGAGTCATACACCTTTCTTTTACCTTTTTGTTTGAATGAGAATAAATGTGAAAATTAATGAAATTGAATAGATAAAGTTATTGTATATTTTTTAATGTGTACAATTCATGCTACTAACCTTGGTTCTCATTCGATTTACTTTCTTTCTTTACTTTGGTCGTTTCTTTTGAAGTACAGCCTTGGACTTTATTGACCACTTCTTTTTTCTCTTGCACTGTGTTAGCATAAGGGGTGCCACGTACATTTGCTTTACCTTTTTATTAAAAAAGGAATAATTGTGAATCAAATAAAGTTGAAAATATCAATGATTGATTTAAAGTTTAAAAAATGTATTAATAAGTTATTATTTTTGTTTATGTGTACAAATATATGCTACTAACCTTGGTTCTTGTTTGATTTACTTTCTTTCTTTACTTTGGTAGTACTCTGATTTGCATTAATACTGTTGAGTTGCTTTTCCCTTTCCTGCTCAATTGAAGACTTGATTTTCAGGTTCCAGTTAAGAAAATGCAAAGCTTTGATAGTGCTCTCACTGAGACATCTTCTTTTGTCATCGAGGATCTCGTTGTACGCTGAAAATGATCTTTCAACTTCATATGAGCCAACAGTTGCCGGGGCGTAGCATGAAGCTAACTTGTACAGCTCAGGGAGGATGCTAGAATTGGACTTCCAGAACAAAACCAGATCAAATTCACCTGCACAGGCTTTAACTGAAGCAGGACCAACTTGTTTCGTGTAAATATTCCATTCATCTTCTGAAACGGCTTCAAAACCAGGAATACTATCTATGTCAATTGTGTCATAACTTAGAGTGACAAGATTTGTGGGATCTAGGAAACGTACTTGAGCCAGAAACTCTGAAGCTGGTTGTGCTCCATCAACGACATACTTTTTTAATTTAGAGTGAGCAGCTGTGAAGGCTGAGGTGAAGACGTCAATCAATTCTTCCTTTTCTTCAGAATTGAAGCTGTACTCAAAGCTGTCAAAGCAAACTGCAGAGAGATCTTGTTCTTCAAAGGTACGATTTTGATCGAGGTAGTGAAGAAGGTGCTCCATCTTTGTATATGCCTTAGTAACAACTGGCACATTTTTCTGGAAGTAATCAAGGTACCCCATGAGGGTTGGCGATTTTACTTTTAAAAATGCCAGTTGGGCATGTAGATTCTTCATGAAGGACTCATCCTGATACATCTCCTCTAGTCGGAATAAAGACCTGCAAGCTGTAGCTCTTCCTCGATCAAGCTCTGCTTTGATAAAATCTTCATAAAGAAAGTAGCGATCAGCGTGGTACAGTACAGAGTCAAACCAAGCTTTCCAGCTTTTGCTAGTAGGATTTGGTGGCATGGTTGTCTTGATGTTTGGCTCATTTCGTACCTTCTGCAAGAATTTCATGTAACGACTCTTTCTCCCACTTGCAACATAGAAAAGATTTCAAAAGCATTTGACAAATTCATTTGCCTCTTTAAAATGCTTTTTAAAATCAGTGGCCACTAGATTAACAACGTGACTGTAACATGTGATATGGATGCAGCTAGGAAATATGCAAGACAAGGTTTCACGAAAGGCTTTTTTCATGTATGCCACATTATCTGAATTAAAAATACGAACGTTGTCAAAATCTATGCAATAATCATGCACAGTTTTGAGCACAGCCTTGGACACAGTTTTGTTATTTGTTTCGGTTAAAAAATGTGTATCGAGGAGCCATGCCACAGTATATCCACTAGGGGAAAGTTCATCAAAATCAAGAAAAACAGCCATTATATCTAGGACGTACCTCCCTTCATCGTCTCCCAGTTCGTCTACAATTAACGCAACTTGTTTATCCTTAACCAGGTCTTTCAGCTCGTTGTCTTCCATCTGATACACGTCAAAGAGGTAGTAGTCACGCAATTGCGAAGCTTTGGGAATAGCACCTCCATTTATCACTCGAGATGAAAGAAATTTTCGTAGGAGTGGGTTTTCAGACTTGTTCAAAGGAATGTTTGAAGCTGCACATACTCTAATCCACTCCTGACAGACTTTAACTTTTTCAGCTTCGGCGGGTGTTCTGCTATTCAAGCTTGTTCTCAAGGTTTGTTGCTTGCCATTCAGATGTATTCGGTTAGCGTTATTCTTGTGTGTGTATGATTGTAAATGCTTGTCAACCACACTCTTACGCAAATGATCAACGACTATGTTACAGGTCGAACAAAACATTAAGTTATCATCAACAAAGAAGGTGCCTTTAGGATATTTGTTTGCTCTCTCTTTCACTGTTATATTTACTGGAAGGTGTGATCTTTTAGACTTCTCTGACTTCTCTAATTTGGCTGCCGGAGCTGGAGATGTAGTGCTCTTGTTACCGGTTCCTAGTAAAAATTTATCCATCTTCTTTCCAAAAATCTCTACAAATTCAATAAAAAACTATGTTGTGATCCATATTATTCCAAGATGTGTTTGAAGATATACTTATTTGCACAGTTTTTGGGATTAGTTTACTATACTTACGTCTTTAGTTAGAAGAAGGACAGAAAAATCACATGTCTCCTGTTAATATATGTCGGCAATGCTGATTGGATGATTCAAATAATGGATTTGTCTCATTTAAACCAATAGAATATCGCGTTAGAGCAAAACTAGTCCCAGTTCCTTTACTCTACATTGCGAGAGACGCCTTGTAGATGGTGAAGACATCGTTCGAGTTGTTCAAGTCTGGCTTGTTTTCATGAAGTTTTCAATGGTTTATTTGCATCAAACTGGTTTGTATCTTCATATTTCTTAAATAATTAGCGATATTTCACTTTATTTTGGTGAAAAATATGCATTTTTTTGGTAAATTATGCGATTTTTGCGAAATTATACGATTTTTGCTGATTGTGCGATTTGGTGCGATTTTGGGTCAATTGTGCGAAATCGCACCATCGCGCCATGTCAGATACCCTGTCTCTTGCATTGATGTCCATAGTACAGTATTCCTCATGTGAGAAAATCAATTATTACAAAAGTGGTACACTGGCTATGGAAACCCCTGTTGTCATCCCTCTTTTCCAGCTACCCAGCTCCATCGTATCTTTGCTTTTCATCTTATTCTTTGCCATTTCACACATGTCATCCAAAACTGTTTTAACATGTGGATAAGCAATCTCTATTACTTGATAGAAGTTACTCTTTGCAAGTACGTCTATGCCAAGGCCCAGCTTTAAAACTTTGTGATAGGTTGGATAACCTTGGCCATCATAGCCAACTATTCGGGACTTATGGGAACATTGTGGTCCGTGGTTTCTCCATTTAATTTAATCGGCTTTGAACATTGTGGTCCGCGGTTTCTCCATTGAATTCAATCGGTTTTCAAAACGGCATCAAGAGTACAAGTCCAACATGACTACAAGCAACTGAATAATTTTTCTAGTGTTGTGCTGTTTGATTACTCTAATTCGAAAAGAATCTGAAAAACATATAGCCAGAAGTTTATAGTAGAGAGGATTATACATCAAAGGAAAGTAAAGCATGTGAGTGTTGCAGTTTTTTACACCATTTTGCCTGGATTTTAATGCTTATTATAAGCTAGCTTACATGAAATAATATGAAAATAAATATAATATTATTACCTAGCAATGAAAATGCATTAGACTATTGAATTATCATGGGGTCATTCCAGCTCTTCAAAGCCCGGTTCGTAATGTGTACATTAAGGTAGATTTCTTTGAGAATACTCTCTACGTACATATCTTAAACAATGATTATTATCCACTCTTATATCATCTTTATACTTTTGAAAAGCCACAGTTTTGAGTACATCCGACATGTTTACATTTACAAATTTACTGCCAGGAGCCAGCAAGTTTGCCGCATGCGCTCAACCGGAAGTAAAAGTACCCAAATTAAGTAGCTAAAATATTACTTCTTATTTTGTTTTCAATTACATAACTTTCACCCAACTAAAAATATAAAACCAAAATAGATAATCAGGAAAAATAATAATGGGCAAGGAACACATAACAGAGCTAGGCTCCAACTACAGTGCGTCCATCAAACTAATAATAATACATTAAAGGAAAAAAAAATCTTTTAATATTATCCCAGAAATCTTTTTGGAATGTGAAACCAGAGCTTCCGCTGATAATTGTGATACCAAAAAGTATACAATTTTGAAGTATCGCTTCACCATAGGCAATTACCTTTCCTCAGTTTTTGTATTTTTGAACTTCGTTTGGAAACATATTATACCGACAATGAATGTGATTTATTTGACAAAACTGTATACATGTTAGTGTACAATTGGATGGCATCTAGGCAAATTAATTATAGAACATTTACGGGCCATATATATTTGTTCAACGAAATCCTCAAGTTGTGAAGTCATCCCTGTGTGGTATTTTTGTGGCAGCTGAATAGGCATCAAGTGGCTTTCAACAATCTTGGCACTGAAATAGCAAAAAATAAAACATAAATTTCTGCACTTACACTTACTTTTGATTAACAACACCAGGCACTCAGCGTTTTGAACCATGATATACTTCGTTTGGCAATGGAACTTTTCCCTTCTCTGGGGAGCTGAAACAGTTGTCACTTGTTATCGGTTGGTACTCACTGTCACTTGTGTCCGATCCTACAGCTAGCTCTTCTTTTTAAGATTTTAGGATGTCAGCAAAAATCGAACATATGACAGCAACAGTCAAAAATTTGATTTCACTCCTATTTTGGTATTAGGTAGTCCTATATGTGAGATATATCATGGTATGTTTCATTTGTTGAAATATGGCTTCATTTCCGAGAAAAACGAGACAAAACGAATTTGTCAATAATTGACCCTTTGAGAGAGCCAAAATATAGTCCAACTTCGGGGGCTTGTGTGCCTTTGCAAAAATATCTACATGTTTAATTCTTAAACAACTGTTTTATATAATGTTTTAACTTCATAAAGCTGAAATTTCATTGTCTTCCAATAACAGCCATAACATTCTGCTTCGACAATGCTACCCAATTGTTTGTCTATATTTTTTGCATAGACAGCCCAGAGATTCTTTTCAATCTCTAGCTCCTACTCACTGATCTCAGAATCAAAGTTCAGTCTTCTCCTGGCTTTTGGTGGAGGGATCTTTAGTCCCAGGTTTGGTCTGCCAGCGTCTTCTTCTTTTCCTTCATCTTTCTCTTCTTCATCTTTTTCTTCCTCTTCTTCTTCTTTTCCTTCTTCCTCCTTTCCATCTTCTTTTTCTTCTATCTTTTGTCGTTTACTGGTTTCTGGTTGGCTTTCTACTTCATCTCCGTTCTTCCTCTTCAAAGTAGTTGGAAGTGAATCTTGTTGAAGGGAAGCTAAGAGATGCTTCATTAGAGTACCGTGAGGGTTACATTCGAGGAGCAATCCTTGGTTGTAATCACCAAAAAACAGTTACTTATTTCCATCCTCTTTTACTTCTACTGCGGCATAGAAGTCTTCGTCTATGTAAATCCACATTTTTTTCTATAAGCCTTTCTTTTAATAATAATAATGTACCAACTTCACCAGTTAAGGTGATTTACAGAAGGGTCCTAACATAAATATAAAGAAATATAAAACTTAACAATCTAAATATCTAAATATAAAAGTATAAAAAACTATAAACTAGATTCAAAAAATGTAACAAATACAGTTAAATATATAGTATATATAAAAAATATCACTAATTTAATCATCATATAACTAAGTTAAGCTTAGAAATTCGTTTCTTAAAAATTGTTAAACTAGCAGCATCACGTATAGTGATGCAGATCTTATTCCATACAATGGCAGCAAAATTAAGTGTTGTCCATTGGCCCCACCTAGTGCGAGCTTATGACTTGCAAACATTATGATATGGACTCAATTTGACAGTTCCACGCAACATGTTGAGTACACACTCACAGATGGCTTTAAGAAGTTGATTATCAGCAGTGTGAATTACACTTCCTTAGGACTTGCAAAAAGTCAATGTTCTTTCTTATGCACCGAGACATATCGAAATGATAGACATAGTGTAGTGTGTCTCTTTTTATCCCTTTTTGACGTAAGCCTATTGAACTTAGTCGGGAAAAACATTAGTTCTTACGCGAAACTGTTCTGGAGTTTCTTGTTTCCAGTCTAGAAATAAGTAGCCATATGGTTGAGAACAAGCATCCGTGTAAGCTTCTTGAAGAAATTTCGCGCAACCTGGATACATTTGACAAGCCAAGTGAGATACTTGAGCACGATCTCGAGGGTTGGAGAACAAACAAATATAATGAGAATTTAAACCCGCATTACGGTTCTCTTTTCCTTTGGAAAAAAGATTCTGCTGAATGTGAATGAGACTCATGTTCTTGTGATGACATCCATGAGTGACCAAATTAGTTAATTCTTTGCTGTTTCCTGTTTCACACATTAATTAATTGCGTATTTCTATAGTTCAGGGTTATGCCCCCTTAAACCGTCTTTCTTTGAGGCTATCCCATTTTAACCTCTTAAGGATATCTGCTGACCTAGTATCATAGTCTGATCTAATGATTATTCTAGCTGCACGATTTTGTAATTTTTGTAGTCTACTAGAAGCCCCTTATTAAAATAACCCCATACGACATCACAATAGTCAAAGTATGGCAAGATAAGGGCATTATAAATAATTATTAAGGTGTCAAATGTAACAAAGGGACGAACTTGTTTTAAAGCTCTAATCCCCATGGACACCTTTTTGGCAATGTTATCAACTTGATCAGACCATGAAAGCGTTTGATCGATAAACACCCCAAGCAGCTTAGAAGTAATTGCTCTTTTTACTGGAGTATTACCTATTCTAATTGCAGGTTGTGTTGGAAGAGAAGCTAATTTTGGGTGTTAACCAATGAGAATATACTCAGTCTTTGCGACATTTAAATTGAGTTTATTAGCAATTAGCCAATTTCCAACACCCACAAGCTCAGTATTCATGCTTGACTCAATATTTTGTATACTATTAGCACTTACTGTTATTGATGTGTCATCTGCGTACATTCTGGGCTCAGCATTATTAAGGGAATGCGGCAGATCATGTATATACAAAATGAAAAGTAATGAACCTAGAGTTGATCTCTGAGGAACTCCACAAGACATAACCTGAGAGTCTGAAAAAATGTTCTCAAAACATTTCTGTGATCAAATTCCATTAAGTAGCTTGCAGAAAACAAATATCAGCTAAACAGCATACCGCAGATATTTTCATCTCTATGTTGGCTGGCTATGTAAAGGCAACTAAATAAACACTCACTATTTTAGAGCTGATAACCGTTTGAGTGACGTATCATTTCTTGATAGGGTCGTGAATAGACACAGTTCTCTCCTTGATAACATCCTTCACATACGTGTGATACTGTGAAGTTCTAACCTCTTTGATTGTGTTTACAGTCAACATCACAGATTCATCTACGCAATTATGAGTATCTAGTGCCACACGCTCTATAAAATCATCTTTGAAGGGATTTCCCATTTCAATTATCGTTTCTGTGAGAACTTGTTTCTAAAAATGTCATATCTTTTAGAAAACTGGTCTCAAATTCTGTCTGGGGGAAAGAAGAATGAAAATAACATTGTACTTAGTGGGAACTCGTACTTTATAAAGCTACATAAGTCAGCAAAGGTGAGACTGTGAGAAAACACAAATTTTATTAAAACAGGAATACACTATAAGCAGACATAGGGTGCCAAGGGATCAGCCTATAACAGCTATCACAAGCTCATTATTTTAATGTACTTGGAACATTTGGGCGGCTATCTGTAAAATAGGGCCTGTTGTGGTTAGCAAAGGGGTGTCCGCCCCTCCTGAAGCAATACAACGCAATGTCACTGTTGGTTCACAACAGGCAAAACATGTTGCTCAAGGTCTCCGGAATCCAGGCATTTTTCCATACTCATTGTCTGCCAATAAAGCTGTGAATTACGCTTTAAACTGGTCGATGGGGCAGGAGAGCTTGTCCTGGAGGGTAGCTGCAATTACATTTTAAGATGGTGCTTTAGGACTAGAAGCCATTCTAGCCGAAACATTGAGCTGTTCTGCCATCCACAATGCTTGATATTTTTATCAAAATCTTCAGGGCGCCTGAAGCCATGCTTGGTCACTTGGACACCAAAGGCTCAACCGATGAAAGGTTTTGTGCCTCTTCAAGACTCTTAATAGGATTGGATAACTGACGGACCAAGTCCTAGCAATAAATAGGAACGCACACGTAAGAGATCAACCCAAACTCGAAAACAGAATATTGAAAAGGATGTCAGGGTTTTAGCAAATCAAGGCAATCGAGCTGGTATATGATGTACGAGAACGGTTTTTTTTTCTTACATAACTAAAAAAGGAAGCCAATTTAGATAAATGGGTTTTGAGTCTTGATGTAAGGCAGCATTGACAACATCCATGTTGTTTCGTGAATGAAGTTTTGGTTTGATTTCGAAATTGTTTTTATAAACTACTAAAAACCAACAAAGTATTCGACAACTAATGTCAAACAATAGAATAATTCAATGTCAAACAGCTTTCATTTACCAAAATAATTGTTTTTATATACAGCTTGGAGACAAGAGAAGATTATTTTTTGAAACCTCTGGAGATGATGAGTCAATGCAGTTGGGGTTCACTTACTAAATATATACCTCTGGTGGCTGTTCTTAAATTTGAGGTCCTGTAGGAGCTTCAGCTTGGGCAGGAAGAACATCCACAGCCACTGCTGGGGCTGCCACTACATTATCATGGGGAACTTGTTCCATAGTAGCTTGAAAACACATTATTTGTCATGGCTGATGCCAGCTGCTCACCTGATAAGATGGCTTGCATGGCTGACACCAAAGAGTCGACCAATGTGGATGGAGTACATGTAGCACTGGTAGCACTTTGTGGTAAACCAGCCACTGCTGGGCTTGCTGTGTTGACTGCTGACAATCTATCTCTCCACTACCTTCTGTACTATGGAATCCACCAATTCTTTAGGTATGTTAGGCATGGCTGGAGCTGCATCTCCACCAGCATTTGGCTGGTTAGCAGATCCTCCCTCTGGTTAAGCCTGATTTTGCGAGGTGAAAGGCTGTTGAATGGTGGTGGTGTTGCTTACTGAATTTCCCTGCCCCAAATGACTTGAACGCAAACGTGATGAACGACGTTGTGGAGGCATTTCAACTGCAAAATAAAATGGGTTGTAGGCATTTGACTGCTCCTAGAAACACAAATCAAAAGTTTATGGCACCCAACTAATGCAAAATTAACACTAACAAAAACCCCTTGACAAAACCTAGATAAAATAGGGAGGGCTACTGGGTACTGATTAAAAAAAGGAATACAATGACGGGAAAACCTGTCAGACACAAAGTCGACACAAAGCATCCCATAGATGTCAAAGTAGACCAAGAATAAAGCCAAATAATTGGCTAAAAACAAACAAGGCTAAAACAAGTGAGAACTGACAAAATCAATTCTCAACAAGACTGCTAACAAGCAAATAAGCCAAGACAATATAAATGATAATAAAAACATTAAATCAGATACCCAGAAATACTGCCCCCCAACTAAACAACAGGCATTCAAAGTAGAGAAAGCCCATGCATAATGGCGGCGCGATAACTGCTGTACAACAAATACTGTCCTGCAGGATTCAAATGAACCCCATCAGGTAAATAAAAGGTTTACCGGGGTGAGTAAAAGGCTTATGATGCCAACAAAAAACATTAGGAGCTAAAAGGAGCTAAAACTACTTCGAGATATTGCTGCAAAACATGTGATTGATTGAAAAATGATGATGCGTTAGCGTCGGTTCGCCCACGCGGTTCGACATGACAAACGCCGACCACACGGACTGAAAATTGCTCTAAAAGTAAAACAACTAAATCCTCAATAGCAGAACCCACTATTTCAGGTTTACGAAATGGTAGGTCGTTAGTTCCAATTAGTAAAATAATAACATCAGGAGATAAACTCCTTACAACATGAAGATCAAAAGACTGAAGTTTGTCAACTGTCCAACCACCAACGCCGTGCAAGCGAACCAATGCTCTACCCTGAAGCTTAAAATTTAAAGCTGCCCTAATATCAAAACCTGCCTTGTCTTGATGTAATCGTCTAACAAAGGAATGACCCAATATAAGCATCGAAGGATCACTACTAAGAGCCATTAAGACAAGAAAACAATACCCACTTGTGGCGAGTCAACAGGTCAACAAAGTCAAATAATTAACTCAAATTAGCCAAAACAAAAAGAATAATCCAAATATTATGGACAAAATGAATCAATGACTCTGTAGGAATTCTACAAATACAAAAACAAAACTTACCAAAGTAGGTCAAAGGACCCTTAGGCCGCAAGTATATATTGCACTGAGATCCCCCCATGTTTTGTCTAAAATAAATAAAATTATATAATTTAATGGTTTTCAAAAAAATGTGTTAACCATCATTAAGACACCACATCTTCGATCATCACCATAATACTATTGTTATTATAACAATTTCACAAAGGAAATATATAGAATAATACCTCAATTGCTTGGCAGTTCGGGCACATTTTAGCAGCTTTAACTCTCTGGAATTACTCCCACAATAAAGAAATTCAAATCCACCGATTTCTTTTAAGCGAGGGAAGCCCTTGGGTTGGCCATCCTCATTTTCTGTATGACTGTCTCTTCGTCATCTTCAATTTCAGTTTGATTTTCTTTAAACCCAAGCCAGACCTTATCAACGCTTGCTTTTCACCAGCAGTGGGAACTTTATTTGCTTCTCTGAGAGACAATAGAGAGTTGGTCCTCTTTGAACTAGACCGATTTCCTGACTGTGTGCGTCATGGAGAAAAAAGACTCAGCCTCTCTCTTATGGCAGCTAGTGAAGTTGTTTGGCTTGGAACACCAGTGATAGTAGCTGCAGAACTTGCGGCTCTTATACTTTTGGCACAAATTTGCTGTAGCCTAATTCGATCTCTGAGGGCTTCAACACCAAGTTTTATCAACTCCTCATCTTTTAACGTGGGCACAATGTTGACTGCTACTTTTTCTTTTTGAAATTTTTGTGCCAAAGCTTGTAAACCGATCTTTATATCTACATATCCACCATATATAATGAAATGTCCACCAAATATAATGCTATGTCCACCATATATAATGCCATGTCCACTAAATATAATGTGGTAGCCACCGAATTTGATTGTCTAACGGGAGCACATAATGACAAATGAACATAATATCATATAATGTTTTCACCTAAGACAGTAGTGGCTTTCCATAGAAGTTAGTGTTTACAATACTCACATCTTAAGGATTTTGGCTTTCTCTATATAGACAATGTAAGTTTTATAAAATTTATATAATCTTAAGAATAAAGGATGATAAAATGTTGCAAACTTACAATGTTTTAGGCCGAGTTGTTGTTTTAGCAGAAGTGCTAGCTGGCTGGTTCTCTGTAGCCTGGCTGGAATGTCTGGCTGCGTCATGAACAAATTGAAAACTCATTTCTTGAGCCCCTAGATTGTTCGAATTATTTAAACTTTGGTTGTTAAAGTAAAAACAATAACAGAATATATGATAAATAACTAGATATCTTGACTAAAGCTACCAAAAAGCCTAAAAAACTTGAAAGCCTTGGTTTTGCCGTAGTGGACGCAAAGACGACGAGGTACCCCGTAGATTCTGTGCATGATCAAAAGTGAAATTATACTTCCGTTACCCTGCTACGCGTCTCCCGTCCTTGTGCTTAAGGTTGCTATTAGCACCCAGGAGAGGTCATTGGTGAGACATGGGCCTTACAGTAGACAGTCGTTCAGTGATACTTCAGCGAACTTGGCGGCAGCATCAAACACGATCCTAACCTTATTGGGCTTGTTGGGATTCAAGACCGGGTGATGTGGGAGATACCACGTTACGTTGCTACGTTTAGAAACTTCCTCATCTGTCAACCTTCTAGCATACCCCTTCGTCAAGTATTCCTTCATCGCAGCTCTGTACTTCGACTCTAATTCAGGATCACAACGAAACCATTTCTTTGGATGTTGTATCCTGGCTTCCACAAGCTTTTGGTTGTATGGTAGTGAAATGTTCTCATCTTTCCACAGGAGACCTATCGCTCGCTTATCCTCCACAGATAGTGGTCCTGCTTCGAGGTGTTAGGTACCGTACGATTCTACTTTCCAGAATTCTTCTAGCTGGCGACTGAGTTGGAGGTCTTCACCGGCAACAAAGTTCGAGTTTGTGCATTGTTTAGTTGACTCCTTGGTAGCACCGCCAAGGATGCTCCATCCTCAGCTAGACCTTATGGCGATTGGTGCGTTTGACTTTCCTCTTCTAACCTCCAGTGGTATGAAGGCTTCACTAACGTTGGTGCCGATTAAGACTGATATTTTCTTCCTTTCAACTTCTGGGAAAGGGATGTCTCGTAGGTGTGGCCACTGGTTAACATGGTTCACAATCTTCGTGTGTTTGAGTGGTATTGTAAGCTCCTTCACTGCCCATGCACTTTCAACTGGTACCACCTTGTGTTCTTCTTTGTCTATTGCTGCTAGCTTGAAGCTCACCTCCGACTGGTTGGGCACGTCCTTGTCACTTACAGTCTTGAGATAGAGTGTTCCTGGTTTTCCTTTAAGGTTGAGCTCTTTGATCAATGAAGGGTCAACCAGTGTGACGTCTGAGCCCGAGTCTATTAAAGTGCTAGTCTTACGAGAATGAGACTATCCCTGAAGAATATATCTTATAAAAGTAGACATGTTATATAGTTCATAGTCAAAATTTTATTTTGATACGAGAACGGGAAGATGTTGTTGAAGTGGAGGGCTGCCAGTATTGTCCTTAAAATGATGAATTGAATTTAAGGTTTCGAACTTAAGCATTTGGGTTTTGAAATAGCTGTAGAGCCATAGGGTGGTTAACACATTGCAAACAGTATAATATAGTATTTTCTTTGTATTAACTAAAATTATCTTATGTAAATGTTGATAAAATATTATGATTAAATAGGAAGTCACTTGGACTTTGTTACCTGGCGCACATCCCAGAGTATGAATAAGCAAGCATCTTGGGAGCAAATTGATTCACGACTGAATGATATCCCTTGAGACAACTGGTTTGTGCCATAGGGGAGGTATTCTTTATTCCTTTCACTAAACTTGTCTTTTCCAAAGCTTCTGATAGCTTTTCATCTGACCCTATAAAAAGTTATAGTAGAAACACAATTCAAATTTTGCAATAATTATTACTGACCTGTGCATGAATACTTACGCTTGTTCATCCATACTCGTGATTTGGTGTATTCTTCATGATTACACTTGTTAAACAGCGTATTCGGTAGCTGGGTGTGCTTGATGATCACATGAGATAGAAATGCATGAAACTTGGCTATGACGACTGCTCCCATTTTTGCTGGGGTTGAAGTTAGTGACCAATAAAAATGTTTCACACATGCTTTTTTCCATCTGGTTATAATTTCACAGCCTTTCTCTTTTCCCAGCTTTGTCAATACTTTCTGGATTTCTGGAAACAATGTAAACAATATAATCTATTTTGAGTAAACAAAAATATATACAGGACATTACACAGTGGTGCAAAGATATGGAATTTATCTTTGAATGATGAAAATATTTCATGTGTGAGGGTAGTGTCCAACAGGAAAAGATAAACTTCATATCTTAAAAACACCAACAAAAATTACACATCTTTGACTTGTATGTAACATACTTTTAGCTATGTGCCAGAGATCGAAAATATGGTCAATGACAGGCTTCCTTAGCTCTTTCCACTTCTTTGGACACTCTTCCCGCATCCATTTGGTAATACTGGTATGTCTATTAGAGGTGAAGGATTTTATGACCAGTAGTTAATAAGAAGGCTGTTGCTCGTTGATGCCCAAAAAACTCCATACTGGAACTACTACCAGCTTGATTTGCCTACACATTTATCCGGTGGGCACAGATGGCAAAGTCTGTATGGCCCAGTAAAATCGTCCATACATTTACCCGGTAGTAAATGTGAATGCTCATTTGATATGTGCACGTATTTTCCCAGACGGTATATGTGATTTATGCCTTACACATACCATGCATTAGGACAGGCCCTATATGTGATTTATGCCTTACATATACCATGCGATATGCCCTGATGGTTGGTTGGCTATATCAGACAAAAAAGCATCTTTATCAAAATTCCTATAAAGACGTTTTTCCACTATTCGAGAGCCAGTTTTTTCATAACGTGTTTTACATGTCATAAAGACAAGCGAATGGTCACTAATTGCGATATGTTGAACTCCTGAATTGATGATTTTGTCAGGAGAGTTTGTTATGCATAGGTCAATTAATGTTCTTGAGTTTGGGGTTACCCTTGCCGGTTCAGTGAGCAATTGGCTTAAACCGTAAATATCAAGTATACTAGTTAGCTTAACAGAGATTGGACTGTTCTTACCCTCTAACAGATCACAGTTCAAATCCCCTAGTAAAAAAAGGTCTTTACATCAATTTTGTCAATAAGATCTTCAAAAGTATGAAAAATATCCGAAGGAGCACTTGGGGGTTTGTACCATGTTCCAACAAGTAATGGTTTAGAATTTGAATTGGTAATTGCAACAAAATTACATTCAAGTTGGTCCATGCACAAGTCGTGGCGAATGTGATAGTTAAGGTTGTGATGTAAAAATATACAAACTCCACCTCCGTTCCTTCCATTTGTTTTACAATCTCTTCGCACAAGTTCAAATCCCTTTAAATGAATTTCATCTTTGATACCAGCATCTATTTTGGATTCATTGACTGACAGTAAATCAATATTAGAATTATCCATAATAGATTTAAGGTCATCAATGTGTGCGACTAAACTATTAATATTAAGTGAAGCCATTACTAGACCATGTCCCGTTACATTACGATCTAAAAACTTACCGCACGATAAAGGTGGTTTGCATTGCAAATGCTCAAAACTCTAACCATCAAAACTCTAACCAGGCGTGCCCAAATTGTATGTGACTCTCCAGACAGTTTATCTCATGAGAACGATAAACTTAGACGTATTTTCCTCAAGAACAATTACAGTGACAAATTTATTAATAGCAACACTCATAAGCCAAGTAGACCTAACAACAACTCCAACGAGACAGTTGATACACCAAAAACCTTTATCTCATTACCATACATTAAAGGTACGTCAGAGACCATATCACGTATTTTACAACCACATGGGATTCGCGTCGCTCATCGACCTATATCCACTCTACGTAAGGTCTTGACCAAGGTCAAAGATCGTGATAGCCCAAACGATCGAGTCGGTGCTATTTATAAAATTTCATGCAATGATTGTGAGGCTACGTATATCGGAGAAACTGGTAGATCGTTCAATACCAGGCGTGTTGAACATCAAAGTGCAGTTGTGAAACAGGATAATCGTAACAACATTGCCATGCATCATACCAAGACTGGCCACGCAATTAATTGGGAATCTAGTGAATGTCTTTCTTATTGTAACAATAAAAAGCAACGCCTCGTACTTGAGAGTTGGTTTACTAAGTTTGAGCAGAATCCACTCAACCGCTCAATTAAACTACCCACGCCATACAACAGACTATTAAGCAGAAACTGAAGCGACGCCAAGTCAGCGACGCGCATCTTTTCACAACCTTACCTATTGTTCTATTGTTTATTGTGGCAGTATAAATAAGACCCATATCTGATTTTTTCTTCACTAGACTCTGAAGATGACTTCCGCACAGGTTGTCGAAACGTCAGTCACATCAAACAGTCCTTCTCAGGACTACATCCACCCGGATGATCATTATACAAATATTGTCTCTTCGAGAAATATTGTTACTTCGAAAAATATTGCAAATGCAATGCATTGGATTCCCCAACGACAATAATCTAATCTCCCCTAATATACTTAGTAAAGTTCTGTACGAGTTGCCAAGTTCCCTTCGAGTTAAGGTGGCTACAGTTTGGTGCTCAGTGGTGATAAAGCTGTGATCAATAAAGGACCAGCCCTTCTGGTTGCAGTATTGTCATAGGACTTTGTTAACTTGACTAACTTTCTTTAGTTGTCTGGATTTTAGGAGCTAAAAACAAAAAGAAACACTCTCAGTCAAAGTTCCTTATTAAACAAGGTCATGCTCACTCCAAAATCAGCTAGTACTCACATTTTGTTTTCTCTGGGTTTTCCGCTGGATCTTTTGATGTCTTGAAGGGCATCTAACCCTCTCACGGTGGCAAAAAATGGACGCAAAATCGACAATGTACACCTCTGGGAATTCAGCAAGAACGACACAATCTTTGCTGAGCCAGACAATCAACGCGGGACCACTTTTACTAGATAAGGGGAAAATGTGGCTGGAGAGTATTTTTCGCCGTTTATCTGGCTGCAGAACCATCAGAAGACCATTTTATGCAGAGATCCATAGATCTATACCGAAAACTATATTCAATGTTGTGATTCACGTTGTGCAAAATTCCAACGGCTTTGCAGCTCCTTTTTGCTATCACAGCATAAAAAGGCAGAGGTAATCACTTTTACTACCATGTGGCTAGTAAAAGAGTTCTGCCTTTTAACTGGTTTAACTGGCCAGGTATGTGGATTTTTTAAAAGGACACTCACTTCAGGGATGAGAATGGGGCACAAAATGTCAATCATGGTTGACTAAAATATAGACTTTGCATTCATGTACAAATACAAGAAAGGAGAACTTATAGTAAGCTAGCACTATTGAGAATGGAACATCTCTGGTGCACCTCAACACAACTAATATTGACATTGTATAGCTGGGTTTCAATCAGCTGATAAAAGTCTTTGAATCTCATTATCTGCTCCAAATGGTGTCAAACAATGACCACCATGTGCTGTCAGCCAGAAAGTATTTTATTGAAAACTTTTGATTCAGCTGATGATCATTGCGCACGAGACAGGAAATGATGTGAAGTGAAACCCAGCTATTAATGACAATTTTATTTTTTTAATCATTTTAGTCTAATGCACCTATCAAAGTTAACCTTGTGTATACATTTAACCCAGTTCACAATTTTCCCTTTAGCCTTCTCTTTTTTTCATTTTATTTGATAGAAAACTGCTTCACCTCCCTTTTGAATATTTTAAAAGGATTTTGTTCAAAGTTTCGATCATTATTTAAAGCACAGAAGTTACAATTTATATTCAATTGACAATTTGGAATATTCTCCAAAGAAAAAGAAGAAAAAAACTACTTTTGTTGGTAGTTACAGGTTATGTTTAGAGTACAATTTGAAATATTGTCCAGACATAAAGCACGAGCCATGCCATGCCAATTTTTGAAACTCATAGAGAACTAAGACTCAAAAGTTCGAATTCCTAAACACATGTTGTACAAAATCAAGCCTATCAACCCTCGAGATACACTCTATACACTACAACAGTGAAATGACCTTTCTAATGAGACCTAATTATGCCATGGACCTGTTAGGCGCCATTTTGAAAATTATGTCTCAAAACCCAACTCACTTTCATTGACACTTTCTTGAGCTTTATGAATTGTACTGTTGATAATGTATAATATGATATACCTTAATGCTTTCAATCATTTATATAAATTGTCTTGTTCGCATTTTTGTTATTTTGACAAAATTTAAATCACTTTATCGCTGCGAATGATTAACATTATTATTATGTACAATATGATAAATATATAATTTACAAATGAAATAGAGCAAAAGCACACAATTGTACATAGTTTTTTGCTAAGAGATTGCCACAGAATGAGCAGAAGTCATCTGCTGACTTGGCTGAGTTTCCGCCTGCAAAACAGTATTTTTGCGGTGAAAGTCGGCTTGGTTGAGCACTCAGTGACTGCGACCTTGGATTCGTCACTTTTGGGATTTCTATGTTGCTTGCATTTTTGTGAAATGATCACACTATTGGACCTAATTTTCTTTTTCACCTTCAAGCCGTGTAACATTTTCTAGAATACTTTTCAAAGCATCGCATTCAACAGAAAGTGTTTTGACTTGTATTTTGTCTCTTTCTATCTCTTCCGACAATACAGCTATACTTCAATTCTCTGATTGTTCTTGATCGTTTTCTACTGTTTTAGTGCTAGTCAAGATGTGATTGATAGTGGCTTCGATGTTATTATTCATCTGCTTTAGACTGGAGGCAAGGAAGCCGACTCTTGTGCCCGGTAGCACCCCTTTCAATTTCAGCAAGTTGTCAGTAAATCTTCTTTCGACTGTGCTTGCAGGTGTTGTAGGTTCCCTGCTTCTTGCCGATACAGTCATTAGCATTGTTTCTTTGGACGATCCTGATGGTATGTTTTGCTGGTGTAGTTGGATGGAGGTTCTTAAAACTTGAAGTGGAGAACACTTGGTTGAACACTTACAATATCCGAGGAGATATTGTTGATACTCTTGTAAAATGACCTGTGCTGCTCAAGCCTTTTGAGTCTATTCTCTACAAAAAAAAAACACCTTTATAAGCAACAAGTTTTATTTGAGACATGAACTATAGTACCTTTTAGCTTTTCTGTCTCACTGCAGTGTTTCGTTAGAGATTGAGTTTCAGTTTGTATATTAGCTAGGTAAAGAACCTCTTGTTGGGCCATTTCTGGTAAGGGTTGTGCTTTGGAGGAGCTACATGCTGCCACACTTGCTGCTGCAGCAATGTATAAAAGGACAGTTTCACTTATGTCCTCGCAAGACACTTATCTTGCCATGAAGTCGGCACTTCACACAGGTTCGCCCCGACATCTTTTCACTGTGTCTCTGTCATAAGAATCTCTGTGGGTCATTTATAAGTTGTTGCATGCATATTAATTAATCCCTCCTACTTGACTTTTTTTTTTATTTTCTTAAGTTAAACACTCTATTTTACCTACATTACACAATAAGTCTCAACAACATCGATACTTGGGCATGTTGGCCAGTCAGACGCAACATACAGTTTATTAATCATAACAAAGCACAGTAAAGTTGTCATTCAACGAGAGGATATAGGATCAAACCTTCAGACCTCACATACTTATTAATAGTATAGTTATAATACATCTAAATTTTGTCATACTCCGTAGATATATCTTGCAGCATGCCGGACACGCAAAACCCAAAAAACCACATTGTGGGAAAAATGGGAAACGTGTACCCCCACCATGCATTACTGCGACCTTTGGGGTACAAAGGTTCCTATGAACAAGTCATAATCAAAGAGAAATTATGGAAATTGACTAATTACAATATTTCCAAAACAAAACAAAAAAAAAAATTAACCATACGACGGCGGTGACTGACCGTAGACTGATTCAATTCCTAACGTACTCCTACTTATATACAAACCCATAATGCACCGCGACTATCCCTAGCGTATTGTTCCTTGCCGGCAAAATATCAATTTATGGCAATCTCGTGCCTTAATTTACATAAATTACATATTTTACCTACATTACACAATAAGTCTCAACAACATCGATACTTGGGCATGTTGGCCAGTCAGACGCAACATACCTATAGATATTAAAGGTAGGGAAAACGTGAAAGGATTGGAATTCCTGTGCAAGTACTGATCATTTAGTATGTTAACCAGTGAAATTACAATAGTTAAGGTTGCTCCGTAGCAAGACTTAAAGTGTTCGAAACAGATAATCTAGATGAAAGAGAATCCTTTACGTAGGTGTCTTTAGCTTTGGTGGACTTCCATCTCCCATGACGCTGGAATTGTCGTTCTGGGATGCCTGAATTCGCTGCCAAGGTAGCACCACCCGACCTGATAGAATGTGTGCTGTACTTGGAAATATCAGGTACAATATCGTGAAAAGCTTTCTTGAACGCTTCTCTATATGTCGAGTAACTTATAGGGCGATCCACGGACACCAGCCGTTTACCTTCTCTGCAAACTGAAATGGGTCTAAAGAGATATACATTAGTACACGCGACGATGTTTGCTCTGTTGAAATATCTTTTCAATAACTTCACAGGGCACAAGATGGAATCTTGGAGTTCAGCGAGAACCACTGTTTGCCCATCTCTGAGCTGGTCCGTCTTACTCTTCCGAATCACCAGACTCACTAGACCTTCTGAGAAAATCACGTCTTCTCTCTTCAGTTGGATCACTTCCGAGCTACGGAGAAAACCTGCAAAAGACAGTACAAACATAACAACATTACGTAACTGCACTAAATCGTCCAAGTTCGCTTGGACACACAGATCTTTCAGGAAGTGTACATCTAAAGGTTCCTTCCTATTCGACCTGCCGTGACTTAAGATCCTAATGGCGCCATCTCGGGCTAGGGCCACAAAAGGGTGATCTGTAGGAGAAGGGAAACCAGACATTCGGTGAGCCCAATTAATGGAATAGAACGCCGAATTAATGGCTGAGGCAGATTTCGAGGTTTCTACCAAGTACTGAAGAAATAATGTTACATGCAAAGGATCGGCTGGAAGCACTGCAACTTGAAGAATTCCTTGGGCGAACGTCTTCCATTTATTGAAGGATCTTTCGTAAAGATGGGTCGTGCCTTCGGCTCTAGAAGCTAACATGGTGGTCTTTAGATTTTCTTTCAGTTGTTGAGCAATAGCATTGCCAGACAAATCCTTCGACCAGAAGGGTCCGGTAGAGAACACATCTGAAATGAAAGAAATGAACGAAAAAACGAGAACAAAGGGCGTAACGCGCAAGCGCATGCACGTAAACAACACCAACAGTAAAAACAATGATTATGTGGCAACCATTTATTGGTGATAGAATTATTGGACTACAAATCCACCAAAGTCATACAGACCTTAAATTACAATTTCAAGGGACTTTAAATACTGGGATTCTGTTGAATGCAAAAACTTCAGCTTCGTACCATACGGATCATAACATCCACACCATCATAGGATTGAGTTGACAATTGTTATCATGATTTATATATTACGCATCAACTACGCGTTTAACAACACTCCCTAACCGTCCTATTTAAGGGACCCATTTAGGGTCGAGGAAGGAAAATAAACAATCTGGGATACGTGCTTTATCCCTTACACCCACTTTAGGGTTTCTCTACTTACATGACTTACAAACTTCATAGTCATTACATTACAATAGCAAATTTAGCGTTATTTAACCTTTGAGGAATACCGAAGTCAATCCTCAGAGCCACAGTGGCAAATCTCAGTGGTTTATTACCAAATATACAATTCTGAGCTTTACACTTCAAAAACAGTTTTGGATGATTAGGAAGAACCAACCAATCATGGATGAATCCATTCCAATGGACGCCATCGGCACAAAGAAGGGGCCAAAAATGCGCAGACTTCCACACGGGTACTATCAGGGTCCCTTGAGCGTTACATGCTCTCAAATGCTTAAGCACTTTACACGTTAAATAGACGGGGGGACACAGCCAATTGTTATCGTATTGCCAATCCTGCGAAAAAGCATTCACACCACTAGTACCGGGTTGAAAATACCTTGAATTGTATTTAACCAGTTTAGTATTATAATAACAGGCGAATCTGTCACAAGAATGAGGCCCCCACACCCAATCGATCGTATTAAATACATCATCGTGAATAGTGTAATCATCAAAATCGACCACCCTGCTCATGTCATCTGAAACACTATTCAGATCTCTTGGGATCCACTGAACATCTAAATGTATACCGTTTCTTACGCAACTGCTAAATATATCAAAAGCTATGCTTTGCAATTCTTCGATTCTAGAACCACATGAAATAATTTGGGTCACATTCTTATTATCGGTGTACCATAAAACAGTCTGAGCTTTTAAACGATTAACAAATGACTTTAGTGCTAAAGAGACTGTTAACAACTCTCTGTAGGTCGAACTTTTGGTACTCTCGTATTCAGACCAATTCTGCTGAAATAATTCACCACCGGTTTCTAATAGACTCCCACAACCGGTATCGGAAGCATCAGAATAAACTACTTTAGTCGGAGCGCTTTTGATGGGCCATATTGGAATCCCATTCAGCTTTGCAAGGTTAACTCTCCAAAACAAAAGCTCTTTCAAAACGTCTTCATTCAAAGTAACATAAGAGTGCCAAGTGCTAGCTGAATTAATCAGTGCGTGCGTATGCCTTGACATCAATCGGGAAACATTACCGACACAGCTACCTAAGGAGATGATTTTTCCACAGACGCTGGCAATAGTTTTCACATGAAATGATTTCGATTTGTGTTCTACGATGTTATCAATATCCGATAACAAACTATCGATTCTTCTAGAGGTGGCTGATATTAGCCCTGCAGAAGTATCAAAAACTACACCTAACCAAGTAATACTGAGGACTGGATCCCAATGGCATTTGCTTTCATTGGGCAGAAAACCGAATTTCAAAAGATCCGCGTGCATCTGTAAACTCACGGCCTTAGCAAGAATGTACGATCTCGCAGCTCCAAGACCGTCGTCTAAATAAACAACGATTGTAAAACCTTCTGAACGCCACTTTTTGACTAGGGGCTTAAGTAATTTAGTAAATAAATACGGGGCGGAACTCAAACCAAATGGCAGAACACAAAATTGAAAATATCGAACACTACCGTTAGAAAACTTCCAGGAAAAAGACAAATATTTTCTGTGATCTTCGAATATTTCTACATGATGATACCCAGATTTGAGGTCAAACGTAAACATAAAATCCCCAGGGTTAAGAATTTCTTTTGCTACTGAAATATCCTCGCATCTAAATTTATTCTTGAAAATATACTTATTAACATGTCTTAGATCTAAGATAAGCCTTTTCTTACCAGAATTTTGAATTGAAACAGAAAGGGGATTAATAATATCAGGCTCTGTTGAAACTTCACAAACACATCCCAAAAATAACAATTCATTAATAGCTTGTTCTACAAATTCTTGCTCATTAAGTGCCGAAGAATTATTACTAGCTTTAAACGGTCCAGGGACCGACAACAAAGGAATTTTATATCCATATTCAATTACATCTATAATGAACTCAGGTGCATTGATAGCTCTCCAGGCCGATAGACATTTACATAACCGACCTCTAACAGAAACTCCCTTAATAACGTTAGATTTAAATTCATGTTGATCTTGTTCAAATTGAAAAGACGTTTCATCAAGCTTTGATAAATTGTGAATGGAACATTCATCCTCTAGAATGATAAATAAACACTATATATTATGTAATGAAACAGTAATCGAACAATGAGAAACAAACAAAATACTGCGCTACTTCACCTTCAAGTGGGCTCATCTCGTTCTCACTACCATATAGTCATTTAGGCTGGACATTCTGGGAGGCTACCAGAGGACAAGCTGCCCTCCAATGCCCTGGTTTCCCACAGGCGAAGCACACTCCGCTTGACTTATAGGGATTCACTCTAGGCCTGGTTATAGTTGGAATAGGTGACGGAAATTGGGGCTGGTTGTTGGTCAATGGTTGCTTCGTGTTGAAATTTCTTGATGATGGATTGAATTTCTTTGTGGTTCTAGCCGCCCTAGCTTCAGCCCTATAAATTTTCTTCTCGTCTTCCTCATCATCTGCTAGGTCGTGCTGCTTATACTCGACAACGGTCTTCCAGCCATAGGGAGATTTATCTGCTAATAAGATTAGTTTTTGCCGTTCTTTAATCAGAGATTTACCTCTTTGCAAAGCCTGCTTTGTTTTGACGGTGTCAGCCTTCTCTAAATGGAATTCGGCGTCTTCTATGGCATCGAGGACTGACTTGGTTGATTTGAACTGGTCCTCGTTGCTTCTTTTCTTGAACTGTGGGGTCTCGGTGGTTTTGAGCTTCTTAATCTCCTGTAACTGTTCTTCTGCGGATACGTCGTTGGCTCTTTTGAGGCCTGATATAGATGTCGTTATAAGGGCAGTCATTTGACTGATCATTGATTCATTATTCTGTTGAATTACGCGATGAATAGCTTCTTCGTTCATGGCGATCAGAGAAAAGCTGCGAAAAAATTAACCATACGACGGCGGTGACTGACCGTAGACTGATTCAATTCCTAACGTACTCCTACTTATATACAAACCCATAATGCACCGCGACTATCCCTAGCGTATTGTTCCTTGCCGGCAAAATATCAATTTATGGCAATCTCGTGCCTTAATTTACATAAATTACATTTTTCATTTATTCGACCAAATCGTCTAAATCATGTTTTTGCATTGTTTTCGTTTCCTGGGGGAATTGAGAACAGTGCAAAAACTAGTTTGGGAAATCTAATTACGAAATCCGAACAATTGCAACTGTATGACGCTAATTTGTTGATTGTTCCTTAATCCGTTGCCTAGTTATATAGGAGAGATAGCAAGAATATATCTTCTTCAACGAAGTTTTGCCAAGTGATATTTTGGTTGGCAACCCACTTGACCCACTTATCTTTTGGGTGCTGTCCGAGAAGGTTATCGCTATCCTCAATATTCTGTGCACACACTGAATTGAATCTCTAAAAGTTTTCCTGCCACCATCAGGATGTTGCAGATTGATGAAGACTTCTCTTCTGCCATAGTTTTAAAAACTCTAGTGGTGGTGGTGGTGATAGTGAAAAGCGAAAGGCACAGGAAAGCCATGTTCCCTCCAAGTCGGTCATGACGTTTGTTTGTACAGTGATGAATTTCTTAGGATTACTACAGCTTTATCATCTTCAGTATTGTTTGTTGAGCAAGCGATTCATTGCATGTGCAAATACAGAGCTCTTAAGTGCAAGATAAGCCGCTCTTTCCCGATTTCGCCCAAAGTTGCAGGGCTTTAATACGATGTAAATCGAAGATGTAGACCACAACCCCTTTGCATTGCTGTTCCGGTGCAGCTATTTCCGCAGAAGAATAGTCTACTTTAAAATATTTGGAATTCCACATTTGTTTTTACTTACTTATCATGCTCAGCGCCTCACTGATTGCCATTTGGTCTTCAATTTGGCACATAAACTGTGCAACCACTTTGTAGGTAGTATCCATGAATACTACATCACTCTGTGTCGATTGCATGTATCTATCTATGCGTGGGGTCCCTAGCCCCTGCACTTACATTATGCAAAATTACGTATTTATATCTATTTTATAACATTATCCCCCAATTGAAAAAGAGGTACAGCAATGGGATACAATACTAAATGTTTAATAGTCCTACTATTAATTACAAAATGAGCGTCAGTATAAATGTTTCATCTTCTATTCCCATCCATAACGGGAAAGTTGCTTGCGTTCTTGAGGCAGATTCTGTCTTAGTACTAAAGTTTCCGGCGCTGTAGCAACAGTTGGCTTGGGTTTTGTAGCTTTCAAAGTAGAGGCAGTGTCTTTTTTGGTTCACTTGAAGTGCCTGTAAAGTAATCTCTGTGAAGTAATGTTCGATAGAGCAGCTTTGTCTAATCTGCATTGGAAGATTGTTCCAAACAGTTGGGGCCGAATGACTTAAGGCCCTATGTCCGAAGGTCTTGCATCTTGTTTTCGGGATCAAACGCAAACACTCAGTGCCTGATCTCAGGATGTAGCAACCAGGCTGCTTGACAGTGAGTATGTCCTCAACGTACTTTGGAGAAAGGCCATTTAGAACTTTGAAGACAGTAATTTACAGGGAGCCAATGCAACTGGGCAAGGACTGGTGTGATGTGAGCATACTTTGGTATTAAATAGGTGACTCTTGGTGCCGCATTGAGTACTTTCTGGAGATGAGCAAATTGATACTGTGGAATACCATACAACAGAGATTTGCAATAATCAAGATGCAAGGTCACAAACGCATGGATGAGTATCTTTATCGACTCAAGAGTCATACATTTCCTGATTTGCCTGATGTTGTAAAGAGATCTAAAGGCTTTACTACAAACTTTGCCAACATGATCATTCCTAGACATCCTACTGTATACAGTGATTAATGGCAAAAAAGATGGTAAATATTTGTAAGCTTAATCAACATATTAGATTACACATTTGTAAATAGAATTTGGTAACAAAAAATTATTGATAAGGGATATGGTATGTACAGATATATTAACAATAATCACACCATCTCACCTTATCAATGTATTTGCAAAGTGCTGGTCTTTGACATCTAATATTGAGGCTTTCAGTACTGCTGATGAAAGGTCTCCAAATGATATGTAACTATATATTACTGGGGCCAGATATAGAAACCCTGGACCATAGTGGTGTAAGACATCTGTTATGATATCCTCATTATCAACTCTCAATTTCTCACTCCCTTCTGTCATCCTATTCTTCAGGTCTCTTACAATTTCAGATGCACTAGCTGGGTTATCTAAAACGTCTTTGGTTTTAGTATTAAGCGAGTTCATGCTCTCTCCAGGGAAGATATCTGTGACTGCTGCTGCTTTAGCAGGAATTGATTTGTAAATTCTAAGTACATACCTCAGTTCATGTTCAGGTACATTTGGAAAAATACTTGTGCTGGAAACAAGTTTTGGGATTGAAGTAGTGCTGGTGCACATGTATATGGTGTCTTCTTTGTGCATTCAGAAGACCTGATGTACCTGCATTAGGGAAATGTCGACCAACTGTAGACGAAGGTTTGAATAACTGTCGATTTGATTTTGGTGAGTTGTTAGCCATATTATAACTGGCATTTGAAGACCTTTTAAATGCCTTTATGAGTTTTATAGCGAAATTTTTACAAAGTTATTGCTTTTTCAAGATACAGATGCAGTCAGTTTTTGTAAACGCTTTAATTTCTGCTCAGACACCAGACGCATCTGTAGGCTTACCAGTGATGCTTTCTTGTGGAGGACGTCTATCAGGTAGAAAGGGAGTTGGCTCTTTCCACAGGTACGGTAGTTGAGGGCATTGTGCCATCATTATTTATGTGTACATTTCTGTTAAATACACTCCATGAACTGTGAGGCCACATTCCATCTTCATTTATTCATTTGCCCTCCACATAATTGACAAGGGAGGTCAGTAGTGATGTGCTGGCTTTTTTCTTCAGACTTCTCCAGATGGCAGGAATTTTTTCTTCTGGAATGAAGGGGAAAACCATTATCTGTCTTAGCGCACTATATCCGCTCTTTCCTTTGCTTGATTTTGTTGAGCCATGAAAATCGTCAACAGAACGAGCAAGCCAGATTTTAGTTTAACCTTCAAAAACTGACCGTACTTCATGGATGGTTGTAACCAAAGTGTCACCTCTTAGCGTCCTTTTCCCTTTAAACTAGCATCATGTCTGTGGGAATGTTCCTTAGCAATACCCATGGGAATAATTTGCATATTCAAATTGACTTTGAATAGCGGAAATGTCATTGAATTTGCTTTAAAAACGCAGCAAATGTAGACTTTTGATTTGTTTTGAGACTTTTTAGCGATAAGGATGTCATGTGTTTCTTTAGTTTCACGACGAAAAAAGGCAAAATTTAATACATAGTTTCAAATAAAACAGCGAAAAAACGACAAAAAAACAATTTTGCTCTTTAAAATATAGGTATTTTGGGTGATAGATATCGGAAATATTATTGAATTTGCTTTAAAAATGGGAAATATTGACTGAAACTCAGTCTCAGTTGTCGCCATTAAAGTCCAAAGATCGTAATCAAAATCATTTAGCGATCATTTGGCTTCGCAAAAAAAATGAAAATAAAGCTTGTTGGTCTTAAGATTGGTATCGGTAGAACCATAAAAGAGTGTTGTTTCCATAGATTTTTCCTGCTAAAATACCTAGAAAAAAGTTATGCATATTGGTAGAACCATAAAAGAGGGTCGTTTCCATAGATTGTTTCTGCTGTAATTCCTGGAAAAAAGTTCCCTATATCAGTAGAACCATAAAAGAGGGTCGTTTGCATAATTGTTTTTAGCAAAAAAAAACAGGAAAAATTTTCCCACATTGTTAGAACCATAAAAGGGTTGTTTGCATAGATTTTTCCAGCTATAAACCCTGGAAAAAAGTTCCCCATATTGTTAGAATCAATCAATTAATCAATAATTTTATTTAAACACGGTTAAAATATCAGTATGTAAATAAAGTATTAAAAGATTCTAAAAATGTATTAAGCTGCTTTACATATTTGCTGTGCGGGAGTGAGTAGTTGATAGAAAATCGTTAATGCCTTTTTTGAAATTAGAGATAGTAAGACTTGCTCTCGTTTGATGTGGAAGACTATTCCACAGTGCAGGCCCGCTGTAGCTTATGCTGCGTTTTAGATAATCAGTGTGGGGTTTCGGGAGAGTGAGTTTATTATCTTTATCTCTAAGATCTTAGCTAGATTCATATGGTGTAAAAAGCTTGTGCAGGTAAGTAGGCACAAGATTGTGGCCTGCTTTAAACATGAGTACTGCCTTGAGCTTTTTACGCCTGTCAGTCAGTTTATCCCATCCAAGATGATCAAGAATCTCGGTTGCACTGTCGTCATATGCTGCTTTAGTTATTACTCTGACTGCACGATTTTGAAGTTTTTAAAGTTTATCCGAAAGACCACAGTTAAGACCATCCCATACCAGGCTACAGTAGTCAAAGTATGGTGCAATTAGAGCCTGGTAGATCTTAATAGCGATTCTCATATTTATGTAAGGTCGAAGACGCTTGAGTGCGCCAATGGCAGAGGAGATTTTAGAGACAATTTCACCCACGTGATTTGACCATGTCAGGTTCTGATCAGTTGTAACTCCTAGAGATTTGGTATAAGATACCCTTTTGATTTCTTGATCATCTATTTGGATCTGGAGGTTTTCATTTGTTGTAGCAAGTTTTTGGCGTGAGCCAATAAACATGACTTCAGTCTTTAAACTTAATCTGTTGGCTATCAACCATTTGCGTAGGTTGCCTAGTTCATGGTTGATCAAATGTTCAATCTCAGTTACGCTGTGTGTTGCAACTGTGATATACATACATACATACTTTATTAGGCTTTCCAAAGAAGGCTTTTCAAAACCTATTACATTAATAATAATCAATAATGAACTAAAATACAAAATCTAGCTGATAATAAACCATGAAAATCTAATTATAAAATCTGTCTAATAATTTTGACTTTAAAATGCGTTTAAACTCTCTTACCGACTTAAGTTCTTTTAGTTCTAAATCCAATGAGTTCCAAATCTTAACATCTCTAAAATACAAGATCTAGCTGATATAAAACATGTAAAATTAATTATGAGATTTGTCTAATAATTTTGACTTTAAAATATATTTGATATTTGTATCATCAGCGTACATTCTGGGTGTGGCTTCACCGATTAAGCTGCCTTGTGGGTTTCCCAATCGTCCAAGGTTCAAGGATTTCTGAAGGAAAATCCAAATCTTCCACAGGGTGTGTTCCCTAAATGCGTATAAAAAAATAACAACTACTCAATAAACCCGCATGGAGGTATTCAATAAATCCAAATGGACAACTATAACTATTGTTGAAAATATGGTATAAATAGATGAGAAAGTTAACTGGATTAGGTATAACTAAATCAAAAATGGAAGACCTAAAAATAAAAAAGCTGGGGAAAGAAGAGATTATCCTAGAGTTTGATGGTGAAGATCATATTAGAGAAAATCACATACTGGATAGAGGAGGAAAAAGTACATTCTCCCTAAATGAAGAAGAAGTATTCCGGCTAGTGCGGGAAACCGTAAGAAATGTAATGAAAAATCCCCAATGGGTGAAAGTTAGAGGTGGCGAATTTGGATTTAAGGATACGTTCGAAATAGAACGGGATTTCAAACAAGTCATAGGGACAACGATAGGAAAAGCCGAAGTTTCAAGAATTAAGATCATAGTAAGAGGTTATGTGGTCGTTACCGCATACCCTATAAACAACGAGGGGGCTTATATAATAAGACCAAATTGGCCACCGGCTAAAATCAAGTAATTTACCATATGGTAAAACAAAAAAACGGTTCTTTTAAGAACCACCCAATTTACAAAAGTCATGATCCTATATGCTTTGAGATTTGATAAGAGTTATCTATAATAAAAGTTTTAAACACTTACGGTTTTTTCGTTATCCGGAAAAACAGTTTCGAAAAAGGCGTCCTGATCAAAACTCTCCTCCAATTCTAGTTCGGGGATAGTGCCCTCAGATAACAAATTATCTAAGTCAAACGAATTCCGTTCCAACAAATCAAAGGAGGCAAGTTGAGACGCAGTCCATTCACCAAACTAATAAGAAGATAGAAACATGAAATTAAATTCTGATTTAAAAAAAATAATTAAGACATAAAGTTATAAACAATATCGATACACAAAATAAAATACTTACCATCGTGAAATCACAGTCTGAGGTATCGAAGTAAAATTCCGCCATGATAGATAAAAGTATCTTGAGTTGAAATCACTAGTTCACAGTTCAAGCGGGTTAGCGTAAAATGACTAATGACGCTTAACCTCGGTGTATACTAACGTTTAGTTATTGTCTTAGAACATAATGGATGACGTGGTTTCCAATTGTTAAGCTAAAGACAAGTTCAAACAGGAGAAAGCATTCCTTGAATTAATGAGAGTTGAATCTGGAAAATAAATTTATCAGCTGATTTTTGAATAATGAGGTAGAACTTTCATTGTTCAGAACTTAGTGGTAATTGAATTCTTTGTGTTTGGGACAATACTATTTCGAGTCAATTAGGTTGTAGTTCTAGTTAATTATTTGTCACAGGCGTGAATTCACGGGCGTATGTATTTTAATATTCAAATTAGTTGGTATATAAGTGAGTGGTTGTATGCGTGAGGGAGTTAAGGAGAAACCAGTCAAGACGAAGTTAAGACTCTTATCGGACGGTTCGGAGGAAACTGAGGAAGACAAGGTGTAATAACCGCATTACAAAACTGAGGATTTGTACATGGGCCTAGAAAGTCAAGTTCAGTGAAAGCGACACGAAAGTAAAGTGGTATGATGGCTGTGTAAAGTTCGCCGAAGGAATCTAGCGAGTTGCCGTAGATAACTGTACCGAAGGAATAGATGGTGCTTCGCCGAAGGATTCTAGCGAGTTGCCGTAGAAAATTGTACCAAATGAATTTATGGTGTACGCTCAATTCAAGAAACCGCAGATAAGTAGTCTATTGAGACACTGGTTATAAAAGATTTGTGAATCTGAAGAAACGCCGGCTGACAATAAACTGTGCACTAGAAACCGAAAGAGAGTGTGATAGGGACAGCGTGAGTCTCGAGAGTGTGTTAGGGACAGCGTGAGTCTCGAGAGTGTGTTAGACTTAGTTTATTTAAGTTGATTTAAGAATATCTCTAGGATATTATTTAGTAAGTAAGTTAAGATAATTTAAGTATATAATCTTTATCTTAAGTCCTTAGATCGTTAAGAAACTATTAGAGAATCTAATTTAATAAAGTAAGTGAAGTGAAACAGTCTCTAGCCCTTGTACTGATCAACGAACGCGACATTGTTCGTAAACATAAAAGTTGGTTTGGAAAATTAAAAGACTCAACACATGATTTTGTTTCAACAAGCTTCTTTTTATTTAACAGAAATTAATGGATTAAATATTACATTTTCAAACTGAATGAGTCTAAAACAAACTGAAATTAGTTCCATGCGTACTAGATGCTGGTGTAATGTTCTTAAAAAGTTTTTTCTTGGGAGGTTCACTCATTCCATACTCTTGAGGTCTTTTAGAATTTCGTGGTGTTTGCTCAGACATGTTACTCTGCTTGTTGGGTAGATTAGTATCTTGGCTTTCCTCTTGTTTCTGTACCAACGGTTTTGCATGATCTCCTTGTTGAGTGGACATGGAGTTAGTATCCGTGATATCTTTGACCATTTCACTTAAGTCACTCAAAACTTTTTCCAATTCTTCAAACTCTTGACCATAAGAGCTACTCCATGTTTTGTAGGTACTTTTACTTTATCAGGAACATCAACGTAGGTCCGAACAACATCAACGTACTTTCGGATGTGAAATTTAATAAATCCGTTGAATTTGTTGACTGTAGCATGATAGCCTCGGGAACCTAACTTGAATAAAGTATTTTTTGTGTTCCTCGGGTAGGTGGACATTTCTAGCACGATTCTGGAAGCAATTCCATTTAAGACCTTGACGATTTTTTTAAGTTCTTCAAACTCTTCGATAGAAAGAGCTACGCCATATTTTGTTGGACACTTTTCCGAGTCAGCAACCTCAGTATACTTTCGAATATGGATTCGAATCTGTCCTTCGAATTCGTTTAGGGTAGCGTGATAACCTCGATATCCTAACTTGAATAAAGTAGCCATTGTGTTCTTAAAATTTTGTGTTTTTTTTAAGTTTCAGAGTTCGATAAAAAAATTAAAAAATTACCGCGATCTATAAATCGAATCCCACAACAAAAGACTTGTCCAACAATAGTACATTTATGAATAATTAACGAATCTATTACGTCACTGGGTCACAATGACAACACATAAATAATGGGCCCATCAACCGACCCATCACGGCCCATTAACAGCCCATCCGAAACTCGGATTGAACAGTGCACAAACTACTACTGCAGTATTTTTCATTTAAGGTCCAAATTGTATCAAGGGATCTTTGTGAGGTTCTTGTGTTGAGATGTCATGTTCGAATTCATTAAAAGATCCTGTCAAATCCGCACTTAAATCGAGAGGCAAAACCTCGCAAAGACACTTAGAGCACATTCAGGTTTCCTCCTTGGCCTGCATTAACTGATAATCTTTAGGGAGAAGACCAGCACATTTTATATGAAACCAGAGCTCACATGTTCTGCATAGTACAGCTGTATGATTCGATGTAATGGTTCTTGTACAGTGTTGACTCTTTGGTTTGGATACCAAAGTTTCACTTTGCTTTGAAAACCAAAGTGTCACTGACCTCACTCCCAGCCTTCAAGCACTTATCCAATATAGGAAGTAAGGTATTACGGTTTCTTCTTTCTACCACCTTGTAGCATCCCCTACTTTTTGAAAAGTAATAGAACAAAACGCAACATTTTTTTGGCAAGTCATCATTCCATCAACAAACAAATTAGAAAAGTTTTTTTTTCATAAATGGGCCAGTTCTTTGCAGACAGCCAAACACTAAGCTGTTCACTTCTTTATTTTTGTAAAATGAATTTATCCTTTTGAGTTAGAGCGAATTATCCACATTTTCACATTTCAAATTTTCTCCGATGTTTGATTAATTGCCCTGTTGCGTTTTTATATGGGCCTAAAATTGTAACACTACTAAGTTAGTGTATCCGATACAAAATCTACAATAACTCTTAAAAAAAACAAGATATCAAAAATCGGAGACACTTTTGAAGAAATTATGTAATAAGATTTGGTGGGAAGTCCAGGCAATTTGTCCCCAGTTGAACTTCGGTTTTAAGAGCACTCCAAGAGGAGTCTATTTTGATTCCAGCATCCACAACTTTGTCCTTCAAGTCGTCCTTCTGACCTTGAAGTTCACCTACCAGCAGTTTTCTCTCCTTTAATTCAAGGGCAGCATTATTCAGTTCATCCTCTAGAAGTGACTTCGTATCTTCCGCAATTTTGTTCGTAGTTTCTGTCCAGTTATGCTTGTTGACTGGTTTCAAACCAATGAAACTACATAGTTTTTTTCCACACGCATGTCACTTGCCGATTGCCTTAATGTTGAGAGGAAAAGCTTTTTTTTATTTCGAATCCTTTACTTTTGTCCAACGTGTTGAACTCTTTATTTACATACCGTGAAGAGCACTCGCTGTTTTCACAATTTACGATCCAAGTCAAACCCAAGCCTTGCCTTTTAGTAACATTTTCGCGAAGTTCTAAATCTCCATCACAAAAACGACAACATGCTGATTGCTGAGGACGAGACTGTCCTGCGTTTATTCGACTTATCGTCTAATGAATATGCTTAAGATCGTCATAGCAACGTGACGTAAGAGACGTGTGACAGCTCATTGACAAGTGGTGTCAACAGATAATTAAAGCCAAAAAACGTTTTTTGATTATTACTTGCTAGAAAAATCCAGAATTGAAGTTTTTGTTTTGTAAATCATAGCTTATAATGTATTTTATCGGAATATGAAAAAATGTCAAAATCGATCTTTGTGAACGATTTTAGTGTACCCTGATACCTTTAAATCGTCTATTTTGGAACACGTCGGCAACCTGGAACGTTGCATTTTTAGAGCGCTTCGAGACAAGTTACTGTAACGTAAAGTTGTAACAGGACTTTCACATGATCCTGAAGGTTAATATTAGGGACCCCTTAAAAGGCTTTGCCATTTAGAATTAGATAAGAATATGTTGGTTTGGACTTACCACGTGTGGCCGTCAACTCTGTTGTTTATTTTCCGTATCAGCTGCATTTCCTTGTTACAATCTCCACAGCATAGTAGATTGGCTAACAAAGCCTTTCTTTGGAGCCATCTTATTTGCCTTTCCATTGACTGTTGCCTTAATTTTAAAAAATATTGAAGATCCATTTTATTTTCACCTTTAATGAATGTCAAGTGAATACAGTTACTGCAGTAATCAACAGCATTTGAGCATTTGAATTTTGTGTAATGAAGTGGAATGATGCTGTGGTTGTACCATCAACCAATCAAAAGGTGACAGTGGCTTCAGTGATTAAGCTCTCGTGAGTGTGGTGATTACATCAGGTGAGTGAGATGCAAATTAACAGTGCAATGAAAAACATATCTGACATCAAAAGATTTGCTCCAACATTTGTTCCTGATGAAGTCATAGTCTCAATACACTCGACGAAATAATGGATTTGTCATGTAGGCAAACATATAGGCAAATATAGGGTCAAATATTATATTTGAATAATAGTAGACATTATTTGCCCAATGATTGTATATGGTATATACCTACACATTTATCCGGTGGGCACACATGGCAAAGTCTGTCTGTAAAATCCCCAAAGGCAAATACAGCGGAGTGCGGTTGAGTATTTAATTGAAACATTTTGCACGTTTGTTTTGACAGTTTGAATGTGTCGTTGTCAGGTTAAATGTCAGTTGTTGCTAGGGGCGGAGACATTGTTTCGAATCGAATTACTCACGTTCATTTTCATATTGGAAGATTTGAGGACGAAGTTCATTCTGTTCATTGAAGTTGAAAAATGTCCCTTGTTAAAATCAAAGTCTTCTATGACTATTATCAGACGAAAAGAGTCACACCTTTATTTCAGAAGAAGAAATTCTTTGTTTCAGCTATCAAGAATTCAAAGAACAACTGATAAAGGAGGTTCCTCATCTGAGAAAACTAACTAGTTCATTAAGGCTAACAGTTAACGAAGGCGACGAAGAAGTGGACTTATCGCCCGCTTACTTTACTTTACAAATGAAAGGTCTATTGGAGAATAACAGAATAATCACCATCAAAGTTATGGCCTTTGATTCACCCAGGCCCACTTCTTCTCCAATTTCAACTTCACGTTTAGACAAGGACCAACCTGGCGGCCTTCAACTCAAGGGTCCAACGCGAGCTCAAAAATCACTCAATTTACAAGAAAAAGATCAGCCTTTCTTATTGCCGCTAGATAGATACGTCAAAAAGCAAAACAATGCTGTTAAGGACATAGCTGATCAGCTACAAAGAAAACGCCAGGAATTTGAAAAGTTTGAGAACAGACTTAAAAATGCCGAGAAACAAAACGCGGGAGTTCTTACAACATGTGGACATTGTCATTTAAGGCTTGGGCACACCAAACGAAGTTATACGTTTAGCCCGTGCAGATCTGCCTTTTCCTGTGGCCAACTATCTAAGCACAGTCAAGAAAAAACAGAATTTGCAAATTTGCAAAAGGAGACTCAAAACCTGAATAAAAAATTGGACGCAGCTTCTACTGAAATGCAAAATGCGAAACTTGCAGCGGACAAAGTTAGTAATTCAGTCCCAAAACGCATTGAAGATATTATGCTGAAAGAAATACCTGAACGCTATACAAATCTTGGTGGTCTCAGAAACTGGATAGTACTAAATAAAGATGTAGCAGTAGTACAGAAACATCTCCAAGGCAAACTACCATCAAGAGATAACGTTACGAAACTTCTGTATGAAGTTGTAATCAAGGATAACAAAACTGCGAGCCCGAGTTCTCATGCTAGTACCGCTACTGAAACTTCGAAAATAACAAATCATAGAATGAGCTCCCAAAAGAAATTACTCACCTCACAATATGCCATAACATTTCCAACTGATACGTGTGATAAAACCACAAGAGAAGATGGATCCTGTAGCAGTTATCTCGACGACTTCAAACTGGCCTTAAAATTACAACAAGAGGAAATGGAGACACAATCGCCCGACGTACATGTATCAGAGCCGTTCTCTAATACTGTTGCCGAAACATCTACTACAAGCTCTTACTCTAGTGATCTTGAATTCCAGGCAAACGCTGCAGCAGCATTTTTGGAGCTGCAGCGACGTTCTTCTGATACTTAATCATGTTTAGAATATTGAGTTACATTTTGTACAAGTTAAAATTCTTAGTTTTTGTTACTGATCAAATAATGTACAGTACAGTGGAACAATATGAAATAAACAATGTTGTGTTAAATATTAATGACGGCGACTTGCTGATTAGACTTTGTTGACAATAAACTAAACATATTACTCAATATGCTGTTCAAAATATTCGCCTGGACCCAACAACTTGCTTTATAATTCTTATCTAGATATAACAGTGCAATAGAGTTGCAAAAACAACCTAATTATACTTTATGAAAACAAAGTACGAGCCAGTTACAGTATATTAAAAATGGACTCAGGGGTTGTCATTGATCAATAGTCTTGATAAATGCCGCCATGGAATTTCCTACTGAGTTAAACGCGTAGATAACCAGTAATCCGAAAGAATTCTCTTAAGTCCGCGAGAGTTATATAGTTTATTGATGTGTACAGTGAACTGATAAGATCAGTGTTGGTCAGGTCTTGAAAAGTGTAACTCAGCAAAGTCTTTAATTTACCGAATACATATTCGGCGGGATTAAAGTCAGGACTGTACGCTGGCATATACACAAGTTCAATATTGAGATCTTGTAGAAAATTTTCCAATACATTTCCACCTTCATGATGATGTATAGGATAATTGTCCATTACAACCGTATCTCCTACTTCAAGGCAAGGTCTTCCAGTTATTGGATTTACCGAGTTGTACGCTTCCTCGAAAAACCATAGGAACTCTACTGTATTGGAAGGCCCATCTACAGTGTTCATGTACGAGATTCCAGTCAGTCCGCACATGAGGTTAACTGTTGTATTACTCGTTTCACAGTACCTTTTTACTTACGATTGCTCTTTCTCCGATTGGAGCATGGCCATATTTTCGCGCGCCATTTATCTGTAACTTTACCCCACATTCATCGAAGTACTTCAATGTGTACGGATCTTTGGTATACAAATAGTCAACGAAAAGTTGTGTATACGCCATATTCTGTATCGTAAATCTTTCTTGAGCAATATGAGTAGTTTTCTTAAAGGAAAATGCCTCGCCACTTGGTAGTCTATGTTGTACGGCACGGCCAATAGCAGTTGTTGTTGTTGAGCCCAGTGGCAAATCACCAAAGTCATACAACGCGTCAAGTATTTCTGAATAACTGATAGATGGCTTCTGCCTTTTTAGTACTTCAAGCAATTGTAAATCGCCATCAGAGAGGCTGCTATTTCCTCCCCCACTGTGCTTTTTAGGACTAAATGTATTATTGTCACAATATAGTTTCCAAATTTTCGATACCACGGCCGATGATACGTTGAACTCACTAGCAATATCAGTGAAATGTCCAGGAAACACTCCAGTTATTGAATTTCCTCCTCTTTGTATTATCTTATCAATTATACTGATCCTAATGTCTGATGACAAGGCTTTTCCGGGATTATATGAGCGTCCTTTACTACTGATTTTCCACATACTAAACAAGAATCAAGTACATTTGAACGCGCGTAATTTGATTCTAAACATTGTCTCCCCCCCCCTAGCAACAACTGACATTTAACCTGACAACGATACGTTCAAACTGTCAAAACAAACGTGCAAAATGTTTCAATTAAACACTCAACCGCACTCCGCTGTACATAGCAGATATCAAATCGTCCATACATTTACCTGGTAGTAAATGTGAATGCTCATTTGATATGTGCACGTATTTTTCCAGGCCGTATATGTGATTTATGCCTTACATATACCCTGTATTTGCCCTGACCATTTATGTGATTTATGCCTTACACATACCATGCAATATGCCTTGATGGTTGGTTGGCTATTTCAGACAAAAAAGCATCTTTATCAAAATTCCTATAAAGACGTGTTTCCACTATTCGAGAGCCAGTTTTTTCATAACGTGTTTTAGGTGTCATAAAGACAAGCAAATGGTCACTGACTGCGATATGTTGAACTCCTGAATTGGTCGGGTTTCTTTCTCAGTATAGGCTTTATGTGGTCGCCCATGTCTTGAATCGAGCATCCAGGGAAAGTAGATATTTTGACATTGGCGTGCTTGGACATCTTGTGTCCTTGAAGGTGGTTTACCATAGAGTCTTCTGCTATCCATACTTCCCTTTTCTTGTTGGAATCTGTATTAGCTTTGGTCTTCTTAGCAGTATCACTCATTGAGCCATCTTTAATGGCTGATGTGTTGCGTGAATTGCTGGGTCGTTCATTTTGGCTGTGCTTTGTGTTGGTTTGGTCAGGTGGCTTACTGGGGGCCACCCTAGGGACGTTTACTTTAAGTGGTTCATGCTCCATTGAGTGTATAACCTCGTGGAATGCAGAGTCCTTAATGAGGATTTGAGTTACTTTCAATAGTGAATTTAATCTTTGGCTTGTTTGAACTCAATTTCCATTTTGGCTAATTTAATATTCAAGAAGCTGACTTCTTCCTTTAAAATTCGATTCTCCTGTAATAAATTATCGTTACATATTACATTACATATTACATTACATACATGTAAATTCTCGTTACATATTGTAGTAGTACACATACGGATTTGCAATACATGTCATACATGATATTTTTAACAATTTTTATGGTCTCACTGCCCATTTGGGACCTCCAGTTGGCCTTGAGCGTCTTGACGGCTCCCCGATTTTGTGCTTTAAAAGCATGGTCCTTTTTGCCTTTCGGTCCATACTTTCCATAACTGGTTTGCTAGGGGACTTCTCCATGGCAGAGGGTGTTTTATTAAAACTTTCCTCGGCTTAGGAGGGCCCCCTTCATTATCAGAGCCTCTGTCTGCTGTGTTATCTTCATCATCCTGGTCATCAGCCTCTGACATGGACTCCTCTGATGACATGTACTCTAGTTTCATAATGGACTTGATTTTTTCCTTGTTCCCTAGTGTATGTGAGGTTGATACGTCCACTGCCTTGGAACTGGATTTTAGGGGCTAAAAACAACAAGAAACACTTTCAGTCAAAGTTCCTTATTAAACAAAGTCATCCTCGCTGCAAAATCAGCTAGTACTCACATTTTATCTTTGGGTTTTCCGCTGCATCTTTTGATGTCTTGCAAGGGCTCCTGAACACTCTCGTTTACTTCTTTTTCTTCTCGTGAGAAATTGGCTTTTAAGGGCAGCTGAAATTATAAGAAATACCGTTATATTAAATTTTAGCACAATAACCAATAACAATTTTCTGGGAACTATTTTAGAGCTCAGGAGACTTTGTGGGAGCAAAGTCATGTCCCCCTAAAATGTGAAGCGTCTTCACTCCACTTAAATAGTTGCTGACCGAGGCTGGAGTAAATAAATTACTAATATATTGACAATACAAACAAATCGTTTGAAGCGATGCTGGAAGCGCGTTCAACTTAAAATAATACAAAATGTCAAATAAGTCCTCCACTGAGTCTGATGATTATGATGAGTTCCAACTAACTTGATCATTGAGCCAAATTTCTCCTAAGGCAATTACATAAATACAGTTGCCAGAAACAATGTCTTGTAAGAAGGGTAATTTGTTGTTTAAGCTTCTTACGTTCTGACAATAAACGTTCAGGAAATTTTTTTGGTCCCGGTGCAACTTGTAGGATTTGTTGGTATACTCTGGCCCTAGGTTTAAGTGAACGTTGCCAGATTGGATCAATAGATCATTAGTTTAATTTTTTGAAGTTGAATGGTTACTGTAATACAGCAGCCTATAAGCAAAGAATCTTCGTCTCTGACGACGCATAGTTGTTCTCTGGAGAGAAAGTCCATTATAATTATGTGTACTTAGCAGCTTAGTATCAAATAATCACTTGTCGAGGTTATGCTTGCCTTTTTAAGTGATAAAGTAGTTGGATTGAAACAGGAGAAGCCAAGAGAACAGAACTAGCAAGAAAATTTTGACGCAGTGCTTTTCATGCTTGACGGCCATGACCAACATTCATGTCGAACTGTATACCACACTTAGTAAGATCTGTGTTGACATATTGATGTTTTGAATAAAGTTATTTGGTACTCCCTCTAGGTATTATTATATGGTTAAATGGGTAATTATAATATTATTGTTGTCCATCTAAAATAGAGATAGCAAGAATATTTTTTGTCATATGATTCAAATTTGTTCATTTTTTCAAGGGATTGTTTTCATGGACATGCCCAAGAGAAGAACTTATTCCCAGCCTTTCTTGATTCTCAACACTTGCTTCTGCTTGAATCTTTTCTTTGTTGAGATGACGCTAAAATCTTATCTCTGTTGATAGATTATTTTCAAAAGAGTGGCTTTTGGACAAATTTTGAAAATATGACAGAACACTTATTTTACGACGTTTCGAAGTCGCTGACATCATTTTCAAGTGAGTTGGTTTATTCGATAAATTTGAATATTACATTGAATTCTCCTCTTGGGATCAATGCACGTGATAGATTATTTGTGTGAGAATAGTGCAGAATGCTACTAGATATTTTTTTCTTAAGGCTGAAATTTTATTTCCACTACAAATACCTTAAAGTTACAACTTATAAAGTCTTTACTACTAATGAATGAAAAATATCGTTTTCTTACATTAAATCCAAGATGCATATGTATCATTATTAAGTGGACAATATTTTACATCCTTACTTAGAGAGGTAGAGCTGCTTAATTTAGATAAAACTTCTATGTAGGTTTGTATGCAGTCGCTGTTCCACTGCTTTCTTTTTTAAGCCAGGCAAACCCCTTTCTAAAAAGGACTGCTTTTCCATATGATAGACTTAGTCTTCCGAAAATCAGGGCATCAGCCTCCCTAGTTAGGAGATCTGGCTACTGAATGTAAGTTATCAACTTCCTCCCCTAGTTTGAGAAAGCATTACACAATCATAAGACCTCTCAATTGCTGGATACATACAAAATGTTACTGTAAATTGTCTTGCGGTTATTTCATCAGACATTATCAATTCTTCGTCCAAGGATGATAATTCTCTCTTCTCACGCGGCGGCCATCTTGGATTTAAAGTGAGGCTAACCACGCGTGACTCAGAATTCAAGATGGTTAACGCTAGTGCTTGCAGTCCAGCTAGTTCTGCTCCTCGTATAGCATGGACTAGATCAGTAGTTACCAAAGTTCAGTTTTGATGATGTCCACACTTTTGTAAAAGTTCACAAAGGCCCACAGAGTGGTCTTGTGAAAGGATGCAAGTTTCATCACAAGGGATTTATTAAAGAATTCGAAGGTATGAAATTTTTACTAAAGACATTTTTTTCCCATGTCAATCCTAAAACGTTCGTTAATTGATCCTCCTAAAATGGTTTGTTGTAGTTGGCGTAGTTGATCAAAATCGTAGCTCCCACTACCAAATCAAATCATCATAGCCCCTACTATATAAATTATGAACCCTTCCTAAATATTGTCTCATTTTACTTGGATGCTTACTCATATATTTAAATGTATATCTAATAAGGCGTTTTGAAAAAAAATAACGGACTTTGTGGTCAAACAGTCTCCTCCTCTTGCTCTCTCTCTCTCTCTTCCCATTTCCCCCCGAGCCTGCTACTTTATACATGCTTCTCTATATACAAAATTTAAGGTATTGGTATATAATTATGTGCATCTTGTTGGACAGGCCATATGTATATTTTCGTTTGCCCACGTTTGAAAAAGCCGCAGGTCAAATTCCCCAAAAGATTTGAATTTTGGAAATTTCTCAAGAATTCCATTATATACAGTAGAACCATGAAGGACAAATGAGATGTTTGCATCACCTAGTGCTGCATAAGACAACTCAGTCCTTTGCCTTACCGAGGAAGGGGGCCCCTCGTCATCTTTTGAGGCAAGACAAACAAGTACGATAAATCACTTCATGCAAAGAATTTTCACATGAAAAAGACTGCCTACGAAAGTATTAAGTGTTAGCAAGTCAAAAGAGCAAAACTGGTATTAGAGATCTAATAGGCTAACTTGTAAAAAAAGTTAGGCAGTGTGTTTGTGTGTGTGAGAAACTGGTTAAGTCTAGTTCAAAGTCGAATGGTAAACAACAAGGAAGAAAACTACTCCTTTTCACCCCCAAAGAAGACGAATAATTGAAAGACGGGATAAAAGGCTATGGTTATGGACACTGGATGGCTATTCTGAAGGACCCAACATACAAATTTCACACTATACTGACTAGTAGTACAATAAATTAATGCAATTGTTGGTTGGAGAAGAACATTGTGACTTTTTTGTCCTGGGGGTGAGGAACCCCTTTTCCTTTTGGTATGCCTTGGGGAGGTGTGGGGCACGTTCACTGGTTGTGTATTGCAGATTATCCTCGACACGTGTACTGGACGGCTCACATGGGCAAAATTCGTGGAACGTAGGGCCTCATCAGCTCTATCGAATAACATCCTGGGGTCAGTGATCAGTTCAGCAGTTTTGGGCTGACAACCCCCAACTCTATCAGGGTATTGCTACTGTTTTCCACTTTTCCTCGACATTGTCTGATTGCTACTTGTGTTGACTGTTTTTGATGTATTCCCAATGACCCAATAAAACTTTCACCTTTTCATATAAGAACCAGTCTAACTTTTAAAGGTGTAGTACTAGTGGTTCTTGTATAAAATTATATAAGGTGCTTCAATAATAACTTTCAGCCTTATTGTTCTTAATTCACTGATGGTTCTTTTATAATAGGAGTTTATACTGTTTATACTTGCTGATTACAGATACTATTAAAAATTCACAGCAAATATGATTTCTTTTCTTTCTTTGTTTTACATTTTCTCAAACATGATAGTGACAAGTTAGGGTGCAGTGGTAGCAATTTTTAACAATTATACCCTGTGGTTGGCCAATAAATATTTTATATGTAGTACATTAGAAGAGTTAATTATTTGTTGTATCAAATTTTGGTGCAATCAGTGATCATGTGTGATATGTTCAATATGCATAAATATCCTATATATTGATAGATTTTCCAAAAAGCTGACCATATTGAATTGTATGCACTACTAGTATCTATTCTTACCTGGCCCGTCATCACTGTTATTGGAGGCTGCAGTCACGTTGCTCTCTTTGAAGAGCCTGCAAAAGCAAGTCAGTCATTAACACTTTATAATCCACAACCAATATTGTATGCACTACTAGTACCTATATCTATCATTACCTGGCCTGTCATCACTGTTATTGGAGGCAGCAGTCACGTTGCTCTCTTTGAAGAGCCTGCAAAAGCAAGTCAGTCATTAACACTTTATAGTCCACAACCAATATTGTATGCACTACTAGTACCTATATCTATCATTACCTGGCCTGTCATCACTGTTATTGGAGGCAGCAGTCACGTTGCTCTCCTTCGAAGAGCCTGCAAAAGCAAGTCATTCATTAACACTATAGTCCGCAACCAATATTGTATGCACTATTACAAGGTAGCACTTAAAGGTATATCTATTGTTCAATTTGAGCCATGATGTGCCCGCTCACAAAATCCGCTCAAAACCGTATAACATTTAACCTATAAAATGTTATTGACTAACAATACACGTTTTGAACTTCAACAGGGCAAAAAACCTGAGTTGCATTTCTCAACATTTTCCCTCGAATTTCCTAAAACAACAGGTAAAAATCAATCTTTTGAGAAAGTTTGAAAAAACTAGAACTTATAAGAAAAGCATTCTATGTGTTTTTGTTGTTGTCTTTTGAGTACGTATTAGCTTATAAATTATGTGTAAAGCTTACCAATTTTTTGTTGTCTCTTTCTTTTGCCAAGCCCTTACAAAATGACATAATAAACTTATTTAAAGTGGGGTATTTGCACTGATAATTGGTTTAAAACCAGAGGTTGGATATGTGATATTGTTTATTATTTTTGAACGTGCAAGCTCAATTACAATACATTTTATTGTTCGATAATCTTAGGCTTTAGGCTTTTCACAGTGACATTTATGATAATTGAACTAGCTATATATAGTTAATTGTTATCATTTTATTTTTTGATCCCTGCATTTGATTTGTTGCTGATTGTTAGCTGGCCATAGCGAATTGAATTCTGGGTGGATTCCTGGAGCTTGTAGGTGGGATTCTTATTTTGCCCATTGCACGCCCTTACTTGGCAAAAATGGTTCTCAATATAACGGAATTTGTAAATTGAGTTAATTTTATTCTAACTATTGCCTTCAAACCATGGATCATAGCTTGCATGTCAAACCATAGTTTCTCTGAAATGAAATGTTTGGGCATTTTATTGGTAGATGTTTCCACTGTCAGGAAAACCAATAAGTGGTAGAGCTCTTTTATTCTTGAATCTGTAACAGTAGTGACAGCAAGCTCGCTGTTACCGAAAAATTCTATTAGTGATCTTGTTCAATGGAGAAGCTTTAATGTTGCATCTAGTGCACTTCCATGCTTTCCAGAATCACTGAGATGTTTCTTGTAAACCTGCAGAATGTTTAGAATACAATGCATGATTTATATTATTAAATGATGATATAACAGATTATTTGATTTTTCTGAGAATTGTACGTTTCCAACTCACTTGCATTAAATATAGCATTTTCTTATCAAGTACATCCTCAGCAAGATGAATCCTCATCTTTAGGGCTGGATCCAGATGAAAGTGTTGTTCTGTATAATATGTAGGAGAATATATAATTATCAATTGATCATGAGGCGTGAATTCGAGAGATTAATATATTTAGTATAAACAAACTGTATGGTGGTCTAGATCTATCACTATCTATTACTTTTTGCGATATCAATGGCATGATTTTGTTTTGCTTCACTTTTTAAGACATACATATATGACTTCAATTTAAGACAGACATGACTTCTTTGCTTTCAGTGGTGATAGGTTAAATGTACTTTTCGCATACAAAAAATAAATAAATAAAAAGCACATAGAAATTTATATTTTTTGTAAATTACTTTAGTCTTCAAAACAAATTTGCCGTCTTTTGGAGGGTCTTTTGCCGAACCAGCAATAAAAGTTTGACGGCCAGGTTATTTTTGCCATGGGAAGTACGTCATTTGAAAGCATTTTCAATGTTTAGATTTGAATGGTAGGACGTGAAAAGGAATAATAATACTTACTAGTTTCTCGTGATTTACTTTTCCCAGTGTGGAGTTTCAGGAAATATTGATATTGGCTAGTATGACTTAGCTGCAACCATTGCATGGTCGAAAAAAAGGAAGTTATTTCATGGAAGGGGCCAATTTGCGTCCACCATTCCTCACAAGTCTGTCACAAAACTTCTCCCACGTACAGCTTGTCAACATCGTCTCCACTCCTTGCATTCCTCTTGCCATACAATTCTCCTCAATATCCTCCAAAATCTTTTCCATCCAGCCATGAAACGTACTTTTACAACGTCCTATATTGGAATAAATGAATACTTAAAACATAAAACATCAAATACCGCTTTATTTCTTGCTAGTAATAAAAAGAAAGATACTAATGCAACCTTTGAAATGTAGTACAAACAAGAACCACGGTTTTTTGTGCATATACACTGTCAATGAAAAATTGAACATTCAATCTGTATTTATACTATCAAAAAGAATGAATGAAAAAAATATCCTCCAAGCATTTGGCAGAGTAAAAAAAAATCGTGCAAATCACTGAGCATGACATTTTTGCTAGGCCATAAACTGCCCACTTAGAGCTACAAATATGCTGTTTGCCAATGAGAAAATCCACAATCTCACATATTTTTTATCTTATATTTTTGGTAGGAAGTATTAGTTTTTCAATATGTATAATAAGTTTTAGACGAAAAATTGTTTGAACTTATAAAACTTCGGCATAAGAATGATTTTTTTCCTGGGAAAGAAACACAAATTACGTCGAGTTTTGCTATGGAATGCCAAATGTTTCAAAAATACTTATGCACCACCTATAGAACTTCTGTCAATATATATAAGACTTCTTACGACATATATAAAAGAAATAGGTCTTAAAACAAAAGTTTCAACTAAATATAAAACTTGTTTACAAATATTTAAGACATCTATCTAAAAATAAAAGTTCCGAGGTCTCAAGATAAAAGTGTCTTTTAAAATAAAAGTTGTCCTGATAATATATAAGACATCTGTCATAAAATAAAGGTTTCGATTCAAATCGATACATCTTGTCAATGGCTTTCCTCGGTATGTATATATATAGTCTTTACATGGATATGTAAAATAAATAAATCCATACACGTACGAAAATATAATAGCAAAATGTGCGGATATCTAACACTTACATAAATATAAAACTTCTTTCCAGAAATACAACTTCTTGCGCAATTCGCTTTAGGAACCAGGCTCTTGCGACCAAGTCCTTGATGAGTCTGGGTTCTAATCCAAAATGGCGGCGCGCACGGAGGACAGTACATTTATTATTCGCGGAGAGTTTCAAAGATTTTTACTTGATCTTCCCCATGAACAACTTCGAATAAACACTCTCACTGACAAATTGGAAGTTGCAGATGAAATGTCTAGAATTGCACAAGGCATATGCTTTGGTTGCGTGTTGTTTTACCGCATTTTCGAGTCGCAGAATTATGGAACAGCATTTATGAGGAATTCAGGGCAAGATACCAAGAACGCTGTCAGTTCCTTGAAGAACAGGAAAACAACCAAAGCTTTCGATGTGAAACGTCTGGAAGCTGTGAACCTAAATCACGAGGTAGGCCACAGTTTTTGGTGTCGAAATCACAAATTCTGGCGTTGAGAGAAATTGGGTTTTCCTGGACAAAAATATCAAACCTGCTTGGTATTTCCAGGATTACGCTATATAGACGGCGAAATGAGTTAGGTCTCCAAGAACAATGCAATTTTAGTGATATTTCTGATCAAGAACTTGATGTGTTTGTCAAATCTATTATGGACATCTCTCCTAATTCTGGAGAAGTAATGATGAGAGGTGCACTTCGTGGACGAGCAATCATAGTACAGAGGTGGAGGCTGAGAGAATCAATTCTCAGAGTGGACCCACTACGAAAGCAGCAGAGACAGCAGTTGCAAATTAGAAGAAGAGTGTATAGTGTTGCTGGACCAAACAGTTTATGGTATGTTTATAGACTAATATCTTGGAAACCTCCACCTATGTACAACCTCATGAAAGAGCTTTTAAGTTTAAAAACTGATTATTACATTCACCAAACGGGCATTGGGCTATTCCATTTATTATGCGCACCCCCCTATCGAGGACAAAAAAATCTTCAGGGGTTCTGGGTTCACCGCACAAAATTCCTCAGGGGTTTATGAAATTAATTGAAAAAATCTTCAGGGGTTGGTCTAAGAGGAACTAGAAATCTTGAGGGGTAGATGGTAAGGAACTAAAAATCTTCAGGGGCCTCGCGAGGTAACAGCTTTCCTCAGGGGTACTTAATTTTTTTTATCCTCGATGGGGGGGGGGGGGGGGGGGAGGGGGGTGCGCATATTAAATGGCATAGCCCACTCTGCCTTTGAAACTCCAGAACAGGTGTGGCAGAAGCAGGGGGCACTGCCTCATCAATAATTTGCAGGTGCCCCCAATAATTTCCTGGCTAACAACATAAACTCAGAAACTTCAGATATGCTTTTCATAAAACAATTTCCTTGTGTTTCCCAATATTTTTTTTTTGAGGGGGGGGGGGGACCGCCTAAACAGAAGCTCAGTAATACAAAAATTAACTTTGGTGTCATTACTGCGATTTTCGTAAATACGCGGATAGTGAAGTTCAAATACCAACGTGCAAAACGGCGTTTTAGCTGCTGTCAGTCAATGATAATCAGTCGGTACCTTTTATATTTTTGACTGGCGGCAGCGAAAAACCAAATTCCAACATGCAACTCGTTACCCCGGGGTCCGCATAATTATGAAAATCGCAGTAACCTCTACTACCTTGAACACTTTCTTTTGTTTACCAGTTGTTTTGCTTTTTTCATGTAGAAACACAAATTTGAATAAGAAAATTTGTGAAGCAACCTGTTATGTCCTATTATATTTATTTCATATTAATTTTTCTCCAACAGGCATTTGGATGGACATCACAAGCTTGTTAGATGGAGATTAGTAATTCATGGTGCAATAGATGGTTTTTCAAGGACAATTGTATTCCTGAATTGCAGCAACAATAATGAAGCAGGAACAGTATTAGATCTTTTTACACATGCAATTCATAAGTTTAATGTCCCATATCGAGTAAGATGTGACCATGGAATTGAGAATATATATGTAGCAAGGTGGATGTTGACAAGATATAGAGATACACATCACCCTGTGATAACTGGGCTGCCAGTGCACAATCAAAGAATTGAACGTCTGTGGCGTGATGTTGGTGACTCTTTTGTAAGACACTACAAGAGCTTATTCTATTTTATGGAGGAACAGTTTATACTTGATCCTCTAAATGAAATTCACCTTTATGCACTTCATTACATATTCATACCAAGGATCAGTCGGTCTATTGAAGAGTTTGTATTGCAATGGAATAATCATCCAATCAGAACTGCAAACTACAAATCACCTGTTCAATTATGGACTGAAGGTTTTTATCAAGGAGTGAATTCAAATCGGCCATCTATTAGAAGAGTTTTGGATGATGAGATTATTGATCCTCTCAACTATGGCACTGATGATAATGAGCCACAACCAGAACTTCAGACAGAGAATTATGTGGTAGTTCCTCGTTCAGCAGTATGCTTAAATGATCAAGAAAGAATAGTACTAGAGTTATCTGTGCACCCTCTCCATGATGATTTCTGCAAACTGTGCATCTCATTACAAATTTCACAGATACTTCGTAATGGAAGGTACTGTATTATTACAGTAATACAGCAAAAAATAATAGTAGATTTATTAGATGGTCTATGCTACTCATATCCATGTAATCATTATTTTTTTGAATCATAATCAACAGAAACAACATGAACAACAACATCTTGGCCTTGCTTTACAAAGACCAAGTGTTACAATGCAAAGCACCTTACCGTAGCCACCCAACAAACGTTTTTACAAGTACTAATAAATCACTTCTTGTAACACACAAAAAAACTACCTCAGCACCCTCATGAAAAAAAGACTACCTACAAAAGTATTAAGTTTTAGCAAGTCAAAAGAGCAAAATTGGTTTCAAAGATAGAGATTTTTAGGTAATTTATACAAGATTTTGCTCCAACATTCAAATCTTTGCGGCAACAATGAAGCAAGTTCACCTGCAAATTTACAGATTCTTGCTTTCTGATTGGCTAACTTGTAAAAAAAAATTGTCAGGTGGCTACAATAAGGTGCGTGGCTCTGTAATATAAGCAAAGGTTTATCCAAAAGATAGAATTTTTTCTCTTTGTGTTATGGGCCTACTGTAAACAATACCAGTGTAAACCTTACTTCTGTAAATACCCAAATAAGAACGCTGTCACCAAAAAATGCAACAACCATTAAAATGCTCTGACTTATTTTGTCAAGAACACTCCTAACTGTGATGTGCATTAATATGTACTTAATTCAAATCAGATGCTACCAAAACCAAAACACTCTTTAATCATGGAGATCCCAGCCTTGGTCATGTCTTCATATGATTGAAGGTGTGTTGGAAGTCTCAGGTGCAGGCTAAATGTTGATGCTGTTGGGCGGCACTGACATCCTGGTGTACAATCACCAATGAAACTGACTGAGATCTTTTTAGAAAAACCAAGGGGAGGTACTTGACTGCATCCAGTAATAAATTTCAGAACGTCTTTCAAGGAAACCTCATGCTTTGACATGCCTGTTGGGTGCAACAAACAATAAGAATTAAACTCAAGTTATAATTATTGTTTTAATAGTTGTATTTAAATCTCACTTTGCATGTAGAATACATCAGAGACAAAAAATAACACTTTGAAACCCATTACTGTTCATATCATAGCTTTTTTCAAATGTTGCATGACATGACATCATGCCAGTTTCTAATTTTGGTTAAAGCATTTTTTTCGACAACTTCCATGAAATAATATAAAAGTCATTATTGCCTAACAGTTGTTATCTAGTAACTATTTATTTTAGTCAATATCACTCAACCAGAATAAGCAATACACTGGGGACACCATATGAATAGAGACTTATACCAATAGTTTTATTTGTTCCATGTACTTTTGCAGTTGAGTGATAAACTAAATAATAATAACTAGCAACTGTTAGTCTATTTGTTTAATATTAAATAAGATCAAAGCTATTACTGCCTAAATATACCCAAATAAGGAATCTGCAGTCAGATCTTCAAAGCTGTCCAAAGTGAACATCTTCCTCATCTCCTCTTTGTTTTTTGCTACTTCTTCAAGGACTTGAAATAACTGCAGCCCCTTTGCCATCTGACTCAACATTGGAATTTTTGGTTCTATATATACCTTAATATATATTGATTACAAAAAAAAAATCATTTATATATGTCATAAGTTTGTATATGTACAGTAACTGAATATTCCATTCCATTCATTGAACTAATTTTCCATTCCTGAAAACAGAAGAGAAGTCTGATACTCCAAATAAGGACAACTCATATTATGAAGTACATGAAATATTGTGTTTTATCCTGGAACAAAAGCATGATTGATTATGAATTATTGTAATGCACTTTTATATCATATTCAGGTGAGGAATATGATTATTTTACAAACATCGAGAATCACTATACCTTACCTAGCTAATTTACACTTGTTTTTCAGTTTCTCTCGTTGCGGAACTCCCCTATAGCCCACTTCACTTAAGATGTCCATACATTCATCTTCCATCAACACATCTTTCAGTTCTTATTCTGTGTTTACCATGATCTTGAATAAAAAATGTAAAACTAATTATTACTTCTTGTCTCATTTGATCATTATTATTAGTTCATTTCTCACACAATAACAATGGTCATAACAGTAAAATTAATTATAATTTTTACTGGACATTGGAGAGAAATTCACTGTCAGTTAAGAAAGAATGAAATTAGGTGAAGTCCAAAATCAATTCCTGAAATTTCCTAAAATTCAAGATAAATCTTAAAACATCAGTAATAAATATACATTTGTATTTAAAATCATTGATAAAGGAAAACATTCCCCAAAATAAAATGTTGATAGGTTTTTTTTGATCAATGTATTGAAAATAAGACAAAAACTTTATTCCATGTTACCTTCTTCGCCACTGTCTTAAACTGACTGTCTTCCATTTTTTCTATTTCTGCAACAACTCCATCAAGGCCAGTGGAAAGGTAATCAAAAACCCAAGGAGCAAGAAAATTTGGGGCTGGTCCACCTTGGGCAAGAGACATTGCCATGAGCTCTCCAGCTATCTCAAAACTTCCCTCTGTCAAAGCAACAGTGCTTTCACAAGGCACATATCCACCATGTTGATTTTCTTCGATGAAGAGTTTTCTCTTCACTTGTTGAAGAATTTCTACAAAACAATGGAAGTTAATTAATGACTTATCAGAAAGTAAAGAGGATGGGCTATAAATATGGCAATTTTCATTAATTAAAACAGTGGTGATCCACCCTTGTTTTAAACCTGTATCATATGTTATAACCAAGCAATGTCCCCAAAAATGGATGAATAAGCTGCATTATAAGCCTGAATGCAATTTAGGCAAAGTTAAAAACCGAGTCGTTGCGGCCAGCGGTCTTCCCCAAGTCGATCTGCTGCGGGGGGACCCATTGTGATAGCAGGAGCCACTGGCAGCTTTGGCAGTTCTGGAAGTTTTCGGGTGCCAACGAACAAAGAATCGTTTTTTGTCCCGCCCGCCCGCCCTAAGGTTTGACAGGGTACTGGTGAGGTGAGTATTCCACTGGCTGGGTCAGTGTGACAGGTACCAGGTGGTGAGCTGTGGCCCGGTTGCCATGGTTACCTCCGTGCAGGGGCTTGGTCAGGTGCGACCGGCCCTCGGTCAGGCGCGACCGGCTCACGCCTCGGTACCTAACCCCAAACTTATCTAGACGATGAGTTTTTAATCTACATTTTAATCACTATCTTAGGTCAAGACCCTCTCAGCCAATCCCTGATGTCAAGTGGACAAGACATGATAAATGTATTGTCTACATTTATCATGTTGAGTCGCGACGGCTGAAAATTAAATAAAGTTCCTTTTTTTGAAAGCGAAATTAAATTTCCTTTTGTATAAATGTATAATAAAACAATTACTATTGAATTCGGTTTTCACATGATATGATATAAAATATTGACCCTGTATTATCCGCCTCAGCCTACGGCTTCTGCAGATAACACAGCCTTGGTATTGATAATTTATCATATCATGCTCAACCTCATCCAATAATTGATTAATATATGGATTACTTCCCCAATTAATTTTGGCCCTTTTCCCTTTAGCTTCTGACCATTTTCACAGCACTTTCTACATGTATCCAAAAAAGTGTATTTACAAGATAAAAATACCAAGCTCCCAACCTACCTGTAAAAAACTCACGCTTTGGGCCACCATCATCGACAGCAGGCTCACCAACAAAACAAGTGACAAGAGAATTTTCTGTTTCATCCAAGGTCGTTTCCTTCCTTCAATATAATCTTCCAAAATGAATTTGCGCTGGATGTTCACATAGGATGTCTTCTTTGTCACACGTCCTGCAATTCTCTGCATAACATCTTTTAGCTCTGACTTCTCTTCCTGAGGCATACTTTCATCATCTGGTGGTTTGTCATGCAGTGTATCCCTTTCCATTGTCAGCATTAAGTTACTGTATGCAAGCTCAGGTGTTCTGGCAGCCATGTCACAACAGATGTCTGCATGTTCTTCTATAAACGACAGGGGAAATGACCTGTGGCATGTTGGGCACATGACTGTTGAAGCTTGTGGTGCACCAGTTGATGTTGATGAAGATGTGCCAGTTGATGTCAATGTTGATGGAGATGCACCAGTTGATGTTGATGTTGATGCAGATGCACCAGTTGATGTCGATGTTGATGCAGATGCACCAGTTGATGTCGATGGTGATATCATAGTGGAGCTAGGGGTGGTTTGCAACCGTGGAACTGATTTTCTTGCGGTTTTAGAAGGGTTGTAATCAATTGCTTGCTTTAAATAACCACCACCATCATCATCATCATCATCATCATCAACAACATAAAAAGAGTCAGTGTTGTGTTTCTTCTCATGCTTATCAATTTTCTTGTTGTTATCTTCTTTCTCTTCATCTTCTTTGTCTTCTTCTTCTTCATCATCATCAGAATACCAAGAAAAATCGCTTTCTAGAGCTTTTTTGCTTCTCAGGTACACAGGACCTTGGCCAGAAATGTGCTTTAGTACTCGGCCTGTTTGAGCGTTTTCGGTCATATTTAGCTGAACTATTTTGTTGCCCACAGCTCTCACCACCTCAAAATCTCTACCTCTAAGACGGCGGGAAAAAAACTCAGCAAACATTTCCCTCAATTCTGTAGCTGTCATTTCATTTGAAATTTCGGCTGTAACCACAAGTTTCCTGACGTACAGCTCTTCCCGGATCCGGCCACAAGGAACTGCAGAAATCTTAGGATTGGGAAGGAGAATAACGTCCTTCATCACAGGGGCTGAAGGCTTGCTGGACTTTCCATAAGGCTGTTTTTGCCTGCTACTCTTGCTTTTGCTTCGTTGAAAAGTCCTACCTGAATTATACTGCAGCCGACTTGATGGGGCTGTTGATGGTGAAGATAAGTCAGTGTTTGACGTCCCTTGGGTATTGCCTCTTGCACTTGGGAAAAGCTGAGCCAAAGCATCGTTCACTCCAGAACCTTCTTCTACAGCTACATTTGGTTTTGGTTTGGTTAGGGAATTAACTATACTGTTCAATCGTTTTACTAAATCCTTGTGAGCTTGCAAACCATGCGCCATTTTGATTGTCCGGTTTTGGCGCTAAGAAGCTTTCATGTGGTAGCCCAAACTCGACCAAAGTCGCCCAAGCTTGCCCATTGGCTAGTTTTTAATCATGGGGAAGATCAAGTAAAAATCTTTGAAACTCTCCGCGAATAATAAATGTACTGTCCTCCGTGCGCGCCGCCATTTTGGATTAGAACCCAGACTCATCAAGGACTTGGCCGCAAGAGCCTGGTTCCTAAAGCGAATTGCGCAAGAAGTTGTATTTCTGGAAAGAAGTTTTATATTTATGTAAGTGTTCCGCACATTTTGCTATTATATTTTCGTACGTGTATGGATTTATTTATTTTACATATCCATGTAAAGACTATATATATACATACCGAGAAAAGCCATTGACAAGAAGTATCGATTTGAATCGAAACCTTTATTTTATGACAGATGTCTTATGTATTATCAGGACAACTTTTATTTTAATAGACACTTTTATCTTGAGACCTCGGAACTTTTATTTTTAGATAGATGTCTTAAATATTTGTAAACAAGTTTTATATTTAGTTGAAACTTTTGTTTTAAGACCTATGTCTTTTGTATATGTCGTAAGAAGTCTTATATATATTGACAGAAGTTCTATAGGTGGTGCATAAGTATTTTTGAAACATTTGGCGTTCCATAAGAACGTGCACCATCGCTTCCTTCATTTACCGGTAATCCCTTGAAAACTTGCGCTGCAAAATCGATAGCATCATTATTTAAACCTGGATATAACTTTGACTGGGAAGAATGATTTGCAGCAGTTGTTTCCCTTGCAAGTCAAAATATGTCCGCTAGGAGAGCATAATTTGTTGGCTCTAGTTCGTTTTTAAAGAGACTACTTAAATCTTTAATGCAATCTACATAATGTTGGTTGTTTCCTTTCTTAAGCTTTGAAACCAAATTTCGTAAAACCATAATTTGTAGTGGTTTGCTTTTCAATATTCCCATTCGCATCAAACGAACTAAATCTATTGCGAGCTTTTGGTCTTCACCATTAAGACATGCTTTGTGCAGGCTGTCTTCCCATTCCTTTGAAGACAATATTCTTCTCACCATCTGTTTTACTTTTTTGTCTGCCAATTTTCTTCTTTGAGTTTCCACTTCTAGAGCATCTACCATTTCCCCCTTTCTGGCGTATCGTTTATTAAAACCTTTCAACACGATTCTATTCCGATGTTGAAGAGTGTCCTTGATATCTCTTAACTGACGGGAGCAGTTGTCACAGGTATAAGGGTGTTCACCGTAGGACAGGGCCTCCCCTTTACATGGTGGGTCAAGTCTTTTGATTCCTCCATTGATTTTTACAGGTTTTCCATTGATCAACACGTCTTTAAAAACAGGAACAAACACAGATTTATAAATAGAGTTTCATAGCTTCATTTTTAAGTGCAGAAGTATCTATTGTGTGCATTTTTTCCATCCTTTGTATGTCGAGCAGTTAACATGACCAGGGATAAATGTGAAGGAGTTGATGTTTCCATTTTTTATACGTTGTTTGAAGAGAGTGAGTGATTGGCACCGTTCTTCTAATTTGGCAATCACCTTTAAATTGTTTAACGACCTCCGAATTCCAAAGGTAACAACACTTTACTTTTTGTCTTTGAAACCTTTGTTGTTGAAATTCAGAGGTCCTTCCTAGTTTAAATGCTGCTTAGGATTGTAGAAGTAGTCAGAGATTGGCTTGTCTTTTTTAATGATGTTTTCTCTTGTCACTTGATAAGAGGTCGCCATCTCTTCTTCTTTTTTCCAAAACATCATGGCTTCTTCGTGGCATTTGGACATACTGTGTTCTTTTAGCTTGACCACACCCGAAAATGATAAGCTTGCTTTTCCAGAGAGAATTGCATCAGTGGACGCCTTTTTTGACCTACACAGAGAATGCGGTTGGTTGTTTTGGATGGCCCACTTTAGGTATGGGATACAAATGGAGCATTGAAAGTTACTTTTTGCAAGGTGAGTAAACTGTGGAAGATGTCTCTGAATTGCATCACGTTCTTTTACGTACCTTTCGGGATCTTTGAAAACACCTTTCACGAAAGCTTGAAAAGATTTAGGTCTCCCAGAAGGTGCAAAGAAGTTAAACGAGTTGGATGTTTATAGAACCTCTCATAAATACTAAGTGACTAGTTTCATTAACTATCGAAATTTCTTCAACAACTTCCTCCTCCTCCTCCTCCTCCTCCTCCTCCTCCTCCTCCTCCTCCTCCTCCTCTTCCTCTTCCTCTTCCTCATCCTCATCAGATTTGCTTGCATCACTTTCTTTACTGTTTGTAAGATCGCTACCATACATTGCCCCGCCAGGTTTCCTCTCTGTCACAGGATTTAACACATCATTATAGCAGTCATATTCTGAATTCACAATGATGTCGATTGTGGGAACGGCACTTGTAAAATCATCTTTAGTGAAATCGTTTAAAGTATTTCTAGGACTGTCTACTACCAGATTCAAATCATGTGTTGGCTTGTGTGTCGATAACTCATTAAAGCAGTCGTCTTCTGAATTTACAATGACGTCGCTTGTGGGAATGGCACTTGTAAAATCATAGTTAGTGAAATCGTTTAAAGTATTTTTAGGACTGTCTACTTCCAGATTCAAATCATGTGTTGCCTTGTGTGTCGATAACTCATTAAAACATTCGTCTTCTGAATTTACGATGACGTCGCTTGTTGGAACGGCACTTGTAAAATTATCTTTAGTGAAATCGTTTAAAGTACTTCTAGGCCATTTATGTACTTCCGGGTTCAAATCTGTTTTTGTCTTTTTTGTCGATGGTTCGAAAACTTTAGGGATTGTGTGCGTTATAAACATAAACGCTTGTATCCTACTCGACGACCCCTTTTAAAAACCGGAACAGCGTTGTAGCTTAAATTTGACTGGCAATACCTAAAAACGCAAAAAAAATTGTCTCTTCCCACCTCGTTTTTCAAATCGCTGTAGAGGACGAAACTTTCCCATAACTCTTCCTTGCTTGTTTTTTCCGCCTCCGCCTCCGCCTCTTTTGTGCAGCTTTTAAGCCAACGTTCAACATCTGAAACCTAATAGCAGGATTTCTATAAATTTGTATATTAATTATAGTAGTAATTATATGCATTGTTGTAATACATATCATCCCATATTGAATGTTACCTAATTTTTAGGGGCGACCTGCACCATTCAGTTGAACAGTTTCCATGATTGTTTTAAAAAACTATAGATAAGAGTACAATCACATTAACCTACTGTAATGAGGTAAAGGGCAGTCAAAGACCAGGTTCGGAATAGTGGATGGTCTTCTTTTTTCTTAATTGTTTTTGATTTTACAATTATGATACTTTCCAAACCAATAAATTTTAGAAACGTGTACAATGTAATGTGTATAATCTCACCTTGAAACTTCCAGTCAATATGGAAGTAGCATTATCACTAATATTCACACGGTTCCTGAAAATGATAAAATAAATAATTATGAAGGTGGCATGCAAAATAAATGTCGTCAGAATCAATGCATTTTTGAATAAAACGTAATGTGCGTACGTTGTATTGTTGTTAACAGTTGCCCTGTGTTCCATTTTGATCTATTCTTGCTCATATGTACTGGATTTATGTGTCTGTGAATAATGAACGGAATAAACGATTCTCATTAATATGATGTGATATAAAATGTACTCAAAGTATTCATTATAAGTTATGCATCCGTTTGTATTAAAATCACTGGATAATTACTAATGTAGATGAACTATGCATTAAAAACCGAACTAAAATAATCAACAATGCCTTTAAATTTGCGTCTTCCATTGGTCTAGCGAATTTACCAAGTCCAAACACCATGTGCATATGATTTGACACTTGGAGTTCTCTCCATAAATGTGAAGCATTTACTGGTGAAATTACATTTAACAGTGACATCACTATCTCACTTGTATGATCCACGTAACGCCTCCTTGTTCTCTCTGTTACTTCGTTCCATTCAAGCCATGGTCTCCCAAGAGGTTGGATTGAGCACTCTTCCAAGAATGAGTTAAGCTTTGATCGTTGGGCAAGTTGGGCATCGTTACATTCTTCGGATGATGATGCTGTACTGCACGTTTCCGGAGAAAAAACAGCACTTTCGTCGACAATTTTGAGATCCCTATTATATATGCGGTTACTTTTTCCAGAGAAAGCAGGCTTTTATCTGTTTCCTTAGAATTTAGAATATTCTAATTAGTAGTTTGGTAAGAGGAAAGCATTTCTTGTCAATATTACAGCTCACCTTTGCAGCACAGTCTGTGTTAAACTCAACCAACGTGATACAGTTATCTTGAAGTTGTCCCTGCATTGTTTACAGATTGCTGAAATCATAATGGAACCCAATTAATGAACAAAATACTATTTAATTGCCTATTTTACTATTTACATATTCGTATATCTCATTTTCACGTATGTGATCCCACAAGAATAAGTGTATTAGTTGTTTCCAATACATAAGCTGATTCTGCACTCTTTAATCCACACTGGCCTTTTGGGGACCGATATTTATAACCTGCACATTCAGCTGGAATGCAGCACAGCTTTTTATTGCATCTCCAGCGGACTCTAAAAGATTCTCGATGGCGAGGACAAATTACAATGGAAATGTGTTTGTCTTCTTCACTAAATATACCTATGAATGAAAAATAAAATTATATAATTTATAATTAACCTGTAAATAATGGTCTGGTGCATGTGCGTGATAACTTAGCCTTAGCAATAGAGTGAAATCACTAAACCCGTGAAATAGATAATAGACTAATACGCATAAGTAGACCGACCCTATTTCCATTGTTTTCTTTTGTGTCTATTTGCGGACTATTACACTTTTTAAAAATAAGCAATTTTTATTTCATGGGCTTCGTAATTTTCACACTACAATAAACAATATTTACCTGCTCGTGCAAGGAGAAGCTTTTGTTCGCTATTCACTCCAAGATCGTCTCTTATCTTGCAAAAAATTAGATGGTTTGTGACGTCCCTTGAGCATTCACCGATTGTAATGTATTCCATAAAGTCAGGGTTGCTTGACGAAGGGTCACATGTATCTTGACCACCAACTAACGAAGAGTATTCACAACGCTGCATGCTTAAAAAGTCTTGAACGCATGAACGTTATAAAACCTTGAATCTACCCACAACTGCTCCGTCTAACTGCTAAATTCAAGGACAACAGAGACTTGCTAAAATGCGATTGCACGTGCCTGAAATTTACTATGTATTGAGATCGCGGATCGATAAAGACGATAAACAATGTACCGATTGATACATTCCTCTCCTTTAAATATTGTAGGGATATTTTGCAGAGAATCGAAGCCATAATCTATAGTTTAACTAAGGAAGTAAGTAAAAATCGCATTTGCTTCAAAAAAATAGAATATTTTATTGAGTTTGGAATCGAATAAACAAATAAGTTGTTCGTTTCAACTTCTTTAAACTCATTAATATGCGCTTGACGTTTAGAAAAACAGGCTTCGCATTTACGCTTCGTAATAAAAAACGCTTGGAGTGCCATCAATAATATTTTTTACCCCTTAATTTAGAAGGGTTGATCTTTCAGAAAATCAAGGTCTTAGGCTTAAACTCCATGTACCAAGCTGGATCCGATGACTTTAAAAATAGGTAAATTTTACACTCTGGCGCCAACGCTTCCACAACATCTGGTAAAGTGTTCTAAAAAAATATTAAAACTCCAAATATCGGTGATATTTTTAATGTTTTAGAAAGAGGAAATAATAATGTTGCTCGTTACTAAAGGTCAATGAGGTTTTTTGTTTTTGTGAACGAGCCCAACAAAAATGCAGGAATTTCGCTTAGTCAAAGTGCCTGTCTGATGGTCAATTTAGGGCATTTTGAAAATCTTCGATTTTGAAGGAAATAAAAATCTGTTTGAACTTTCGATACGATTTTTGAAAACAGCTTACCAAAATGGTTTGATTAGTGAAAGAAAAAGAATTTCGATTTTTCGCGACTGTCGATTCTCGATATTTACAGACAACCGCTCTTAATGATCGGGAACTTTTCTTCTGGATTTTTCAAACATGGCACCTAGGTGTATTCTTTTCTAAGTCCCTCTCTGGCCGCCATTTCCAGAGTAGAAATCTTCGAGATCTTATTATGCAACTTGGTTCTTTACCAGGAATAAATTCAAAAACTATTCTGTGATGATTGCTACTCGTTTCAGAGGAAAGGCTGAACTCTTTCCAGGACTTGCTCGAGGACTGTCGCTTTTCTAGCTTGGGAAGAAAAGAATGTCGACATCTAGCTTGATTGAAGTCGTTTTAATTTTTAATCCTCGAACACTTGAAAATGGTGTGGTAATCCTGCTTATTTCGTCTCCTTGGGTCATAGAATGCTGAACTGTAAAACAATCACTCACTGTTCTTGGTAAAATTTTACAGGACAAGATTTCTTTGCTGACTCGAAGATCGGATCATTCCCAGCAGAGAAAAGTTCCAGAAGACTTTCTGTTTTGATACGACTTTTCGCAGTTTTCAAATGGACAGTGCATTCGAATAAAGAGACATTTTTTTCTTTGAAGACATGTTTAGAACTAAATAAACACAACATTAAGAAGGTTTACCAAAACAATTGCTACAAATTGTTTACAAAAAGGATAAGTTTTTTTACAGTTGCAAAGCTTTCAAAATCCCAAAATAAATAAATACACCCACTTGCATCAACCAGCAACTTCAGGTTGTGGCGGCAAATCTTCAGTGTTCGTGAGCTCTGATGTAAAAGCAGCTCGTATAAACAGACATTTATAGTTTAAAAACCCAATACTTTGATAAGTAATCTGTAGAGTACCCCCACTAAAACCCAAGAAACAAATACAAGCATTTAGTTCTTAAGTACTAAATAGTGATAAACAATAGGAAATAAAGACTTCCGAAACAATACAAATTAGTACTAATTATTGTTCATGGGTTTAATGCATGCACTCTAATAAAATTATATTCAAATTCTAAACAAGACCATAACTATATTTACAGCAAAAACAGGTCTAAGTCCATAACTAAGCTCATTTTATGCTGGTCATTCAGTTGCAGAAATATTTTTGATGTGTCGACATGAAGGTCAGCCGCAAAATAAGGGTGCCTGTTGAGCACACATTCAGATCTTGCATGATAATAGTGTGGCTTTTCTTTGTATACAGTGTATGCAAGAGGTTCTGAAGGGTCGCCTGTTGGATACTGGTATCTCTCCAGGTGTTTGAGGATTAAACTTTGTTTCTCAATTTGTCTGCCACATCCATTGCATTTCCTGATATTGCAGTGTTGGAATTCGAAGGGGAAAGGATTGCGGTTATGCCATGGTTGGGTAAACAAAGGCTGTTGCCTTTGCATGAGATTATGTTACTGTGCTTGCTGATTGCCTTGTTGCCATGGGTTTTGCTGAAGCTGCAGTTTCTTGTTGCTGATGAAGTGTGGGCTGTTACCTTGGCTGGAGGTTCTCTACAAAAGTGGGATGTGTGAGAGCTGACCTATTGATCTTGAGAAAACACCTCAAAGGATAAGTCCCGAATGGTATTCTGTACCCTTCTCTAATAATACTGAGCACAAACTCTGGGGCCTCAATCAATCTTCCCAAAAATTCACGGATGCCTTTAAACGGCCTTTAACACCTTGACTAGTACTACTAACATTAAATTCATTCAAATGACAGGACATCAAACAATCAGAACCATACTCAACTTTCTCAGGTTTATAACACTGTGATCTAGTCATTTTGGGACTGCAGCAAATGCCTTGGATGAAGAATCAGACTTTTGTTTTCTACATGAAACGCTCAAATGGCCAAATTCTCCACACTAAAATATGTAAAGAAACAGAACATGCAATGAATACAAAACCAAATCAATGATAAAAGAAATAGAGCAGCAAGGTCAATAATAAAACAATAATAATGATAATAATAATGATGATGATGATGATTGTAAAGAACTCAACTTTACTTCGGGTTTTCTGGAAACTACAACATGGCTGCCCGATTCCCGGGCACACGAACAACAACTCATTAATATTCCATGCGGTCGTGAAACCGCTGGTCACGCATACTTTATGCTAATCTATTACATCTCCTCCCCCCCTTATTTATCGTCCCTTCATGGTTCACTGTTTCAATGTTCACAAACTTGTACAGTCTACAAGTTCAGTCTATCAGGTGGTCGTCGAGATCTAACTGGGTATCTTCTGTTCTGTGGCTCCACTTGACGAGGTGTAGAAGGACAAGTTGCCAGGGGTGTGTTGTTCCCAACTTCTGGGGGTTCTATGGAGGGAGTCGCGCTTCCGGTGGGGCTGGCAGGCCTGGGGTTCTCTTGGGGGTTCTCGAACATCTCTGTTAATGCTACTGGGTTTGGAATTAGGACTTCCTCCGGAGGTCTCGGGTTGATGTCCGATTCCTTGAGCTGGTCAATATGTCTCCTCCACACTTGACCTGGTGCGACCTCTACCTCGTAATGAAGAGCTCCTGTTCTTGCCACAACTACTCCAGGCTTCCACTTCTCGGGGCTTTGGTAGACTCTGACAACTACCTTCTGCCCGATCTGTAATTCCTTCCTCTCCTTCTCTCTGCTTCCACCTTGCTTCTCTTGCCTGCTATGCACCTTAGCTCTGGGGTCTGGCTTCATCAAGTCTAGACGACTGCGTAGGCTCCGACCGAAAAACAGCTGTGCTGGCGATTCGCCCGTTGTCGCGTGTGGTGCGTTTCTGTACGCCAGCAGAAAATTTGCTAACTTGTGGTTGAGGTTTGCCCTTCCTTGCTCCTTCTTCATACCTTTCTTGAAACTTTGTACAAAGCGTTCCGCCAGCCCGTTAGTGGCTGGGTGATATGGGGCTGAAGTGATATGCTTGATTCCGTTTCTCTTTAAAAAGTCCTGGAAGATGTGTGCAGTAAACTGAGGCCCATTATCACTGACTAATGTTTTTGGTACCCCATACCTGCTGAAGATTTCTCGGAGCTTCTCGATGGTCTTTTCTGCTGTCATAGACTTCATCACTTCCACCTCCGGCCATTTAGAATGCGCATCGACTACAATCAGGAACATCCTGTTGAGGAAAGGACCTGCGAAATCTACATGTATTCGCTGCCAAGGTCCATTGGGCCATTCCCAGGGGTGTAGTCTTGTGATTGGTGGTTCATTCTGGCTCAGTTGACAGCCGGAGCATCCCTTAGCCAAGGCCTCGATCTGTTTATCTAGCCCTGGCCACAAAATCAATGTCCTTGCTACTCCTTTCATCTTTCCGATTCCCAGATGTCCTTCATGCAGTTCTTCTAGTACCTGCTCTCGTAGTTTGCTGGGAATGATTACTCGGTTTCCCCATAGCAAACATCCATCCTGGATGGTTAACTCGGATTGTCGTGCGTTGAATGCCGCCAACTCTGGTGGGTACTGCGTCGGCCAGCCCGCCTTGGTGTATTCCATGACTCTCGAGAGTAGCGGGTCTCTCCGGGTTTCCTTCTTGACATCATTGGTGGTCACTGGAAGAGGTTCAAACTGCGTCAACTGGAAAACTGCAACCGGATCGATGATGTCGTCTTCACGTTCTCCCTCTGTTTCGGATAACGGCTAGCATGACAGGCCATCTGCGTTTCCGTGTGCTTTGGTATTCTTGTATTCAATAGTGTAATTGAATCCTGACAAGAATAGGGCATATCGTTGAAGGCGCGCTGCCGTCATCGCTGGGATTCCTTTTCCGGGGTGGAAAATGGAGGTTAGCGGTTGATGATCCGTGTACAGTTGGAATGTTCTCCCGAACAGATATGCGTGGAACTTCTTGACCCCCCACACGAGGGCTAGCGCTTCCTTGTCTATTTGTGAATAGTTCCGCTCTGCCTTCCGTAGACTCCTTGACGCAAAAGCGATTGGGCGTTCTGTGCCGTCCTTGAACACGTGTGATAGAACAGCTCCAATTCCCACTGGGGAAGCATCGCATGCCAATCTTAATGGCAACTTGGGGTCGTAGTGTGTTAGCACTTGATCCGAGGTTATCATCTCCTTCGCCTTCAGGAATGCTCTTTCACAGTCTTTCGACCATTTCCATTCAGTTCCTTGCTCGAGCAGTTGATTCAAGGGTTGTATCACTGTGGCTAAATTTGGCAGGAACTTATTGTAGTAATTCACGAGTCCTAAGAATGAACGGACTTCCTTGACATCTTTAGGGCGGGGCGCTTTTAGGATGGCGTCTACCTTATCCTTCTTTTTGTGTAGACCCTGGGCGTCAATTTCGTGGCCGCAAAACTCGATCTTGTCTCGTAGGAAGGCGCACTTCTTTGGGTTTGCACGTAGACCATTTACACTCAGCTGCTTCAGAACCTTTTCTAGATTCTCTATGTGCTTTTCCTCCGTTGGACCCGTTATCAGGATATCATCTATCAGGCATGTGGTGTTTGGGCTATCTCCGATCAGTTGGTCCATCGTCCGCTGCCAGATCGCTGGGGCCGATGTTATTCCAAACACAAGTCGGTTGTACTGGAAAAGGCCCAGGTGTGTATTTATGGTCAGAAGCTTCTTCGACTCCTCCTCCAGCTCCATCTGATGGTACGCTTGCTTTAGATCGATTTTGCTGAATTTCTGGCCGCCTGCCAAGTTTGCAAACAGATCTTCAATTCTCGGTAGTGGGTACTGTTCTGCCTGCAATTGAGGGTTTACTGTGACCTTGAAGTCTCCACACAGTCGGACGGATCCATCCGATTTCAGTACGGGTACTACAGGTGTCGCCCATTCGCTCCATTCGGTTTTGGTAAGAATTCCCTTGCTCTCCAGGTCTTTAATTGCTTCCTCCACCTTGGGCTTGAGTGCATACGGTACTTGTCTGGCCTTGCAAAACTTGGGCGTGGCCCCATCCTTCAGAGTGATCTTTGCTTTTCGGGAGGTTAACTTTCCTAGCTGGTCTTCGAAAACATCTGCATACTTCTCTAGAAGGTCTTCCACCTTGGAGGGTGTCTTGGGGGTCTCCTTCGCCTTGTTGAGCATCTTGATGTCTTTCCAGTCGAGTTTTATCTCTTTCAGCCAATCTCTTCCGAAAAGGGCAGGTCCTCTTGTCTCGACCACATACAACGGCAGCTGTTTCTCTTGTTGGTTGTAAGTTACTCTCACCTTGGCCACGCCTTTGGGGGTGATCTTTTCGCCGCTGTATGTCTTGAGCTGAACTTTCGTTTTCCTTAGTAACTGCTCCTGGTAGTGTTCCTTGAACGTACTCCACGGGATCACGGACACTGCTGCGCCTGTGTCGAGCTCCATCTTGATCTCCTTGTCTTCTATTGTCGGTGTTACCCAGATAACGTCGTCTTTGTTTGTGCTAAGGTCATTCAACTTTAAGCTGCCGATGTCCTTGTATGCTTCGTCGTCGGTGTCGTCGCTGTCCACCTGTAATGCACTCACGTTCTTGTCGCCGTTCTTCTTGTGTCCTTGGGTTGTCTCTCCGGCGCCCTTGGTCTGGGCTCTGGACTTGCAAACCGGCTTGATGTGTCCTTGTTTGCCACAATTGTAACAAGTTGCGTTTCTGAAACGACAACGGTTAGCATTGTGGTCCCTTGCCCCACACCGGTAGCACTTCCGATCCACCTCATCTCGGTGTCGTTCTATCTTGTGTACCTTGTTCTCCTTCTGTGTACCCTCTTGTAGCTCTAGAGTGTCCCTTGTTGCTGTTTCCATGGCTATAGCTATCTCCATTGCTTTGGCAAATGTCAGCTCTCTCGTAGCTAGCAACCGTTTCTGAATCTGTTCGTTCTTTATTCCACATACTAATTTATCTCTTAAGGCTTCGTCTAAATGGCCTCCAAAATTGCAGTGCATGGTTAGTTTCTTTAATTCTGCTACGTATGTTCGGATATCTTCATCGTCACCTTGGATACGTTTATAAAATCTGAACCGCTCAGCGATCTCTAGTGGTTTCGGGTTTAGGTGGTTCTTTAAAATCTCTACGATCTCTAAGAAATTCTTCTCAGCTGGTTTTTGTGGTGCTGTCAAGTTTTTCAAGAGTGCATAAGTCTTACCTCCCATCAGACTCAGTAATGCTGGCACTTTCTTATCATCTTGGATTCCATTTACGAGGAAATACTGCTCCACTCGTTCGACATAGGTTTCCCAATCTCCATCCGTTTCATCGAAATTCTCGAGTTTACCGTAAGTTGGCATCTTCAAAACTCTTCCTTGGCTCGTTGACTCCTTGAACAATCACTTTTTGTGGTCAAATCCTCGTCGCCACTGTAAAGAACTCAACTTTACTTCGGGTTTTCTGGAAACTACAACATGGCTGCCCGATTCCCGGGCACACGAACAACAACTCATTAATATTCCATGCGGTCGTGAAACCGCTGGTCACGCATACTTTATGCTAATCTATTACAATGATGATAACAATAAAATTACGATAATGCAAAATAAAGTAGACTCTGGTAAAGTGTTGTGCACAGTAGACCCGAAGGAAGAACACTACACTGTAAGCCATTTACATAGCATGTGCTAATATGCTAGTCAATTTACTAATGAGGCGACAATACACTACAACAATAGAATTCTTTTCAGTACCATGCAGAAACCAAATATCTGCTAAACTGCGTACCACAGATATTTTAATATTTCCTTTAGCTGCAGGACATCATGGCCAGTTTGAAGGAGGGAAAAAGAAAGAATAATATAGTTACTGTTCCTAGTCATTTTGGCACCATTACCATTTATTTTGATTTTCATCTTATCTTTACTTGGTGAGAAGCTGATGTTGTTAGTTTGAAGGTATAAGGAAATGTGTTGTCTTAGAAGGCCAGTGACAGAGCTAACTTGTGTCCCATGATGTGGATCAGGAAGTGAAGTAATGTGGCACATACTGTTAATTTTAGATCTGCATTGTTTACATACATACATACATACATACAACTTTATTGTGCTCCTTGGAAAAGGCTTTTCAGCTACAATATACTATTATTAAATAAACTGTACATTATATAAAAATTTGAAATATATTATAATAAATTGGAAAGAAGTAAAAAGAAAAGAAAAAAAGAAAAGAAGAAAAAAGAAAAGAAAGAAAAGAAAAGAACAGAAAAGAAAGAACGAAAGTGAGTAATAATAATTAGTAGATACACCTACTTGCAAGAACGCCGCCACAGGAAGAGAGAACACCTGCAGTTCAGTGAGACGGGGACAAAGGACAAAGAAGACTCCCTCTTCTGTCCCCAGCCCCCATCAAACCAAACCACGGATCCCCCTCCCTATGATAACGCCCTCGCAAGCAGGTGAAGATAAATACACAAAAAAGAGAACAAAAAATGCTAAACAATAAATAATACAAACTTGTAGGATAAACTAAATATAAATTGGAATATAGAGAAAAGTAATCAACGAGCTACTAATCGTTTTGTTATTAATCGTTTCTTGAAGATCTTAATGTTTTGAATTGACTTGATGTCTTTAATTAAATTAAATTAATTAAATAGGACTTTGGGAGACCATCACAAACAAATGAAAATTCATGAATTTGTCACCCACATAAAACTCATCAAGCAGAAAAAGCTTGGATATCTATACCATAGGATTTGGCAAACCACAGTGCAGCTTGGGCACGATTTGACCTGGCGTCCAAATCCTTCCTAGCTCTTCTTTCGTTTTTTTTTTTTTTGCATAGCTGACTAACTTATCCCGCCATTTTCCCTAAGTTGTCATCTATTTGACTTCTAATTTCTTCATCCTCAACGAATACAAAAGCATTACCTGGAATGTTCCATTCCAGAAGGTCGATAAACCTCACTTCTTCATTGCCCAAGCAATTTTTAAGTACGATTTTGTGCCATAACTTAAGAAAGTGAAAAGAAATTTTCACTGCAAAAACAACCCGATCGTTATCACTATTATATAAATAATGAAATTCTGTATTACACAACTCCACGTTTGATAGATCTTTTTTCAAACTGAGCTTCTGATATTTGGTAAACACGTCTGACATTTTGAAAAACTACAAATCAGCTGATCGAGTGACTGATCTGTTAAGTTAATCAATTCAAAATAGCAGCCGAAGAATTGCTAGTTTTTGAGATATTCTTGCCGAAATCTGTCCTGAATTTATAAGCATTCCGCGTGTAATCGTAATCAAAGGCGACTTAGTCCAAGAAGGTGGCATCAGTTTCTTGTCTGTCATGATGTACGCTAGTACACGTTTGATGTGACAGTTGTCTCTCTGTGCTTTTGCTAGATCCACTGTCTTAATGTGACTTACTTGGTATCCAGGGTGGAAGTTTCGTTCTGCTTGTAGAAGCAGGTCTCTGGAGCATAGTACAAATAGTAACCCATTGCTAAACTCCCACACTCATTGTCTCAGTGCGATTAAGTTATGGGTGACTGATATGTGGGTGTCCACCCGATGCTCTAGGGCTGCAATCGCCACGTGGGGGTCGAAAAGTTCAGTTGGACGCGTCAGCAGTTGTCTCAAGTTTCGCAGCAACGTTGCTGTCGAGTCTGTCTCTTGTGATTGCCGTAGCCTGGCCAATTCTTGTCTGATGTCTTCTGTTATGTTATGCTTTATTCAATACTAATGCTAGATTCTACACAGATCAGTTCTGAAGTCAAACTACGTAATTCTATATAGGGTGTGACGTAATGACACGCCATGAACAGTAGCATAATATAACATCTTCCCCTTTAAACGTTTCAAAGTTATGCAATATAATATGTCCAAATAATAAATGCATGTGTATTCAAATGTTTGAGCTATTTGCTCCATTGTCAGGTGTTTCTTGCACACATGGTGTTCCTGGTACCTCTGACTTGCTCGGTGTTACTGGCAACTCTGGCACTGCTGGAATTGCCATTGTCTTTGGTGTCTCTGGTAACTGTGCTGGTTCTTTGGTCTTCTTTATCTGTTCTCTGTTCCTGCGGTACTCTGTTGCATCATCCGATTCCACTGTGTATGAGCGTTGATCCAGCCTGGCTTTTTTCCATACCTTGCCACCTGCTATTAGTGGTTTCCTCCTGACTACATCACCTTCTTCGAGAGGCTCCAGCTCCTTTGTTGACTTGTTGTAATATTGGGCCTGCCTCTCTTGCCGCCTAATTATTGGGGTAACTTCCTTCTCAGGCACTGTGGTGCAGGGTTATAACATCTCCTGTGTGGTTGGGAGCAGCGTCTTTGTGCGTCTGCTCATGAGTCGCTGTGCTTGGGCTTGACTCCATGCCTTGCGTTGGTGTGTTTCTGTGGTCAAGGATGGCTAAAAAGGTGTCAGTAACTGCTTTGGTCGTCTTTTCTATGAGTCTCATGGCTGTTTTGACCACCGACTGTGCTTTTCCATTTGCTCGGCTATTGTATGGACTTGTGGGGGTGTGTTGAAACTCATACTAAATCGCAAATTTAGTCACACTATTGAATAGTTGACGTCATGCAATTAAATTAGATAAGTTGCACATTCTTTGGTTAAGTAAACCCCTGGATTTGCATGATTGTTAGAGTGAATTTAGTAGAATAGTTAGATAAATGTATCTAAAATATAACTAAGATAGCTATTTAGGTGATGTGTGCTAAAGTAACGGTCATGCAAATCCTGGGGTTTAATATTTATCCTAATTGATATGTGCATATTATTTAAAATGATATTTTTTGCATTATGAGGCTTTGTATCACCACGTGATGGCCAACCATGACAGGATGCATGTATGACATACAACATAGAGTCAAGCTTCTTCGCTGGGAAACTGGATTATCTCGTGTAACCAAATTGGATTGTTCCTGCATCATAGCTGTCATGGCTGCTATCACATGATGGTGCAAAACTTATATTGTCAGAGTTAAAAGAATATATTTTTTCATTGTTCTTGTTAATTGATTGCACACCTTTACGTGCATGCATGTCATGGGTAGGACCAGGGGAGGGGTGCAGATGGTGCACACCCCATCCTGGGTTGACTTTGTGTCCTACTATATACAGTGAAGTTTGTTTGTAAATAATAGATAATCTTAGGCTTTAGGCTTTTTACAGTGACATTTATGATAATTGAACTAGCTATATATAGTTAATTGTGATCAATTTATTTTTGAATCCCTGCATTTGATTTGTTGCTGATTGTTAGCTGGCCATAGTGAATTGAATTCTGGGTGGATTCTTGGAGCTTGTAGCTGGGATTCTTATTTTGCCTATTGCACGCCTTACTTGGCAAAAATGGTTCTCAATAAATCTTGATTCATAAGCCATGCTTTTATAACGGAATTTGTAAATTGAGTTAAGTTTATTCTAACTATTGCCTTGAACCATGGATCATAGCTTGCATGTCAAACCATAGTTTCTCTGAAATGAAATGTTTGGGCATTTTATTGGTAGATGTTTCTGCTTTCCACTTTGTCAGGAAAACTAATAAGTGGTCGAGCTCTTTTATTCTTGAATCAGTAACAGTAAGAGTAACAGTATTTGATTTTTCTGAGAATTGTACGCTTCCAACTCACATGCATTAAATATAGACACGGCTTAAAAACGTCTGATTGGTTAATTTTTTATACAAATGAGCATGCGTGTGACCAATTTTCGCTGCAATTCGCGGGCTCTTATTACCATGAGTCTGCCAAATGAGTGGCATTTTTTGCTTAACTTGTAAATATATTCCTTCATTTTAAAGAATTTTAAGAACACTTCAAATGTCGATCTCTCGTTGAAAATGAAGAAAGGATTATGTTGTACTTGTTTGAAAGGTATAGAAGGTTTTATTTTTCGTGATCACCTTGTATAAAGCTTATTTTCTTTCAATATCTACTGCTATATGGTCTCGATCGTTTTGGGACGGAGTTCGAAGGCAAGCTCATGGTAAGTTTTATGTTGTTTTATGTTCACATTTTCCAGCTAATGTTTATTTTGAATCATGTAATTGAGTTTAAGATGTTTCGGTTGTTTACTTTGTTGAGAAGTATTGATCGGTTGCTCTTATTCGTGTATATTGACTATCAACAGAATACAAGTTTAGTGTGCGCGTTTCTAAACAATAAACAGCAAAGATTATCATCACTTTTGAAAACTGGTGGTTCCTAAAAGAACCTTTTTATTTATTTATATATATATATAGAAGGTCATGTGAAGCTCTGTAGCTGGAGAATATCTAACAGGATGTGCGGGATTTGGTCTTCACGCTAGGCTGTGTTTTGTTCCAATATGCCTTGAAAGGCCTCCTTCAGTCTTATACTTGTTTGTACACCCAGAATGAGGACAGGTTAGTAATGGCTGACAAGTTTCCTGGGGTTTCTCGGCTTGGGTTTGTTTTGGCTTTGAGTTAATGTTGCTGTGAATTGGCTGAGCATTTTGGACCCTTGGAAGTGACGTTAACCGATAAGCCATGTTTCTTCGAGCTTCAAGTATCTTGGCTAAATATGAAGATTTGTCAAAACTTTCTTCCTCTTTCATCATGGTACAATAATCTTTGTCGTCGTCATCATCATCATCATTGTCATCAGATTCATTGTCTTCCTCGTCTTCATCCTCACCATCACCAGCCAGATATCTGTTTTAAAGCATAAGATAATAAATTCTTGAGGGAATTTAGGAAATATGTTTACATTTAAGCTGCGGCTACACAAGCGATTTTTTGCTTGCACAGGCGACGCGAGTTTTTAAAATCACCAGCGCGCAGTGAAGTCGCATGTGTAGCCACCCTTGCACAGGCGACGCAACAGCTGAAAAAATTGGAAAAAAAGTTGCGAGAAGTCAAGAAACTCATGGACTTTGTCGCTCGTGTGGCCACTCTGCAACTTTTTCTTTGCAATCGTGACACAACTAAAGTTTATTTAGCCAATAAGGTGCAAGGACGAAATCGAGGCTCTGGTCTTTTTCAAAATGACGGCCGAAACGATGAGTGATGAAGTGACAATTAAACTTATCAAATATATTGAAGACAATCAAGACATTTTAAAGTCCCCTAACAGAAATAGGAAACAGCAATTGAAGGAGGAGCTGAAAATACATCTAGGTAAATTTTTTCGAGTTTTTGGAAAAATAATGCATGTGTGAAGTTAAAAGCTAAACTCATACTCATACTTAATTGAAGTAATTACATACAAGCTCACTACACATTCACAGTGTAAGAGGAGTTTTAATATATTTGAACCACTCCAAGCAACCGAATGATTCCTTGGAAACAACTGAACTGTTCCTTTTCCTGTTCAAGTACTTGACTTTTCCATGCAGAATTTATAATTTCTGCACAATTTATATCCAATACATATTTTCATGTATTTATGTGGACAGATCATAAATAAATTGTTTATTAAGTGCTTTAAAAGATTTGCAGTGTGTGTGGTTAATGTCTATTTCAGGGAAACATACTTTATTGAAAAGAAATGGAGGGGAGAAATTATATGCATAATTAGTGTATGGGGCATTTTTATCCTAGTGCCCCTTTAAGGGATCAAGGACATAAAGAATCTTGTACCAATTTCTTTTTTTCTCCTACCCACACTTTTTAAATAATGACTGGCCCTAAAACAGGATAATAATAGAGTGAAATCACTAAATCTGTGAAAAAGGTATTAGAGTAATGCACTTTAAAGTAGACCCTAAGTCCATTGTTTTCTTTAGGGTCTATTTTTTCCGTTTAGCCCATTACACCATTAACAATTGATTTTCATTTCACATGTTTAGTTACTTCACTATATACAAATAAAATAAAAATACAATGGAAACATAGTCTAATAATGTTTAATGTAATACTATGGATTTTGAAGATTAATAATCACCATTCTGTCCTGAACCAATCATCAAATTACATCCTTCAACAGTCAATCATGTTAAGGCCAGAGTGCATTTAATAATTATCAAAAACTCAGTATTTTATTATTGCTCAAAACATAGTCAATATTTAAATGTAAACTCAACAAGATGCTTCAGTCCAATGATTTCTTTGAAAATTTCATTGTCATAAAGATATATGACCATGTGACCAGATGTAGTTTTATTAAGTTATGAGAATTCAATTTAAAATGTGCCGACCATACTATATGCACCATAACAACCAATGTTTCATTCAATTTCTTTCATGTATGTCTTACTTTGTACAACAATAACTATTTATCTTACTTTATCTGTATCTTTTGTACTTGAAAGAATGGGTGGCACAACCTCACCTGGATTATGAGCATACCCTGAAGGGCAGTAGCAAGGTCAAAAATATTGGGGGCCCTAGGACAAAAGTATTAGTTACAGACCTAAAGTTTTAATTGTTCAAAATAAAATACATCTGCGAAACATTGTTGTGTTCTGCGAAAGATTGTTGTGTTCTGCGAAACATTGTTGTGTTCTTCGAAAGTTTGTTTTGTACCATGGATAAATTTAATTTGTGTTTTGCCCTTATGGGCCACCGTACTTACTAGTGTTAAAAATCGCTGAAAAACCAAATGGAAACAAAAAGAATTATCACGACGAAAATCACGACATAAGCTTACATTACTTAAAAATTGATACCTTATAGTTTCATTCTTCTTGGTCAGGTAACCAAATATTTACTATTTCTTCTTGTGTTTCCGTCATGGTTTCATCATGCATGTCCAGGTGATCTGAGGAAAAGCGATTAAGCAATCAGATTGCGAATCGTGTTTTTTTTTGACACACAAGGATCTGATCTTTCGAAAATCTTTTCGTCATTTAAACTACAGTTGTCGACATGGAAGGAAACCACTCCTTATGCTTTGCCTCCAAATTTACTTTGATACTCTTCGGCAGTTTCTTTGGTAATAAAAGTGATGTTCTCCTCAGTGAACGATTCTGTGGCAGCTTCTAGCATTTCTTCCATTAGTTGTTTGCAGTCTGTCTCTGTGGTGGCTTGAACTCTTTGACTTGATATGGTTGTATGTCTACTACACTTAGGTAAGTGTCAAGCTCATTACCCTGTAACAAATTGGTATTTATATCATGTAATTTCTCATATGAACAACCATGTTTCACTGCTTCATTAGAGATCTTGAATAATTCTGGGTAACAAATTGACTTAATCAAAGATTGTGATGGTGAAACTAGATTTGTGTGACAAACTGCTCCACTCTGTGATGAAACTATCCGACCTGTTCTGTGTTTAAAGAAACTCTTACTATTTGATTGCGATAGAGTATCCCTCGATTTGATCCATCTCTTGCTTTCATTGGTTGGTGCTTTGTAGCATTTGTAATTGCCCAGGAAGTCCAAGAGGTCATCGTTGTCAACTTCAGAAATATCACTTTCCAATACCTTGTCAAACACTTCTCGTTCATCAGGGGTAATGTAGTTGCGGAAAGACGCCAGCAAATAGTCGTTGGCAATTGTCTGTTCTCCAAAAAGGCATGATGCGATGAAGGCCTTTGAAAGACCAAGAGGAAAGAATTGTAGATGTTGAACACCATAAACCAGTATGATAAATACTTCATTTGCCTCCAGTTTACTAAACAACTCAATCTGTGCTTTATCCTGTTGATGTGTTTTCCAGGATTTGATAGCAGAATTTGCTTGTCTGAAAGTGTAGGTGATGTCATCATACTAAGCCTTTTTGGCTTTAAGGCAGTCCTTGAAGAGATGTTGATTTTTCGTTGTCAAACTTTCAGAGACATAAATTTTGTTTTTGAATTTATGACTGATATCTAAATCTTTAGTTGACATGCGTTTTAGCTTTCCTCGGCTTTTGTAACACTTGTCTCTTGCCTTTCTAGTAAATTTGGCGATTATGGTGAGATGGTATTTAGATTCTTTTGACTGTGGTAAATGATGACTTATGGAAATATCTTCATGTGACTGTTAGTAATAAGCACGAAATTCTTATGGCACTTCATTTTATGACATTTGCTCCTTGACTAATGCCACTGGAAAACATGTTTAGGATATATTGCTCTTTGGACACAAAAGGTACCCCAGAGGTATTAGCAATTGGTTCTGATGATTCCTCGTTGCATATTTTAGAACTTACATTTTTTACTTTTTCCTGCAGCTCACTGTCTGAAATGTCATCAACATCTAGATTGGAATGGCATGTACTCTTATCTCAAACATGTAGTAAGGTGATAAGCACTTTATACCAGGTCCTCCTTGAATTAAACTGATACCAACCATCCACTGGTTCATTGCCAGGCCATTCTACCATGGTGGATTGTGACTCATCTTCGATGTCATTTGTTCCTCCAGCATGATTTTTCGTCGCTCTTTCTGCTAATGTGAAATACTTCAAGCCGCTTGTTGTTGTTTTAAGCTCTAGGTCTGTTGGAGGCATGGCTCACATATTTTCACGGCCCCTTTTTCCAAAGTACAGCATCACATAAAACCAGGCTCTGTTGACTATACTTTCTGGAGTTTCAAGGCCAAGCTGACCGGAGCTGTAGAGCATTTTAAGGTCTTCCTTGCTTATGGTCTTTGTGTGTTTAGTTGAAGAAATCGCCCCACGTTTTGCAAGTTCTTTTAAATTGGTATCGAGAGCTTCATTGGCCGGTTTGAACTCAGAATTTGGGATGATTGCAAAAGGTTTTCTGCGTGGGGATCCAGAAAGATATCTATCAAGGCCTGCTCTAATAGCTCTCATTGTATTTCGCCATTGACGTTTCTTGGTTCAACGTAAAAAGGTTTCATCACAGATACCTGTCCTGCACGTGACCCATTTGAACCAATGATAGTGCGCAAAAATTCATTGTTGGGTTATGATATACTTTATACAGAATATATTCTGTCGTTCTTACAAGGTAATGCCAGAATATACATTCTATACATAATTCTATACAGAATAGACATATACAAATATAAAGTGTATATTTTTATTTCTATGTGGTAGGGTATATTTATACAGAATATACTTGGAAATATACAATGGTATATTCTGTACATTCTGCAATATCGCACCTTATATTTTTACTGTAGCTTTGATCCAGGAAATTGATACATTAGGGGTGTGAACTGTCTCCCAAAATCAATTATATGCTGACTCACCTTCACTTGATAGAGCAGATTTTCCATCATTAATCAAGGAGAATGAAAGTACAAAAAGATTGCTGGACCTTGACATGGATGCACCATCACCATAGACTTTCACTTGGCATTTGCTAACATTTTCAATTCCTTTTTGGTCTATCTATATGATGACAACAAAGAATATTATTATGAATTATAATTATTATTATGAATCATTATCCTCAGTGTCATTGGTCGAAAAGATTTGAGTAAATGTTCTATGTATATCTTTGAAATGATAACAGTTCTTACTTACTAGCTTTTGTATTTGAAGTTCCAACAGTTCTTTGAATGGCAGTTCTGCTCCTTCAGATTGGCCAGGAGTCTTTCTAACTTCCCAAGTCATGTTCAGTGATTTAATACAACCCTGAACCAAATATGATTTGGGAAGACTAGGCTATATCTGCGTCAGCTCGTGGTAAGATTCGCCGGAAATGCAAAATCTGTCCATGATCTGCAAAATTGTCATGATTTTATTCTTTTCTTCTCGGTCAAGCACCTCATAAGAGGCAATTTTCGAATTTCTCTCTAAAGAAGTAGAAAAAATAGAGTTAAATTTAATCGCTTGAACTTTTAATACGACTTTCGTAATATCATAGAAAGGTTTTTTTCTGATAGTTTAGGCAATTAATCATACAATGGTTAAAAAATGGATGGCAAACAGACAATGCTTCTATAGTAACACGTCCATAGAAGCCCATAAACAATGCCAGTTTACTTCTAAAGGATTCTTCGCTTGCTTTATTTTCTGAGGTTTCATTTCAATTAGTATTCGCTATTATGTTGTATTAATGTTTTTTGTAAAATACTATTCTTATCAATTGAATAAGGAAGCAAAACTTCCTCGACATGTAACTTCATGCCATGCCCTTAACAACAGTTGTCAACTAAAGCCGTCAAACCTTACGTTGCTCAGTCAGTTTTCTTTTCTTACCCGAATGATGAGCTTAGTGTTTTAATTCAATTATTTTAGAACTGGAAATATTTATTAGCTAATTTATAGAACGATATGCGAAATTAGAGGCAAAAAATTACCTTTATGTGTCTGTAGATGTTCTTCTTCGGGTGTACTTCCCGTTTGTCCTCCATTTTGCGGTCAACTTGTTCAGTTTGACTTGTTTCTAAAAGCAAAATCACGTAACTTTTAATGTAAATTTTGTTACTCGAAAAATAGTGCCAGCCTCCAAACCAACCATACCCCATGTACCATAATTACAAAATTGTATAACTTCCTGTTTATAATAGTAACAATGACTAAAATGCAAATTTTGAAACACTACATTAACTATAGTCATGGTTTAATATTGTGTGATTTCCTGGTTCATCATGTATTCAATTGAAGAAAACTCTCACAAAGAACAACTTACCTATTGGTTGTCTTGCAAAATGTCACCCATTCTCATTCTTCTAGGGTGCATTTGTGCAAAAAGATCAATCACCTGGTCTAAGTCTATGTGCTTGTCCCTATGGACATACATCAGAGCAAGTCCATCCAGCCTATCTTGTGCCATGGTATTTCTGAGATATGTTTTTATGTATCTTACAGTTGAGATGGACCTCTCACATGTAGCTGAGGAAATCGGAATAGTTGAGAGAAGTTGCAGTATTGTAAAAATATTACAAAAGGCTTGCTGGTCTACAACTGCCAAGGCATCTGACACTCTGTCTGGTATGTTAGCATTTCTGTTCCGCTCATTAATCCAGAGTCTTTCACACATAACCAGTTCTGCGTCCAGACCACCAACATTAGGCAGATCTGCTCTATAATAATCACAGAATTCTCTTACGTTGCCCTTCCATGATGCAGCAAAATCAAGCATTACAGCTGGGGTGATATAAAGCCATATAGCAGCTATATACTTCCTCTTGAAAACGCCTGTCAATGTGTTGAGAGCAGTGATCAAGGAAAGCTCTAGTGAGGTTGATCTTGTAGTATGCCTCAGGAGTAGGAGCTGGTGCATCAGCTATATGTAGGAATCATTAAGGGGATTAGGATAGCTAGGCGAAGCAGGCGCAAATGGATTGGCAGCATAAAAACTAAAATGGGAGGGCTGTTGCTGTTGTTGTTGCCGATTCAGTTGTTGCTGGTGCTGGGGTTGTTGGGATTGGTGTTGGTGTTGCTGGTTTTGCTGCATCATGTGATTTACTCATGGCCATTGCTGATCGTGGTGCTGCTGCTGCTGGTGTTGTTGGGATTGTTGTTGCTGGTGGTGGTGGTGGAGTTGCTGCTGCTGTTGTTGGGGTTGTTGTCGCTGGTTTTGCTGCATCATGGGATTTACTTGTGACCATGGCTGATTCTGTTGTTGCTGCTGCTGGTGTTGTTGAGAAAGTTCTCGTTGTAGAGTTTGGTTCTTTCGTTTTCTTGGAGGTCTCTCACCTTTCTTGCCTCTACTTTGAGGCATATCTGCCATCAGCAAATTGCTTAAATTTACAACGTTCTCACCATGAGTGTGTCTTCGTTGCCTTAACCAAACCAAATACTGCTTAAAAGAATAAAACTTAAAGTAAACAAGAGCATGTGAACATAACAGGAGGCTCTTGTTAAGTTCGCAATTGCACCGAATCTTCCCCGTTGATAAAGCACTAATAATATGCAGATTCCTTGGGTTCGAGGTACTTGGAACAAGCAATTATTGGTTGGAATTTGGAATCTCCAACATTGTTTTGTCTTTTATAATAGCTTCGGCCTTTCTTGTTATACCCTCTAGGGTGGTAAAGGGAATCCAATCTATCCCTTCGTTTACAATCTCGTTCAGAAGTGGATTTGGACCATTGCAGCTAGTAGGTGGTGCAGGTTCCATAGATGTGCTAGGTGTTAGAATGATTTGTTGGTAAATCTTTTTGAGTGCTACTTCTTTCTGTTGTTTGCTCATTTTTATCCAATCATCAGCTCCACCAGCAAGGTGCTCATATTCCTGCCGCAGTTTGTAGGGCCACTGGTTTATCACCGCCAGTTCCAGGTTCTTCTGTTGGCGCTGTATCAACTTTTGTAGGCTCCTAGCGAATTCCAATTTGTTAACTCGCCTCTTTCCGCTATTGTTGCGCACAAAATCTTGTACCACCTTATTGTTTCCTCAAGAGACTTGATTAAATTCTCCGTTTTTATTTCAAGAGACCGAGCAAGGCAACGATAAAAGCAACGGTTGTATGATCCCTGAGGGTTATACGCCAAAGCAAACCCCTGCTTCTTGCACTCAACCAAACACGCCGTCCTCTTATCCCCGGTGTTGTCACACATCTAAAAGAAGCAAATGTATAAATAAATACTCAGCAATACTTTAAAACTTGTCAAAGTTTTAAAACTCACAAACCAAAGCAATGCTATCTTACCTTATAGTTGAAAATGAACTTGTGGAGCTTAGTATAAAAGAAGTTTACTAAAGAAACATAGCGAGCCGAACATCAAGTCACTAGTGCTTCTGCGAGTAGATATTCTCACAAGAATTATGAGACAGAAGGTGTGGACAGTTTTGACAGTTTTGACATGAATGATGTAAGACAGCTCAAACTGATGTTGTGTTTAGAAATGTTGATTTCTCCGTGCAGGGTTTACCCGAAAAGATTATCTGATCATAGGCATTTTTATTTTTCGCTTTTCCTCTATTTCTGTTCATATTTAAAGGATATATATCCAGACAGAGTCCGCGGCCCGCGTTTTGGTCACAGCCAGCATGTCATCAACATCTCTCTTTGGCAGTACTGCTGTCCATGGATTTTATAATTAATTGATTGAGGATATTGTTTCCAATGCTGAGCACATTTTCAAGCTTGATGATTTGTTATATTCTTTACCTGTGTTTTCCAAAGTCGATGCTAAATTTATCTTGAAAATCATGCAAGACATATTTCAAGATATTGAACACAGTAATTTAGATATACTGGACCAGATTGATATGGAATGGTTTGATGGCAGCGAGGCTACAGAATCAGATAATTTTCAGTAGTACTTTGATTGTACAGAATGTGATGAGTAAGAGTAATATGTACTTATTGACTGAGTGGGAGGTCCGAACGGGAAAATATTTGGCTCGAGGTCCTGAAGTACGGAACGAGCACAGCGAGTTCCGTGCCAAGGACCGAGAGCCAAATATTTTCCCGTTCGGACCGACCTTAACTCAGTCAATAAGCATTTTATCATATGACCACATATGAAAAATCGATTTCAAAGTGTTTTTAATAAATGGGAATCAAAATGAGCAGCAAGTCCGAACGGCGAGTCCGAACGGGAAGTTATTACACTTTTCGGAAAAGCGTACGTTTTTTGCTGACGCCATTTTCCCCAAAGGTTTTTCTTAGAATCACGCTTACAGTGAAATACGGTCATATGATAAGATTTAATATTTAACTCCAAAACACAAGAAACAGTATTTTAATCAGAAAAGATATGCAAGAATTTCTAAAACTTTATTCCAAATACGTTATTTCCTAAAATGTTATTTTAAGAAAGCAGCTAAATTCACAGAGGTTTTAATCTTACTTGACAACTTGTAGTTGTGTTTCTAAATGCTATCTGGATAAATTGTAATTAAATGAAAATACTTCAGTATATAACTGTGCCTTCAAGTTTCAACAATTTCACTGTTTTCATATATTTTAGACCATAAAGAAAACTTGTCTTTGATCCAACCATATAGATAATCAAGGTAATGTAGAAGGTGTGATTTGAACTTAGGAAATGAAAGGTGGCCTGCCCTACTGGATATATATACAATGCCCTTTGATCATTTAAATCCTTTACAATCTGTCACAGCCTCAGTCGGATCAGATTTTGAACAGGTCTTAATTTTTTGAGACAGCATGCAATCTTCACCTATGCTTCTTAGTATTTGTTTTGCTTTTGCTATTAACCTCGCAATTTTTTGTGCAGAGTCTTCACAGAAATTAGAACCTAGTACTTGCAAACATGCCTTCAAAATGTTATTCAGATGTTCTAATCTTAAATCCAAAGATATGTTTTTCCCTATTTTACTACGATTGTTGCAAAATCTTTTTGACATTAATCCTTCGGCCTTTTCAATTGGCAAAATTGCACTTTAGTTTAAAACAGTAAACAAGTATAGGCATACTTTGTATGTCCATAACATTTGTAAAAAAAAGGAGAGCAACTTTGTATATCCAAACTAAGCGTTTTCCATCACCTTCCCTAATAGCATCGTTGAGGTCAAAAAGTAGTAGTCCAAAGTGCATTTTAGCTTTATGATAATTATATATGTAATCTTCCTCATCTTTCTTGTCCTTCTCATCTTTCTTGTCTTCTTTACCTTTACCTCCACCGATGCTGGTGCAAAAGGAGATAACATCACATTTTCCCCCACCTTTTTCACTATTAAGGATTTCCCTTAAAATCGCCTATACCTATGCAAGATAGAAAAAATCGAAAATTTTCAAACTCTGTCATATTAAAGGTCTTTGAAAGGTAGTTCTAAAAATGTAATTCTCAGTTGATTCCAATCTTTATTTATTTTTTTTTACGGCATTTTTTCTATTTATGCCCCGGACACCCAGGAAAATGACTTCAAATTAAGGGATATTTTGACAGCTTGCATGGAAATATAAAAGCATAATTTATAAAACTGAGGACATAGCTAAAAAGAACTGTCTTTGGCCTATCATTTACCGTTTTTAGATCCAAAATTGGTTAAAACTAAAATATTTGCATGATTTATCATCATCACCTGTGTTGACGGTATTTAGTCACGCAAAAATATAGGCAAGTTTCAGAAGTCCAAATTGCTACTTGGTACATGGTTTTGACACGAATAACTCCACTCTGAAGATTAAACATCATCTAGTCTGTGATTTTCTAAAATAAAATTTTTGGGTAAATAAAAAGACGATTTTTGGGAGACCCAAACGTGCAAGGTATTTTCAGCAAAATTCATGCCCTCTTGACCCCGGCTTGTATAACATCACTCGTAAACAAGACTCCTATATTTCGATTTGCATGGGTAAAGCTTGCCGTAATTATCAAATTGTGGTCTTTCAAGAAAGGTAAGAGCTTTAGAAGTGTACAAACCTGACCATTTGTACAGTTTTACTTGGCAATGTAAAGATTTTAGAAGTTTACATTGCAAGAATCGCCGTTGCCGAAGTTAAATTAACCTGGATTTTTTTTGTGATCGAACATACAATTTCTATTAACTTTGCTAAATACAGAAAATAGCAATAACCAAACTACAAAAGGCTGATTGTCTTCAGTAGTCTTAAAATTACCTCACCTTACAGCCCCAAAGAAATAACAATCAATCAATTCACCATCCCAGTGATAAACAACCTCCCACCCGGGGCCGGCGGTAATCAATTCAACACAGGAAACCCAACCAGCGTCAGGTCGTTCAAACAGCAAATTATACATCGAATTCTTGACCAATTCAATGACCAAGTCCGTAAACTACGGCAAACTAAGTAGGAGCTGTTAACAAGAACCTTAATGACAGGGTGAATCACTGTCTATTTAACTTGTGTAAACATGTGGAGAGAAACCCTGGTCCTGTTATATATTGATCCTACTAAAATCAAATCCTGTCTGTCGAGTCAAGACAATGTTACAATATTTGGGTTAAATTTAACCTTTTTTTGAAGTGCCCTCTACAATGAAAGCAATTTTTAGGACCCCCCTACACTTTAACTGAAAATATTTAAATGTAAATATATATATTTATTCATCATACATTTATTTCAAGACCCCCTTTCCAGGGTCACTAAAATTTTAATTTTTTTTTCTTGCCAATTAAATCCCCTCTTTTCCTCGATAACAGAACGGTCCCTTATCTGAGCCGGACAATTCGAAGATTCTATTTACTTGTGAGCAACCAAGTGAACGTATAATGGCCAGGCCGTCTTGAAAACTGAGGTCTCGCGAGACAAAAATTGTTAAACTTCTTTAGCATTCGCACACTCATCGCCCCCCCACTCCCCCTCCAGGCTACCGGCCTGAACAGTTACAATTTCTTATCTCTCTTATCTGCAAGTCTGCAGCCTCAGAAGAAACTCTCTTGATTTGCTGGATGGAATCTTCCATCATAGCCTGCATAGAAGCTAGCAGAGTTTCATTGTCCCTAATTATTTGATCTTGGATAAACGTAAGAATTTCCATGGATTCCGCGATTGTCGATATAACAACAACAACAACAATAATTTTTATTTGCACTTTGGTATGATATAATTACATGGAAAGGATAATTAAAAATTGCAAAAGAGCAGCACAGCTACCCAAAATAGCTAAGAAGCTAAACGAGTTGGGCAGAAATTGCAGAAAACAATGTTTACAAAAATGTATGGAGGATGCAAATTGATGCACAAAGAACGAAGAAATATAATGAAAAGAAAAGAAAAAAACAAAAAGACAAAAATTTATGAATGAGCATTAAACAAGGAGATACACCAAATATAATAATTAAATTGCCACCTCCTATATCTGCAGCTGAAGTAGAGTGGTAAAGTTACTAAACGTGTATATTGGAATGTCTAATTTGACTTAATAAGTACTTAATTTGGTCTAGCTGTAAAGTTGATACTGCTTACTAAAAACAGAATGGCACAGGGGTAATGGTCTGATGATGTCTCTTTTTAATAAATTGTTTGTGATTAATAACATTTGATTTAGCTTTTTTGGGATGAATAATGTTAAAGACCATGAATGGTTCATGATTCATTATTCCTACCCTCCTCTGTGCCACTCTGTCAAAATCTTATCACTATTAAACTTATTCACCTTATTTAGTCAATGCTATTTTTGCTCTTACTTTAGCATCTTTTAAATAGTACTTCACTGACTTCCAGTCTCGTTGATCCAGCACTGGCTGACTCTGTCTTATGCACTTAAGACATTCTGCCTTACCAGGGAGTGATGTCTTTGAAAGGTAAGAGCCCAAGTGACGCATTACTGCACTCTTCTCCTCTTTTGTCCAAAATTTTCTTGGCTTCTTGTTTGGCTTTCCTACAAGATTGATACTGAAATTATTTTTCTGCTTTTCTTCAATTTATTATTAATTTTTTGAGTTTCTTGTTGAATATTGTCAGCCTGCTTTGTTACGATTCGAACAGAAAATTCATTGTTTTCTAAAAAACGCAATTTAATTTTTCAGTTTTTTTGTTCTGCAACTGTCCAATAGTCCATGGAATAATTTTATGTGGAAATATTTGTGACTAAATACAAATACTGGTAGTGTGTTGTTTTTGAATTATATTAAAATTTGCAGCCAACATGCGATATGCTCTTTGGACTCAAGTCAGAGATTGAAATTTTCATCATTAAACTTTTCACAGCCTGCAAATAACAAATAAACGTTCTGCACTAAACCCCATAATTTATACACACAACACACAACACTGTAAGCCATTTATATAGCATGTGCTAATATGCTAGTGAATTAACTAATGAGGTGACAATACACTACAACAATAGAATATTTTCAGTACCGTGCAGAAAACAAATATCTGTGGTACGCACACAGATATTTTAATATTATTAAATCTTAAACATGATAAGCTTATAAACATAAATGATTCATGTTCCATCACTAGTGTACCTGTGTTTGTGAAGGAATTAATGGTGTATCTTTATTATATCAACTCTGTTGATGTGTGTTATCTCATAGTTTTCATGATCATTGATTGTTTCGTAGGAGAGTTGTTATGAACTTCTAAATACAAACTCCAAATTGATTTCGGTTCCTAACACTACCTGAACAGCATAATTATTTCAGCTTCACACATTCGACAATTTTTGCATCTAGTGCTTTATGCCAAGACGTTGCCAGTTACAATGCCCATGGCAGCACCATGACCTGTGTTAGAATTATGGCCCTTTCCCCTCTTCTGTCATTCCATATCATATGACACCGTGATATCTGTAACATTTTCATAATTTTGATTTGGTTTAAGGCAATGATTTTCTCTTTTCCTGTAGTTTCTTTGCAGCTACTTTTTGCAAAGCCTTCCACTGCTCTACCAACTTCCTTCTCTCAGGTTTTGAAAGTAGTGTGATTATTTAATGTTACATTCATGGTGGATAATATTGTGCTCAAGTGTTTATGGCCTATCCCAGCCTCCAGTAAAGCAATCACTGCCCTACTCTTGATGTCATGTGTTTGAGGTCCTCTTTTACGCTTTTCTGATGTCATTACTTTATTGTTGCTCCTACAATATTGGCACTGAACTGTAAACTCACTGCCAAGACCAACCCTCTTTTCATGGATAATGTTTGTAAGTGACAATGGACCTGTAAAAATGGTGTGAAATTATGGTTTATAAATGATGAACATGAACATGATCTATATTGGTCATATCACATCTTCCTACTTACAATCTTAGAATTCATTATAAGCATAAACCTTAATATCTCCAAGATGTATCACTCAAGTCTTATACAAATATTTTACCATTCAACTATCCACTTCATGTAGAATCAATATTGAAAATATTGAGTTGGGTTTATAGACACTTTGATTACCTTATGGCAATAATAAACCTGGATATGATTATTAAACGCATTTAATATTATTATTAAGCACAAAAAAATTAACCTAACATAATAATAAAACCAACAATAATAATATTAAAAATAATAATAATAATAACTATTAGTTCATAATGCCCATGGAATTACCTCTTCAATGCACGAGAGATATAATTCCCTGTCTCCGATGTGTGTAGCATAAATCAAATTCAATGACAATTCCGTCAGTTCAAGGTAGGAGAACCAAAAATTAACTAAATCACTACCTTTATCTTAAAGTAAAGCTATCAAATCTGTAATACCATCTATTAAAAACGTCACTTGCAAGAACCTCTTCGTATTTCTCCTGACCCAGATCCAACTTGAGTCCTTCCATAATTTCAATGTGCTTGGTCATCAAGTCCTGACGGTACTGATGTTTCACATGTAAGGATAAGCAATTTCATGAGTGCTTCGTAAACAATCTTGTGAAGATGCACAGCCCTGTTGTAATGTTTGCCACTCAGTACGCTATCAATAGACCCCTCAACTATCAAATCATCAGGCAAGCTCTCTTTAGTTTATTACATGGTGTTCAAGCTATTTACATGTATTTATATCAGTGCCATCATTTCTTCTTATACAAAACCATTTCGCTTTAATTGGCTTTTGCACAACTTGATGATAGACTATGAACAACATCGATCTAGTGTCACAGCATAATTTTCTATTGTAATTGGGTCATGATTGGATTGGCTCATGAACACAATTGGAAAGGAATGTTCTGCTCAAGTAAGCAGACGTTCGTGGGGAGAGAAGTATTGCGTGACGACCCTAAGAGCGTCTGCGTAGGAGGCTACTGTCCTCGCTGCCCACAATGTTTTACCTCATCAGTGTTCATAATATTACCCCATCAACTAAACACTCCAAACCTTATCTCGTTTTTTCCCAACCTTACTTTACATCATTATGTTGATTGTTGGTTACAAGCGTACAGAAACTTTCCAATCCTCACAATCCGGATTGAAAAGAGGCAGGATCACGAAAAACCAGATGATTGAGATCTTTTTCTCCCAAAATCACTTTTTTACTTGAGCAAGCACTTCCTCTTTATTGGTCATTTTCCCCGAACTTGATCGATACCCATTGCACTTTTTTCTCTTTTTCTACTCTCTGTGCTTCCAAGGTTCCAAGGGCTCAAAAACAATACAGGACTAGGAAAAGGAAAAGAAGGGAATAAGCCAAAGGAAATTAACACACGCCCATGTAAAATGACCACCATAGCTCGCTAGAGTGTGATCAAGGGAAAGTCCTTTAGGACAATACGCTTGTGGGGTCATTTCTCTAAACTGGAAATAATGCAATTGTAAAGGTACCAGGGGACAACAGGAACTTCCTTCAGTAAGAGGTTTATTGTTCTTCTTTACTTCTACTTCTTGTACAACTACTATAGCTTAGGCTGTCCTACCTTTATACAATTCGGTATGACAGATTTCACTTCTTCAAGTTGGTACTTTTTTCCCATATTATTGAGTTTTAGTTTTGTTCTTCTTTCCCAACTGCCAGCTGATATGATAGAAACCCGTCAGCTTGGTTACCGTTCCAAATTTAGATTAACCACTATGGACCAACTTTAACTGTCTATTCACCGTATGGTATATAGGTAGACAAAGACGAATATTCATATCTAATTATGACGTATTGTTACGTCACTACAATTTTATACTTTTACGCTGGTTTTTAGAAATTGTCGACTACAATAAATATAAAACTTATTAGTGGTTCGGTATTAACGAACTATAACGGACCGAACCATATCTGTGCTATAATAACTTAGATAAAGCAAACTACATCAAGAGCTCTTCTGAAGCACGCTCTTTGTCTTACAAACCGTATGGCTTACATCTTGTAAACTTAGGTATTAGGTTTAAACCAACTCATTTACCACCAATCTAACCACTAACATTGGCCTTGAATATTAATAGTAATATTGGTCTAAACCACAGATCAACTATCAATCATGCGGGTGACTACAGAAACCGCTTAAAGTATTATATATCGTAATATATGTGTCTCGTAACATTATATGTGTCACATAACATTATATATTGTAATATGTGTCTCATAACATTATATGTGTCACATAACATTATATATTGTAATATGTGTGTCTCATAACACAATTATTAAGGCCCACAAAAAAGGGAGACAAGTTTAAATTTTTTTATGTTGTTTAAAGTAACTTACAAAAAAAACGAATCAGGCGACAATAACCTTTATTTAAAGTATTTCAAACTTGATCCATACTCGCACCCATACTCGCCCAAAAGTATGTGGTTCAGACCCAGAATCAGTCCAGGTCCTAGCTCGGTCTAGACCCTTACTCGATCTAGACCCTCACTTGTGTCAGGCCTTCACTCGATCTAGACCCTCACTTGAGACCCTTACTTGGTCCAGGCATTCACTCGATCTAGACCCACACTTGGTTCAGACCCTAATTACCAATAAGTGATGTGCAATTCCATAAACAAACACATGGTATTACCGCTAAAATAATAAAGACCGAACTAAAGCAGAAAATGAAATACATACTGCCTGAAAGAAAAAACTACATACCGAAGTGTACCCTGAGTCCCACGAGACCCTAATGAAGCGACATGAAACGAGAACATATTTGAATTTCAAATACATGGCAAGTTTGCTGACAATGGCAAAATTTAAAACTAATCATAGCAACATATTTAGAAGACGATATGAAATCAGATAACAATTTAGAATAAAACAGTATAGGCATAACAGAAAATCGACCAACAAAGGTCTCACCCGTCCCAACTTTGAGGGAAAACCCACTAAACGCCAGTTAGAAAGAGAACACAACAAAAGCTAACCAAATGAGATCAATTCACCTCCAGATTCTCTGTATCTTTGGAAGTTGAAGAGTTAGATCCCTGGTTAATACCTGAGGTGTGAGACCCCGATTGAACAGGAACGGAGCTAGCTTTGCCGGCCTCGATCTGTTCCCCTGGAACTTGCGAAGATTGCCCACCAGCAGGTGGCAAAACTCCAGATCAGCAGATGTTGAACCTGTCAATTCTTGTTGGAGAGGCCCAATAACTTGTGCTACATCAGAAGCTGATGGTAAAGAATTAGAAGATCTGCTGGTCGGACGAGTAGACATCTTGGAAAAGATTCTGTGTTCATTCCAACTTCACGCCAGCTGACACTTATGCATAATTAGTGTGTCCCTAAATAATGCTATCGAACAAACATCGAATATACATACGCAAGCCTGCTTTGTCTTTAACTCTATTTACCATATTTTCTCTATATTCTTTGTTGTATCCTAGTAGTCACTTTTGAATAATAATAATGATAATAATAATAAAAAAGAATATATGTATGAATCCCTCTCCAAACAAATTGGATAAGAATTTATGTTCAATGATTCAATATAACGTTTGGGTAATGGAATCTACAAACCTCTTCGATGTCTCTTCAGGGATTTTGTGGCTCTTTTTGCAAACAACTCATGGTAAAGCTTTGCTTCTTTTTCTGTTGAAATACTTGATTTAGATTCCGAATCACTCATTCTCAAAGCATTTAGATGTTTTTATGTATCATAAAATAAAATAATATAAATCACTCTAAAGAGGTCGAGCTCAGTAGAATATTCATAAATACATACGAATAATATTAAAATATGATTATTATTCACATTGGCTTTTTTTGATTATATGAAGAACTGAAATACGGGAAATGTAGAGTCCTTCGCTGGCTGAGTGCACTTTAAGGGATTCCCTTCTTCCTTTCATTCACGTTTAACGGTGCTTATTAACTAAGAAAACAAATAACCACATAAACATTTATTTGGCTTATCAAGTAAGCATATGATTTCAGCGATTATTCTTATAAAGCATTAAGGTTTAAAGTAAAAAGAAATTGTCCTTTAATTGCATTGGGGCTTCCGAAAATTACACAAACAAGAAAAAAAACTTACCTTCTCATGTGATGCTGATTCGGAAGTTGGATTTGGAAGACTTCTAAATATGCAGTTAATTGAGGTAAGATGAATCTCATGTTTTATAAGTCGAAGCATAATATTCATTTTAGATATTTTTGAGATCCTAAGAAATAAGCTTAAATATCATAAGTAGTTGATGTTAAAATCACATTTTGTCATTCAAGCTGATAGATACATAATAATTTAGGAAGATAAAGCAATTTGCTCCTTCAAATATTTACTAAATGCATGTTATTTCGTGTTTGATGTGTCTCACATCAATTCGATTGGTCGTGGGTGGTAAAATTAGCAAGAGCTTATTAAGCTTATAAGCTAAGTTTGTAAGCCTGACATCCAAAAGTTTCTGAAATAAAAAAAAGAAATACTTAATAAGTATATTATTTAACGTTTAGTATGAAATAGGTAACTTTAATGCAATTTCTTTAAACGTGAAATGCCATTTTAAATAAAACATGGCTTTTCCGTCACAGTTGACAACCAGTACTAAAAAGTATTGCATTTATGAAACTAATTTCAGCATTCTCATTTTTTTGTGTGAATTTATATTTTATGTTATATTGATTATTTTTATATTCACCAACAATGCATCTAAATTTTGTTCTTCGATTTCGTCAGGATGAAAGTTGATAAAATAATTGGATGGTCTTGCTGTTTCAAGGAAGTAATACTTCAAGAAAATATACTTAAAATCGGTATTTTTTTAAAAGGATATATTTATCGACAATGCTGTGTTCAAATGGAGCTGTTAATCATATTCACCAATTTCCAAGTCATGTGTTACTTGTTTTTTTACTATGAATAGATCCTCTGAACTCACCTTTAGCAACAACATAACTTTTAATCTTCTTCAACAACATCATCCTCATCATCACTATACAATTGCTCATCGTTATCTGAATCTGTTGATTGCTCATCAGTTTCAAGAAGTGCATCTGTGAGGCTGCTCAATGTTGGCATCATTAGACCACCAGTAATTGCGAAGCCATATTCAGTGGGATCAAGGTATTCTTGTTCAGCTGTAAATATTCTGTCATACTCAGACACTGATATATTGCCCTTTTGAAAGAATGCAGCAATACATCATCTGAGGGAACATAATTATATTCCTTCTCCTTTGAGTGTTTTATTCCTACATCACGTAGCACAGGAAGGTTTATAGTGTCACTATCAATAAAATGTTCCCCGTTAAATCCAAGTTTCCTTACTTCCGTTCTGTAACACTGTCTGTACATCATTGTGAACAATGGTGGAAATGCTTGGCAGAGCTCTGGAAGTTGAAGGGTACTGTATGGCTAGGTGAGCTTTGTCTGTTTCATCAGCTATGAAACGACTCAAGATATCAGACATATTTTCCTTCTGTTTGAACAACAGCCTAGCATTATATGACTCAATAGAAGCGGTGGATTTGTGGCCTGTAACTGCTAGAATGTGCCTTTATCTCTACATCATTATCTGCCAGAACTGTCACAGATGTCGCTCTCACACAGTGGTTTGTTAAATGGGGGACTATATTGGCTGCTTTGGACATGATTTTCATTGTGCTTTCCAGCGTCGACTGCCCGACTGGTAAACTGCAGTACCAAACCTGATCACTTTGCGGATTGAACTTTGTAGAAACCTATCTAGGACGCTGGTATATGACTTCCAATGCAGGATTTAGATATTTTAGGTAGTTTTCTACTGTTTTGACGGGACAGCGTGCTGTATAAGGGACTTCAAACATTTTGCCGTCTGACTCATCAGGGTTGTTGTTTAAGCCACCTTGATGGTTCTGGACTTCCGAGGCTTTTATGTTTGGGGTTTTCCTCACCATTTCTTCCGCAAACTTTATATCTTTTTGAAGTGGTTTACTTCTAACTGGGCAGGTGTGGTCACCAACGTGATAAATGGTTACTTTATTTTTGCCGTAGCTGATATAACAGCATGCGTTACAAGGTAAATAAGTACCCTCTGCTCCGCACCCTTTGCAAACCATTCTAC
>JALHLI010000051.1:0-312500 GCA_023349425.1 Anthopleura sola | reverse complement strand
TAATGAGATTGATATCAACAGAACATTGTGACTTTTTTTTGTCCTGGAGGTTGAGAACCCCTTTTCCTTTTGGTATGTCTTGGGGAGGCGTGGGGCACGTTCACCGGTTGTGTGCTGAAGATTATCCTCAACACGTGTGGTGGACTGCTTGCATGGGCAAATTTCGTGGAACGTAGGGCCTCATCAGTTCTATCCAATAACATCCTGGGGTCAGTGATCAGTTCAGCAGCTTTGCACTGAAAACGCCCAATGAAAACACCCTGGCCCGTCATCACTGTTATTGGAGGCTGCAGTCACGTTGCTCTCCTTTGAAGAGCCTGCAAAAGCAAGTCAGTCATTAAATATTATTGATATTTTTGCATGCACTTGGCAAAAATGGTTCTCAATAAATCTTGATTTATAAGCCATGCTTTTATAACGGAATTTGTAAATTGAGTTAATTTTATTCTAACTATTGCCTTCAAACCATGGATCATAGCTTCCACGTCAAACCATAATTTCTCTGAAATGAAATGTTTGGGCATTTTATTGGTAGATGTTTCTGCTTTCCACTTTGTCAGGAAAACCAATAAGTGGTCGGGCTCTTTTATTCTTGAATCAGTAATAGTGACAGCAAGCTTGCTGTTACAGAATATTTCTATTAGTGATATTGTACAATGGAGAAGCTTTAATGCTGCATCTAGTGCACTTCCATCCTTTTCAGAATCACTGAGATGTTTCTTGTAAACCATATAACAGATTATTTGATTTCTGAGAATTGTACGTTTCCAACTCACTTGCATTAAATATAGCAATTTTTAAGTATTTTTCAAGTACATCCTCAGCAAGATGATTCCTCATCTTTAGGGCTGGATCCAGATGAAAGTGTTGTTCTGTATAATATGTAAGAGAACACATAATTATCAATTGATCATGAGGCGTGAATTCAAGAGTTTAATATATTTAGTATAAACGAACTGTATGGTGGTCTAGATCTATCACTGATAGACCACTAGTAGTGAAAAGGCTGGTTTTGACTCATATATCATTCTGCAGGATGTTGGTCTATTTATAGCTAATTGTGAAATAGTCTGACCAGTGCTTACACCTATTATTGACCCCCCAAAATATGTATTGACAGTATAATAACAAAAATAGAAACTACAGGTGATATTTCCACCATGCTTAATATTTAAAGAACATCCATTAATAGGATGTGAATTATTTATATTAGCTTATGTGGCCATGCAGTACCTGTCACCTTTTCATGTATGTGCAGAGATGTAGTGTTTTGGTCAAATGTATATGCTGACACCAGGTGTTACCAAAGGATCTGCTTAATTTCCAGTGTCAAGCATCTAGGATTTGTTTGCACATTGCTCTTTTCCAGGTTATTCCTAATCTTTTTGATGATGTGCTAAACTCAAAAAGGAAGTGTTTGTGATTTGCATGATAAACATATATCAGATATATTGTGTGGTTCCAGAAAATATCCATACCTACCATGGAGGATATTTTAAAAAGGATCCTTCCACCCCCTTATAGTCCTCTGGCATTTCCAATTTTCTTCCATACAAACCTTGTAATCTTTTTTCCAATTTCCAATTTCCCCCATTACATAATGAAGTGGGGTATGGATACTTTTGGGTATGGTATGAAACTGAATTTATACCAAATAATTCGCCTTGCAATCAACCATAAAAACGATTGGTTTCCCAGAGTGGAAATTGAAGGCTGTGAATTTATGTGCCACTGCATCATAGTTAGGGAAGTGCATCTTTATGAACTTCCTATTACATTCGCAACCATCTAGTATACGCCAATATATGCTGATGAAAAACAAATGTATATAGATTGATATATTAATTTGTATATTATACATAGTAGTTATTATACAATGGTTTCTCATGGCATACTGTGGAATATTCCACGAATCATGAGCCTTCATGCGTGTGTACTGTGTATATAATTATTTATAATTAGATGTACAAATAGAAGATATCAGAGTTGCACTTGCTTAAGTTTTGGCATTTGGGTCAGTGTATGTACTGTTCACCCAAATGCCTTTACTTAAAACAATTAACAGTATAAATTTTATGTTTGAAGGCATTGGAGTGTAACTCTAATAAATAATGTTATTTGTAATTGCATGAGTTAATAATACTAATTTAATTAATATATATATATATGTGTGAAACCAAACTCTTTCATCGTGCGTACACCTTTCCAAAAGAGGAAAAACAGGTCACTAGGCATGCAGTCACGTCTTGGAAACTGTGCTATAGGAAATCTAAAACCACAGTCACTCAAAAAAAAATACCCTGCAAAACATGAGATGCTAGCTGTGTTTCCCCATCTTTTCCTGTTGCAAATAGTGAAAATTAAAATATATAATATTATATGAGTTTACATGCAAACACCTTCACAGTTATGATTGTTATCGTTTTCATTTTCTCATGAATCATATGATAAAATTGAAGAATGAGGTGTACTACCTTCTAATTTTTGCATGTCATCATGAATTGATCCTAGCTGTACAAATCCAACCAGGCGGTGTTTGCCATTCTTAATAACCATTTCCACATTCTCCTATGATAAGTGAATGAGATTAATTGAATGTAAGAAGTTATAAGATAATTCATATTAAGGTTACTCTGCAGTCATATGATAAGCACAATAATCTACATGTAGTCATCAAGCTAAGTGTAAGCTTACCTCTATTTTCATCTCATCTATGACAAATCCTCCCCAATAATCACAGTCTTTTAATTTCTTCTTTACTGCTTCCAAAAAAACACCCATCTACCACTTCTCTTTGCCACCCAGGTTTCAGCTCACGTTTATTCTTGTAAAGCCTTGCAGGAGATTAAAGTGCATCCAAATTAATATCATAATACTCCTAAAATTATACATGCAATAATGCACAAGTATTTTGGTAAGGCAATCAGTGAAACAATTTAAATCTGGATGGGAAAGAATGTAAATCTGGATGGGAAAGAAGAAAAAATATGAAAGAAACACACACAAAAACCCCTGTCAGATTACCCTTACAATCATATCCCTCTTGATCATGATCTTTGCATACGTAATATATGACTTGTCTGAGTGGATCTAACACATGGGGGTTTTTGCAATACAAGTCCAGACACAGTTGAATTATTCTAAGAAAAAGGAACAACAATGCATGAGTATATGAATAATCACAGCCGGTACTGAGCTACAGGGGAAAACCCTAATATACATGCATGGATGGGAAAAGTAGTATAATTTAGTAGAAATTAGTATAATTAAAACTTACTTGGGGTGCCATCTGTATCCTTTTTTGGAGCTTGTTTGCAAAATCTTTTTTTGTTGCTCCCAAAATAATTGCATGTCTGCTGGTACTTCGTAGGCTGCACGTTTTTCGAGCATACACAATAGTTGGTTATAGTCATCCTGTTCCAAATCCAGCAATTTCTCCGCAAATTTTTCCTTCCATCTATTTCTCTTGCCTGACAATTCTTGAAGTATTTTTTTTGTTCCAACAACTTAGTAGCTATCTCTTGATCAGACATATAATGGTGGTTTGCATGGCTAGAAGGTTGCCCTTGATCAGAGTTTTCTTTTCTTTGCCTTCTCTTGACTTTATTTCTCTTCATGAGAGCACAGTTGGAGCAGTACTGACCACTAGATGCAGCAAGGACTTGGCATTTAGATGAAAACATTCTCTTCTCTGGGGATTGTGAGGGATTGGTTATGAGAGATACTGTATGGATGATTCTATCTGTTAGAAACTTGGTTTGCTGATCGTCATCTGCAATGAGTAAGTCGATGAATCGAGAAAATGAGCCAACAATCTGACCTTCGATAATGTAGGAAGTTCCTCTATTTCTTTGGTGATTCCCAGATCCCCCAATGGCAAAATAAATCCTCTACTTTTCACTTGTAGATTCAGCATATTTTCCTTGTCAAAACGTAACGATATCTCAGTTGTTAGACGTTGGTTCTCAAAGGCAATTCCTTCAGCTCTCACGAAAGACAACGAAGAGCAACTGTTACGGACAGCAGTCCAGTTTGGTATGTCTAAATCATGCTCCAGCAAATCGAGCTCTGTCCTTCCATCTGCCGTAATACTGTGGCCGTCATTGGTATTTTTTTCTTGCCTAGATTGAAATATCCAGCCACACGAGTTTCATCTCGCTTTCCTACTTTTTTATATCAGACGCCTTCGCTTCCCCAACTATCGTTAACGATTCTCCCAATCGAGTTTCGCGGCAGCTTATTTTCCTCTTCTTTCCTCATAAGGCAGCAGCCTTTATAGTGCAGATTTGAAATAATGAAAAAAAAAACTCGCATATTGTAAGACTCTAAATTATAGATAACTTTTTTATCAACGTAAACGACAATTGCCTTTAAAAAAAGAAAAAGAAAAAAAACGAGACAAAATGGGGGGTGGCTATTCACCCCCCTAGATCCGCCCCTGCTCTTACATACAAAAACCCTCCATATGTGATATATATATTATGTATAAATACTAACTGTCTTGAGTCTCCATATTTTCGTGTTGGTCTTGTCCAAATGGGGAATGCAATACATCTGTTAACGGGCACATAATATTTAAAATAGGTAAGAATGGTTCCATTATTTACTGAGGAGCAGCTTTCAGTATATACTAATTTTCTCTTTCTATCAATTTAAAGAAAATCAATGTTACTCATAATGAATAAATCTCTGCTTAAAATTGGTATTTATCTTCAAATATCATATAAATTAATAACACAATGGTGAACTTTTTTCAGTATTCAACAAATTCAGTCTGCATTCACTTACCGTTTATATGTCTGACGACGTCGTCTACTGTGAATGTAACAATACAAAGTATGGTTAGTGAATTTGCAAATGTTGTGATTGTTTGTGAGTTGCAATAAACAGAATTGCAAGATAAATATTTGAAAAGATATAGATAAAACGTCTTGAAATATACGTGTATATATGTGATAAATGTTTACACATATTTCGTATTATAACCCAACGATGAATTTTCACGCGCTGCCATTGGTTCAAATGGGTCACGTGCAGGACGGGTATCAGGCGATATCTCCCGTCCGAAGTGATATTCGTCCAGCAGAAGGTAAAAACGTTAAAAAAGAAAAGAAAAAACACGACGGAAAACAAAGAAACTCGGTTTTTACAAACAAGTGAGAGTAAAATACGAAGACTCGTTGAGAAAACTATGCCAGGAAACACGAAAAAATCAACAAAATATACTGTAAATGACTTCAATGGTAAGCATCCATGTTTCGTGAATGAAGTTTTTGGTTTGTTTTGGAAATTGTTTTTATAAACTACTAAAAACCAACAAAGAATTCGACAACAAATGTCAAACAATAGAATAGTTCAATGTCAAATAGCTTTCATTTACCAGTTTTATCCATTTACATCGGACCTTTAAACATGTTTAAAAGTTATTTACTTTTCACACATCCAAAACATATAGTTAAACCATAGGAAAACCTTGTATAATTAAACTACTTTAGGGATGTAGTTTTCAGACCATGTATAACAATACATGTCCTCAACAATGTGGATTAAATTCAGCAATAAAGAAAATATGTACGAGTACGAAAAACAAAACGAGAAAACAAAAAAGTCTCACATTTTACTCACCGGATGTGCTAATATCGTTCATATTCCTTAAGATTGAGTTAATTATCTTATTTAATACAAAATGCGCTACGCATGTCCTTAACAATGCGGATTAAATTCAGATTTAAAGAAAATGTGTACGAGTACGAAAAACAAAACAAAAAATTACACATTCCACTCACCGGATGTGCTGATATCGTTCATAAGTATCTAAAGAGCGAATACAATTTCAGATGAAAAAGGTTCAAAAATAACAAATTATCTGCATAATTTTTCCTTTTTTTATCGGTAATTTCTTGAACCTGTCGAGTAAACATTCAAGAGTAATGCCAATGACAAAATCCAGAAACAAAGATGATAAAAAGTCGAGAAAACGGTGGACATTAATGCCAGTAAAAAAATCAAAAGAGATATCATAACAAAGAGTAGAAACGGTTAAATTGGCCAATACTTATGAAAATTTAAAAAATACAGGAGAAAATGGAAAGGGGAAAAAAAAAAAAATAACGGGGATAAAATGGAGAAACTTGGCCAATAATAAAAAAAAACTACAGGAACAAGAAAGACGAGACAATAATAGAAAAATAGTCGAGAAAACGGCAAATAAAACGAGCAGAAATAAATACTCCATAACAATAACAACAAAGACAAAAAATTGTCTTACCTCTACAATTTTCCCTGTAGTATGATGGCAACAAACTTGATGATTTCCCGCCACAACCTGGCACGTTCAATTTTATAAAGAAAGAACAGTAACTGGATTTTTTAACACAACATTTTTTTCAACACAACTATATCTTGCAACATTGATTGCAGAAATAAAGAAAGATGACTTTCGATATGAGATAACAGATTTTCTGCTATAAAGGAACATCCACACATTTATAATAATAATAATAATATCTTTATTTTATATAGCGGCAATTATATAGGAACTCAACACCGCTTTACATGTAACTATAGAAAAAATAAATAAAAATATAATTTATAAGATTATATACATAGTGAATCAAGCTAATTCTATATAAATAAAAATGTATTAAAAAGGAAAACAAATGCAAATATAAACAAATTACTAAATCCCACATGGTTCAAAGATAAAAATGTATAGACATATGGAAATAATTCAAAATGAAAAACAACTAAAATGACAAATAAAAACAGCTATAAAAATTACTAAATATTCCATGGGTTATTCTTAATTAATTAAAACAGGATATGCTTGCTTGAAGAGCCAGGTTTTAAGTAGGGTCTTAAAAGTAGTAAGGTCAGTGCAGGATCGAATATCATAAGGCATAGAGTTCCACAGCTCAGGAGCCGCGTAGGAAAAGGCCCTCTTACCATAAGAATTTAGGTTGTAAGAGGGCTTAGACAGAAGATTAAGGCCAGAAGATCTTAAGGTTCTAGCAGGTTTGTAAACTTGAAGTAGGTCAGAAAGATACGAAGGAGCACAGTTATTGAGAGCTTTGAAAGTAAGTAGTAAAATCTTGTACTGTATGCGTTGTTCTATGGGTAACCAATGAAGGCTACGCAGCACAGGAGAAATATGCTCAAATTTATGTGAAAAGGTAAGTACCCTGGCTGCAGCATTTTGTACACGCTGTAGTTTTTGAAGCGATGATTTAGACAGACCATAAAGAAGGGAGTTGCAGAAGTCTAGTTTAGAAGAGATAAATGCGTGCATAAGGGTCTCACAGGCTTTGACACTGATGTGTTTTCTAATTTTTGAGATATTTCTCAAATGAAAAAAGCAGGATTTACAGATGGAAGCAATCTGGTGATCAAGAGATATATTTTCATCGAAAATAACACCAATATTGCGAGCTTTTGCTGAAAATGAGATGTCATGACCTGCAATACTCACAGAGTCAATAGAAGGCCTGGGACGAAAGGAGGAAGATAACAGTATAATTTCTGTTTTGTCGCCATTCATCTTAAGACAATTCTGCAACATCCACTTGTCTATCTCATTCACGCAAACCTCAAGTGTTGACTTAGCATTATCCAGCTGAGACAAAGATGACGTTGAAAAGGTTATATAAAGTTGCGAATCATCTGCGTATAAGTGGAAATTGATATCATAGCCTCGAACAATATCTCCAATTGGTGACGTATACAACATGAAAAGAATAGGCCCGAGAATGGAGCCTTGTGGCACTCCACAGTCGAGGCTTTGAGAATTTGATTTACCACTTTCTATACTGACAAATGACTTACGATGAGACAAATAGGACCTGAACCAGTCCAGTGCAGTGCCACTAATGCCATATCTTGTTTCAAGCCTTTTCAAAAGAATAGCATGGTGGACAGTGTCAAAGGCTGCTGACAAATCAAGCAGAACTAAGATGACAGAACAATTGTTGTCTATGGCATGAAGGATGTCATTTTGGACCCTTACAAGAGCGGTTTCTACACTGTGGCGTTTTTTATACGCAGACTGGAACTTTTCATGCATTTGTGGGTACATGTCCTTATACTACTATTGTCCTCTCAAGACTTATAACTTAACATTTATTACTATTAAAGTGTCAGTGTTATAAGTGATGGAGATATTTTCAAGAAACAAGAGTGTCTGCCAGCAAGTTGTCATCTAGGTCAACAGATTCACAAATTTGTGTGAGTATGTCATCTTCTTATTTTCTGGGTCATTTCTTTGGAATCTTGAAGAATAACGACTTTGGCTGATACATAAGAAGAAAAAAAAACATAAGCTTAGTGTCCTTTTTTAGGAAGGACAAGACAGAAATCGTTTCTTCTTAACCTCCAGAAATCCGGACTTACGTTAGAAGCCCTAAAAATTATGACGATCACCCTTATCATTGAATGCCTCCCCTCCCAACAACAGCTCCTACAAAAGCACTCTTACCTTGTTTTATTTCATCGATTTGGTTTTCCCAAATATCAAAAGGTATTGTACCAGTTTCGTCAGCTATCATGGCTTCTAGCAATTTGTATGTCTTTCGAGGACTTCCAACTGTCCGTTGTTCTTTGACGCTGACGATTTTTCCTCGTACTGAAACCATATCCCATTCGTTGAATTTATTTAGCACGTCTAGAATGGTAACTGAACTTTTCGTCATAATATTTCCAATTATGACCCCTCGCTGCCAAGTCACGAATTAACTCACTATATTCCATGAAGGCTGGAGCTTCAACTGGGAACTTTTGAGCATAAATACCCACAAAAACCCTAAATGCACTATTCCAGGTCTCGATTGTGTTTATGCGCCTTGGTTTTAAAGAGGTTTCGAGACACAATGAAGGCAATTGGCCATCATTGGGGTTCTGGATGGTAATATTGAATTTATTCTCTAGCACTGGGTTGACTAGAAGACTGCCAAGATCAAGGTACTCATTGAGCTAGATTTTGGACTTCAGCTTATCTGATACCTGGGCATCAATAGAGAGGTCGGCAGACCGAAATAACGATGTTGGCAACAAACTGGGATTCACATTAGTAGCTACAGAGAGCTCATCTGCTATGTGGCTGTGGGCGACATCAACTGAAGATGGCACAACACTGACGCCAGTGGCAGCAACTTCAAAAAGAGAGGTGTTTGGAGGATGTTGGGGTATACCACCAACCATGGTAGTAGGAACAGATGTAGATGACGCAGCTGGCAAGGGAGTTGGAATTGAAGGTGTTCCAGATGGCGTCAAATTTTGAAGAATAGGGGCCAAGCAAGAAGTAACTTCCTCCGTTACTTGTGCCACAATTCGGCCTATGCTCTCCAAGGAGAGATTAGGCGATGTTGGTGGAGGTAGTAGAACTGGAGGTGGTAGAACTGGTGGTGGTCGTGGAGGTGGTTGGTGTGGTGGTAAAACTGGTGATGGTATTACTGGTGGTGATGGTAATTCCTGCTGTGGTGGCAGCACTGGGGGAGCACGCTGGACTACTCGCGTAGCTAGACGTTTAGACCGGCGCTCAGCATTTGAGGATGCAGCCCTTTTACTTGAAGGCATCTAAATAACAAAGAAAAAGGAAATATCCAAGAAAATAACATAAAACAGAGATTATAATAGGAACGAAATCCCCAAAATAAAAGTGAGGTACGAAGCCCTCAAATTATAAGAAGAACGAAATCCCCAAAATAAATCTGAGGTACGAAGCCTTCGAAATATAAGAGGAACAAAATGACCAAAATAAAACTGAGGTACAAAGCTCTCAAATTACAAGATAGGTACGAAGCACTCAAAATATAAGAGGTACGAAGCCCTCAAATTATAACATAGGTACGAAGCACTCAAATTATAAAAGAGGAACGAAATCCCCAAAATAAAAGTTAGCAACAAAAGACCTTTCTTGCGTACATCTGCAACAGACTCTAGAATATTCTGGCAATCTTTGAACTCGTCAGAAAATTTCAACAATCCAGCACGATCATTGGTCTTCAGCACAGCTCCATTCGTCAGTTTGGTTACATACTTTGAAGCTATGGTGTACAGGTGACCAAATCTTTCTTTCAGTATTTCTCGGGCTGCTTGGTACCACAGTAACGGATCCATGGATTAATGGTCTTTCTGGCTTTTCCTGAAGTATATTGAAGTAGATACATCAGCTTCTCACTTTCGTCGTTTACGTTACCCTCGATATTGTTCTCAAAGGATCTGATAAAACTCCAGTACTCAAGCGGGTCTCCATCAAATGTCGGAAGATCTGGCTTTGGCATTGCAAATCCTTGTCTAATCGTAGAGGCCAGTTTATCAAACATTTTTTCTGCTGCTGCTCCTGTAGATAATAAGCTGCTGTCTTCTTGATCGTTGATCTGCTCCTTTTTCGTTGGATACCGAATGGGTGGGGCAAATTCAGTTTGCTTCCCTTCTCCAATTTCAGAGGTTGGTCTTGATTTCAAGTACGGCCTTTCATTCCATCCTTGTCTTTCTTCTTCTCCATCCTGGAATATCTGAGCTTGCAAATCAGCTTGTTCGACTTGATAATTAGCATAAAGGAACTGGCGTTGTAACTTAATTTCTTCTTCCTGTCTCAAGAAATCTTGCTTACACTTCAACTGTTGTAGCTTTAAACGTGCCAAGGCTTGTTTTCCTTTTACCTTCTTAGCAGCCATGCTTGGTGTTACACTCACGTTGGATCTTTGCCCAGTCCGAGAACCTATACTGCTAGCGGAATCTTCAGGCATTATTCCCTCGTTCGTGGTCATTTCGTCAAGCCAATTTTGGGAAAATCCAGATACTTGTATCGCTGCTCTTTGTAATACTTGTCTGCTCTATTTTGGTCTTCTACTTTATCGACTAATGGGTTGTAGTAATCATTGGCAACTTTCTCAAATCGTCCAAATGCTTCTTCCAACTCAACCAGTCTTTCAATCTCGGTACAATCAAAAATGCTCGCGCATGCAACAATGATTATAATAGCCAGAAAACAATGAATTTCGCTATAACTTACTTATTCGTGATTACAGCCTCTACTTTGCGGGTCTTTTGTTGCTGCTGAGGCACAACAGCTCGGCATATCACCAAAACAGTATTAACAGTTCTATATCTATTTGAAGTCAAGTTATTTAAGTCTCTAACCACACTTACCTTTCAGGGTTTTCCTCCTTGGAAACCTTGTACACCGTACGCCAGTGTCGCTCGAACTTGGTGTGGTACACAAGACATCCAAGGATTGGGCATTTAAAAATCGGATTCTGGCAGCTGGCTGGGTTTTGTCTTTGGTGTACAAGTTTCAGTTTCTCCTCCGTCCAGTGGTGTTTCAATCTCATGTGGCAGCAAAGCCAGGACTGTTGAGTCTTACATATCGGGCAGTCCCCTTCGCTGGATCACTTTCTTTGTTTTGTGTCCACCATTTGCACTTCCTCCACCTCTGTATCGTTGTATCCAAATAGTAGCAAATAGCAAGAGAATACAGACAGATAGTTCTGGGTTTCTACGTTTCCATTTACTAGAGTAATAATAATGAATCACACAAAAGGTCACGCGCGTCTGCAAATGATATATCCTATTACAATAACAATCATGTGCGTCAATTCTAATTAAGCAACAAACACAACTGAAAAGATTGCAGACACCTTTATTGGGAGGCAAATAATAATAATAATAATAATAATAATAATAATAATAATAATAATAATAATAATAATAATAGTAAATGTTGTTATGATGTAGCAATGAGAGTACTGACCAAGGTTTACTCACAACACTCTGTGTCACATGTAAGTAGAGTTTCTAATTGGTTCTCCCCTTGGCTTTGAGAGTTTTAGTCAACTTAAAAAAATGATTAAGTTTTAAATTCTAATTTGATCATGGAACAAGGGCCACTGGGTTGTTAGCCAAGTGCTATCCTTGTAAACCAAGGACAATAAATACATGTAGCTAGCAAATAAGGGTGCATTCATGGCATTTGTAAAAACTATTCAAGGATAGTAGACTTAATTTTCTCCCTAAATGGATGAGAGCAGTACTTACACAAGGGTACTGATGGCAATTTGCTCAATCCACAGCCACAGAAGTTTTCATTGTTGATGGCGCACTTTGGAATATACGTTAGTCCACTGGAGGTTTTTGTCGAATTATATCCATGCTCACGTAGATACATGGATACGTGCTTTGATTCCCTCCCCTCCATAGAATTAAGACCCAACCCCAACTCATACTTACCTTTTATTTCCTTGGTATGAACTGGCACAACATGACCAAGTGTCCACACAGTGGGATTGGCAGAAAAAAAGAAAGACATTTTTAATTTAAAGAAAATGCTACATAAATCACCAAGTTCACTCACCTGTTCATCTGAAATAGTAAGACGACTGAAAAGGGACACACAATCCCGTAAAGTTAAAGCAAGAAAAGCGAGGACATGAAAATGAAATTTTGCCTTCTTACCACTCTTTACCGCAGGCTCTATAGCATCAATTAAAAACATAAAATTCTTTAGAAATTCCCTTGAGTCATTATCTGTGAATCGATAGTCAAAGCTCTTACCATCAGTTCCTGATTCATCAAAATGCTTCACCACTTTCTTGGCCAGCCTAGTTAAACAGCACTTATACTTCAGGGTAGTTACATACTTTATAAGAGGAGTATCTGAAGGGAGCTTAAAAAACGAAATAGAATCACTTGAAATATCAGAGAATTTCAAAACTTCTTCAAGAAAACATTTATGAACAAGTGCACAGGCAATATTTTTCAAGGGTAGTGGGTCCACGTGAGCTTTGTCAATCAAATTTCCCAGAAGAGGTTTATATTACTGGCGGCTTTTCAGGGTTCCAATAAGTGTGGTTATTTTTTGGCTTTTCGTCTTCTCACTAAGCTTTTTCTGGGCATACTCCTTTTTTGCTGCTTCTACCTTCTGAACAACCTGAAGACGGTGCTTATATGACTATGGCTTCCATAAGTTTTTTCCCTCTCTTCCAAATGTACCATTGATAGTCGGGTGGCTAAAGGGCTGGATCTATACAGAGCGGACAAAAGTACCAAAATTGGCACATGAATAGGTTAGGGCATAACAATCAATATTAGGACCGGTGCCCAGTTGAATCTCGTCTACTTTACCATTTAAAGTGCATTTTGATTTCTCGAAAAACTCGGTTTTGGGCTTATTGTGGTGGATGTGAAAAATTACGTTTTTTTTGCTTTTTTTAAGGAAGAAAACTGTTGATTTTTATAGAATTACACAATTGAAGTTATTATACTATTATACACCGTCAAACTTGCATAAATTTAAATTCAAGCGAGTTTTAAGAAGCAATGGTACTTCTCGCATCAGTCTCCCAGTCTTACTCGGCCATAATAAACTGCTCAATAATCAATCAATTAATTTATTCCTCATCATTCTATGAATAACATTAGGAGTTACTCTACTTGAGTATACTAGACTTATCCAATATTAAAGAGAGTTTTGTTAAAACAGTCTTTTCTTGTCTCTGATTTGTAAATAGTTACTTGCTAAACTTGCAATTAACTTAAAAATAAATTGATAGCACACTAACTATATCGTAGTGTATCAGCAACTCTCCTTGCACTGATACTTGCAAAGAGGTGTACAACTTAGGTTTGCCTTGAAGCATTTGCAGCACATACAGGGCTTCTTGCAAGAACACTTCACCATTTCCTGGCCAGACTTGAAGACTTCAGGAAGTGTCACTCACACTGGCTTCCAAACACCGTCAACTGTCTTTCAACCAAACTGTTCTGCAGAAGGAATTTGCTGATCACTAGCATCATTGGTCATCCAAATGCTTCTTTTATGTTGAATACACTTGCATCTTTTTTTGTCTCTGTTTTTGTTTGGCAATGGAAGAGTTAGTAGATTAGGAAGGGATGCCATATCATAACAACCAGATGTGTCCTTGATGTCTTTCATTGCTGCACTAATCAGTAATTCATTAGCCAATGAGGCAGAGGATTCAAAGTACTGGAGGGTAGTGGGTTTAACAGCTGGTACTCTAGCCGTTTGCAAAGATCAATCAATCAATCAATCAATTTATTAAGGTCATAGCGTGGGACTAGGTTAACCTAATTATCGGAGCCAGAGGCTCATGTATAAAACGTATGACAATAATATATAAAGATAAAATAAAATATATAAATACATAATTACAAAAGTCTATATAGAATGTAACAAATAGAGGATAATACCTGAAAACCTTCTTCAAATTTTCTAAGGAAGTGGAAGACCATACACTAGAGGCATACATCATAGTTTGCTAAATCATGGCGTTGTTGTAAAGAATTCATTAGTCTAAAGGTAAATAGCACTTAATTTCCTTTAGAACTGCAATGCACTGTGAAAGCTTCTTACATAAGTTCTCAACGTGATCGTTAAACCTAAGATGATTATCAATGTATACACCTAACAGGAACTGGACTTGCTCAATCTTAGTTGAGTTGACCTGAACCACTAGCGAGGTATAGTCCATGGTCCATTTCCTTCAGTAAACGCTTGCCGGTTACTGACATAGTTTTGGTTTAGGATTTGTTGGGCACATTTTTTATTGTTGCTTGTCCATTGAGCATGTTTTCCAACGTCAACTTGGAGTGCTTGATTTCTACGATGAGAGTACAAGGAGCAGTCGTCGTTTCAGGTGAGTCGAGGTGTTGTGATTCCCACTTGTTTTGTTTGACGAGTAATTCCGGCATGCCATAGACTTATGGTTAAATTCTTGTCGGTGATGATTAACTCCATGATATTCTTAGTTTTAACTGTGGTTTTCTTCTGTTGACGCCCTTGGTTGTGCTCAATCAAGATATACCTACTTGGGCATTGATAGACATGTTTAAGTTTACGACAAAAACCTCTTTTGACAATCTGCTATCAGTTCTTCTCCACGATAACATGTTTGCCTCTCTAAATTGAATGAATTAATATTAGCAGAAAATGAACCTGAAATGCCAAGGTTGTCAGCGTACCTTTTAGCGGAATCAGTGATCATTTCAATGCCTTGGAAATTCTCGTAGTCTTCAAAAGCGGCTTTGCGGAGCTGCAGTTTGAGCTGGGCTTGTAAGGACTCAATATCGTTTAGTAAGTAAGTAAGTAAACTCTTTATTTAAAGAGGGTGGCACTAAATAGCCAAAAGGCTAGTATAAGTATGAATAGATATATAAATAGATGATTATGCATACATGAATATATAAAGATCAAAAGTTGATAAAAAGCTAAATATAATAATGATAATAGTTTATTTCTTAAAAACGCATATTCACATAAAAATCTCAATGCTTTTTACAATAAAAATCGTGAAAAATGATAAGTGATATATATAAAGAAAAATTATCCCCCCCCCCCCCCCCCACAAAAAAAAAGTAACAGCAATAAGGAAAAAATGATAAAAAGATAGTAGTAATTAATAATATATACATATATATATATACACCTATTTCAAAAAAAGGCTGCCACCGCCAAAGGCGACAGGCGACAGGAAATGCATGAGTCATTCCGTCATGGAAAGGCATATCTACTATCGCCTACTGTCTCCGGCGGCGACAACCCACTCCGAAACAGGTGCATATATAATAACGGTGGAAGTCACTTAAACAAAAATGTCTTTAATTTTGATTTAAAAATGTCTACTGAAGCAGAGTCTTTAAGCTCTGCAGGGAGAGTGTTCCAGAGCTTCGGAGCTACTACAGAGAAAGCACGATCTCCATAGGTTTTTGTGTATGTGCGCGGAACAGCCAAGAGATTCTTTGTAGTGGACCTCAGACATCGAGTTGTAGAGTAATCGTTCAAGAGACAAGTTAGGTATTGAGGTGCAAGGCCATTACGTACTTTATACGTCAGTAACAGGATCTTGTAGATTATTCGATCTTGAACTATAAATATAAAATATATATCAAGATTACATAATAGAGAAGAAAAAATAGTAAAACCTAAACTATAAAATGATTCAAACTCTGTTGTTTGCCAAGATGTTTGCCAAGATATGATATTGCACTAAGGCCGTTTATAACTTTGTATGGATGTCATCCGTCCTAAGGTGATAGGTAAACTTTTCCATAACTGGCATGTGGTAACATTGAAAGTCTTACCACCTACTAATTTACATTTAAACGTTGGGCATATTAAATTGTGGTTTGCATACCTAGTGTTATGAGAGTGAAGATCGCTGTTACGTAATAAAAGGCTAGTAATATATGTGGGCGATGTACCATGTATCCTCTTAAGCGCAATTGTAAAAACATTTGAAAATTTTGGCCTCATAAAAAGGTAACTATAATAAACCTCGCTGCACGTTTTTGCAGCCTCAGCACTCTACCTAGAAGCTCATTATTGCAATTGGTCCAGATAACAGGTGCATAATTCAGTAAAGGTCTTATCATACTATCATGATATAAACGTGGTTGCTTCAAAGGAAGTTGTACTCTAATTTCTTTAATATACCAATGCGCTATGAAAGTGTTTTACAGATACTTTCAACATGAGGCAAAAACGTTTTTGACATAATTACATGATTTCATATAATAGTTCAACACGTTGCTGTCCATCTTCGAGCTGAGGCGTTTCTCCTTGAAGACTGTGGGATGATGTATTGGCACTGCTTGGGTAAGTTCAAGTCTGCCTTTGCTAATGTCACGACTATTGTAGTATAAAATAGATGAAGCTGTTGAGCCATCTCTGCCTGCCCTACCTATTTCCTGAAAGAATTCTTCAATTGTACAAGGTACACCAGTATGGATTTCATTATTGACATCTCTACAGTCAACACCAAATGCAACTGTGACAAATATGACACTTGCTTTGCTTGTACCTTTAATGAGTGCATGAACTAGGGCATCTTTATATTTGGTTAGATATTGAGCATGGTATTGGGCAAATAATCTATTCTTAATGATTTGGGGTGCTCCACTGAAGAAATACTGTTCTTCACCCAAAACAATTGAAGCATTCTCCACATACTCCTAGACAATTATTTGGCTTGATATGTTGAAAGCTAGTTCTCTATTACTGTGTTTACCATAGGTGGTTGTGATAATCCTAGGAATGGACAAAATCGTCTGAATTTCTAAGGTTGTAACTACAGCTATTTGAATTAAAGATTTCCGATATGTAAACAGGACATAAATTATTCTTAACTTTGAACATAACTATCGCTATCTCCTGCAGCCTTCGGTTGAATAATGTACGAAGTTTAGCCCAAGCAAGAAGTGCTTTGTAAGCGCTATTCTTATCACAATAAATTGCTCGTAGTGCTCTCGCTTGTAAACGCTCAACCTTTCTTCTATCTGAACCTCTACAAAAATGCCATACTGCCTGGCAGTAAGCTAATTGAGGTATGATATAAGATGTGTAAAGTCTTAATCTTGCTAATGTAGGTAGCAAATTTATCAATCTCATAAGAACTCGTACTTTTCTAGATACCCTTTTAGATAAATCATCTATGTGGTTACTAAACTTCAAGTGTTCATCAGAAGTAATATCTTTGTTTTTGCTGCTGATGGTTGTGATGTTGACTTTGGTGATGATGATAATCATCTGATGATGATGGTGACGTTGGTGATGATGATGTGATGATATATTGTTATATCTTGATAGTTCAATCAGCGTCTCATTGTGTCTTTTAAATTTGATATTTTTGTTGCTGCTGCTGATGATGATAATGATGATGACAGTGACGTTGGTGATGATGATGTGATGATGATGGTCATATTCTTGTCTTTATAGTTCAATCAGCGTCTCATTGATTGTGTCTTTGACATGTGATATCTTTGTTGCTGCTCCTGATGATAATGGTGGTGATAATGATACTGAGGATGATGATGATGTTAATGGTGATGATGATGATGGTGTTGGTGATGGTGTTGCTGATGGTGGTGATGATGGTAATGATGGTAATGATGGTAGTAATGATGGTAATGATGGTGCTGATGGTGGTTATACTGATGGTAGTGATTGTGATGATGATGATGATGACGTTGGTGATGATGTGGTAGTGATGATAAGGGTGGTGATGATGATACTGAGGATGAGGATGATGATAATGGTGGTGATGATGATGACGTTGGTGATACTGTTGTTGATAGTAGTGATAATGATGGTATTGATGATTGTGATGATTATGATGACGTTGGTAATGATGCTGCTGGTGGTGTTGATGGCGATGATGATAATTTTGTTGCATAGTTTTACAAACTATAATCTTGATTGTAGACCCTACGTGATTCCCTGGACTGTATGTACGACGCACGGATCCCAGAACACTGGAAAAAGGTGAGTTGCTCTCATCATACCTCTGTTTATAAAATCACTCATATCCTTACCTTCAAAGCATTTTTATTCCTAGATTTCCTGGGAATCTTCCACCCTGGGCTTCTGGTTTACCGAGCTGATAGAGCGCAATGCGTAGTTCCTTACATGGTGCTTTAATGGCCGCCCCGATGTGTTCTGGATGACGGGGTTCTTCAATCCACAGGGATTCTTGACAGCCATGAGACAGGTAAGGCACCTTACGTCACGTTAATAAGATCACGCAATCGTCCGGTAGTTACCCCAGTCACTTGATTATCATTCCCACCACTCACGAAGCAAGGCACAATACTTTCATAAATCTGGCGTGACGTAGCTTCTCTTTTCACCTACCTATTACTAATGATGTCATACCAAGCACAGTCACGCAATTATATCCAATCATTGACCCCAAATGACCCACACAGAACCAAGTAATTCAAACCACTTTTAGTCACGTAGTAAGCAATTCAGGCATCCCCAGTAAGTCACGTTACATTACCTTCAGTCACGCAATCAGTGGCTGTCACGTTCCTACGATTATTCTTAAAATGTTCACAAGTTTGAATCTCTCTTTGTTACTGCGTTGTTTAAAGGAGATCACTCGTGCGCACAAAGGCTGGACACTCGACTGCGTAGTCCTACACAATGACGTCACCCGATTCTTCAAAGATGACATCACTAGTCCCCCAGCTGAAGGTGTCTACGTCCATGGCCTGTACCTAGACGGAGCAGGGTGGGATCGACGAGGCTGTAAGCTGATAGAACCTGCACCTAAAGTACTTTCACCCCTATCCCTGTGGTTCACACTTATGCGATCGATTATACCAATGTCCTATTTATAAGAAGCCACGACGCACATACCTGACGTACATTTCCTGTGTGGACCTGAAGACCAATCAAAACCCAGACCACTGGATACTACGCGGAGTGGCTTTACTGTGTGATATCAAGTAAAACATTACAACAACACTTATTTAAGTAGATCATATAGAGATTATTGGATAGTTTTAATACATCATTTTATTAACATCTCCTTCATTAGATTAGAGCAGTTTTCGTATGACTATGACAATCGTACGGCACGGACTGCGCGCGCCTTGTCGTGACCGTGTCAGTGCTGTGCTGTGTATGAAAATATTCAACATTTGGTGCCTTAACCGTGCCGTGATTTTTCACCCTCACAATATCTGCTCTATAGCATAATGCGTGTTACTGAGAACGCGATGGATGCGACGATATAACGCCTGTTCAGATAGTATTTCTTTGCGCAACGTCTATCTGTAACGTATGTTATCTGTGGTACTTATGACGAGCATTAAATTTCGTAGCCAGAAAAACAAACAAGTCACAAAAAAATTCGTAAACCAAAAAATTAGAAATAATAGAAATAGCATCATATAAGTATGTAGGTGTATCTGCTTTATTGGATTTTATTCCACGCACGCGCAGTAACGTTCCTTTACCTAGTTTGAAATGACTTTCTTTACTTTCTACGCATGCGTGATTACCAATGACATTTTAGACACATCAAGTTTTATATACTCGATATAACGCACGCCTTAGAATTGATGCTTTATAGAGTTCTAGACTACAAAATATTGTATATATACCTTCTTCAATAAAGGTTGTCGCAGCCGAAAGCAACAAGCAACAATCCAAGACAACTGCAAACAGACAATGCTTTAATTAGCTGGAAATTCGGGAAAACACTTAAAGAATCGAAATAGTTGTAAACTACCATTACAAAACGACTAAAATAATCGCGTCTTAATGAAGAATAAGGAGTAAAATACAGATGTCCTTTGCCTCTTCGTGTTGTTGCTTTCAGCTGCGACAACCTTCTTTGAAAAAAAGTGTATACCTATTTAAAAAACGCTTGTCATAGGTCCTTCCAAGATCCAAGAATAGCTGGAATAACGTGTGTTTCTGCTTCTTATTCTCGTCAAGAACACGGAGGTTAGTGTTGAGATATTCCGTGTTGTTTGTAGTCCACAAAACCATTTTAAAGGCCTCGATTATTCGTGTTTAGTTGTACCCATAATTCCTTTCCGTCTTGGAATGACTTTTCCCCTTTAGCAATAACAATTTTGAAATAGGTGTACATACAAATACATTCACCTTAATAGGATGTCACGTGAGCACATCTCAGTTCTCTTTGTACAGTAAATTATTTATTTATACGTTAATTAACTGATTCTAATTTTAGAAGTGAATAAAACAATATTGAGAAAGTTCCTTGTGTGGTGTTATTAACGGCCCAACACATCCAAGACACCAGGTGGTATATACACTTGTGCTCTAAACCGGAAGTAGAAGGGACATTTTGTTCAATAACAAACTAATCTCATTTCATAAAATGGCAGTAAATGGCCTGTTGTTGTAAACGAGCTTTTTTTTTAAGGTGAACGGAATCTTTAGATATTTCATTTTCTGTCTTTGTTAGCTTATGGACCTTAGACCTCGTTTCCTTCTTTTGTTTGAACTCATTTCCGGCTTAGAGCGGAAGCATGTATCTTGGAGAAATCGTAAATGTTGTTGTTTTGGGCTCCCTGTGCCTTCGAGCCTTCGTTCATTAATATTCTTGATCAGCGGAATACCAGCGGAAAGTAAAATGGCGAAGTCAGAGAGAAAATGGATACTTTGTTTATTGACAAATTTCTCGCTGGAATTTGCAGGTATGTATGAAATGTGATTAGTAATGTTTGGTCACGAGGACGGGCACAATATTTAGTCCTGTTTAGTCGATTTAAAGTGCTACTATGATCAAATTTGAATGTCTCCGATTTTTACTATTTCAACACATGTTAAAGTACTTTACAAAAGAACAAAACTGGCCTTTTTCATTTCTTGTGAGCAATCTGTTTTCGAAAGATATTCAAGTTTATGCTAATTAGGAGGTGGATGACGTCATACTTCAACAGATTTCAGTATATTTCTGAGAGTATTTGATGAATGTCATTCAAACTTTGCAGTATACTTGTATTCAAAACATGTAAGGTGCATAGACTGTAGTTGCTATGGCAACTTACTGGTGTCCAGGCCCCTAACAAGATTTTTATCTTTTTGGCTATTCAATGCTTTGTTCTTTTTTAACCTGATCAGAAAATCTTAAGCTCAATTTTTGCACATGATGATAACAGATGTTCTTACAAAGCGTCATTTGATATCCTTTCTTCTAAAGGTAGAACAGTCATAAATCTGAATTTTAAGGAAAAGGTTTGCCTGGAACCATGACTGTTGCTATGACAACTAATTATAAATATCTTGAAGAACAGCTAGAGTACTATAATGTGTAGTAGTAAATTTGGTTGATTTTGATTGAAATTGAGATGAGATATAGCTGATTATAATCCTAGGCTGGTCAAGTATTGAGAATATGACGTCATCAGGAAAATGATGGCTGCCAATATCTTTTGAAGAAAAAAAATATTTGAAAAAAGAAAGTGACATTTCACTTCCCTCTCAAAGATATTTCAATCCGAGTTAAAAAAAGTCAATAATTTGATCATAGTAGCACTTTTTTTATATAATAGTCCACATAGATTCCTCTGTCTGACCTGTTATGGTAACCCATTATTATTTCCAGCACACTCAGTTATGACAGACTTTGGGTCATAACTTATTTTGCTTTATCTAATAGACCTCTTCAGCTTCGTATGAAAATTGCCCATTTCAGACCTCATGACATTCCCTTGAGAAATGTTCTTTTATTAAAATATTTACACATGAAAGAATCAACTCCCAAGAGTGGTATCACATGGTCTGAAATGGGCACAACAAACAACGAAGCTAAAAAGGTCTATTGATATAAAACTGCGGGAACAACTATAACTATCATTTAGTATTGATATAGACCCTTTTAATAAATCCTACAATGCTTTATTTTCCTTAATTTAATACCATCATTTATACGAAATCAAATCCAGTGAAAAATCTGTGCATTATTTTTGACGTAGCTTGACTTGACATAAGGGACCAGTCATTATTTACAGGGGGGTGCAAACTGTGTTATTATTGTTCCTACTGTTTGACTGCAGTCTATGCTTCAAAAGCTGTTCATGGATTGGATGGAATTGGATTGAATGGGTGGGTGGGTGGATGGATAAATGGATGGGTGGGTAGGTTGGTGGATGGGTGGATAAATAAGTGGATGGGTCGATGGATGGGTGAATAGATGGATGGATGGATTTGTGGGTGAGTGGGTGGGTGGATTGATGGATGGGTAGGTGGATGGATGGGTGAGTGGATGAATGGATGGGTAGGTGGTTGGGTGGGTGGATGGATGGATGGATGGATAAATGCTTGGGTTGATGGATGGATGGATGGATGGATGGGTGGATGGATGGATGGATGGATAAATGCTTGGGTTGATGGATGGATGGATGGATGGATAGATGGATGGATGGATGGATTGATGGATGGGTGGGTGGATAGATGGATGAATGGATGGGTTGATGGATAGATGGATTGATAGATGGGTGGATTGGTGGGTGGATAGTTGGGTGGTTGGGTAGATGGGTGAATAGATGGATGGGTGGTTGGGTGGGTTGATGGATGGATGGGTTGGTGGTTGGGTGGAAGGATAAATAGATGGATGGTTGGCTGGGTGAGTGGGTGGATGGATGGATGAATGGATGGATAAATGGGTGGGTTAATGGATGGATGGATGGGTTGGTGGATGGATGGATGGGTGGTTGGGTGGATTGGTGGGTGGATAGGGGGTGGTTGGGTAGATGGGTGAATTGATGGGTGGGTGGGTTCATGGATGGATGGGTGGGTGGATTGGTAGGTGGATAGGTGGGTGGGTGGGTGGGTGGACAAATGGATAGATGGTTGGCTGGGTGGATGAATGGATGGATGGATCGATGGGTGGGTTGGTGGGTGGATGGATGGATGGATGAATAAAGTAAGTTAATTTATTTTCTTCTATGATGTTTTTAATGGCAGGGAAACTCCTACATCACAGGCCAATTAAAAGCAGACTCAAAAGAAGGTATTTATTGTTGTTGGTGACGAGAGGAAGCCTTCCTGAAGCACAGAAGAGAACCAACAAGCATCTACACCAACACAACGTATTGTGCACGAGTATTGAAGCTGTCACTAAAAGGTAAGAAGGAGCATATCAAGAGATTAAGTAGATCGAGATTAATTAGATTGCGCATGAGTGTGAAATGTCACCACACAAAGTACGGGTACGGCGCGGCGCGCTACGTTCTGTACGTTTTTTATTGACATACGAAAACTGCTCTACTGTTAGACACAATGATGCTATTTACAGCGCTTTCCAATAACAAGCCCGTATCGCCATCGCAACAAAATAAGGATTTGGTGGACGTCAATCACAGTGTTTCCATGGCATTGTCGGAAAACACAACGTGCCAATTGGAATAATGTATGAATGCCATGATTGACTTCATGAAAACAAAATTCATCACGAAAGCAAATTGTACGATTTCGCACATGTAATTGTGAACCGCTGTAATTCAAATATTAGAAACGCCGCTTTTGTTCAACTTTGTATTGTACGCTGACGATAATAATTACTATTAGCAATAATACTTTTACTCAATTTAGATTGCGCAAGAAGACACGGATTGATGACGATATTAAGTACTATTAGAAAAGATACTTTGATTAAATTTAGAGCTAGCAAGAAGACACTGATTGATGACTATATTAATTACTATTAGCAATGATGCTTTGATTTAATTTAGAGTGCGCAAGAAGACGCGTATTGATGAAGATATTTATTGCTCTTAGCAATGATGCTTTGATTTAATTTAGAGCGAGCAAGAAGACACGGAGTGATGACGATATTAATTACTCTTAGCAATGATGCTTTGATTTAATTTAGAGCGAGCAAGAAGACACGGATTGATGACGATATTAATTACTATTAGAAAAGATGCTCTCATTCAATTTAGAGCGACGAAGAAGATGCGGATTGATGACGATATTTATTGCTCTTAGCAAAGATACTTTGATTTAATTTAGAGCGCGCAAGAAGACACGGAATGATGACTATACAATGATGCTTTGATTTAATTCATGCGCGCAAGAAGACACGGATTGATGACGATACTTATTGCTCTTAGCAATGATGCTTTGATTTAATTTAGAGCGCGCAAGAAGACACGGATTGATGACGATATTTATTGCTCTTAGCAATGATGCTTTGATTTAATTTAGAGCGCGCAAGAAGACACGGATTGATGACGATATTAATTACTATTAGAAAAGATTCTTTGATTAAATTTAGAGCGAGCAAGAAGACACGGATTGATGACGATGTTTATTGCTCTTAGCAATTATGTTTTGATTTAATTTAGAGTGCGAAAGAAAACACGGATTGATGACGATATTAATTACTATTAGAAAAGATGCTTTGATTTAATTTCAAGTATGCAAGAAGACACGGATTGATGACGATATTTATTGGTCTTAGTAATTATTCTTTGATTTAATTTAGAGCGGTAGAGAACACGGATTGATGATGATATTTATTGCCCTTAGCAATGATGCTTTAATTTAATTTAGAGCGCTCAAGTAGACACAGATTGATGACGATATTAATTACTATTACAAAAGATGTTTTGATTTATTTGAGATAGCACAAGAAGACACGTATTGATGACGATATTTATTGCTCTTAGCAATGATGCCATAATTTAATTTAGAACGAGCAACAAGATACCGATTGTTAACGATAGTTATTGCTCTTAGCAATGATGCTTTAATTTAATTTAGAGTGCGCAAGAAGACACGGATTGATGACGATATTTATTGCTCTTAGCAATGATGCTTTGATTTAATTTAGAGCGCGCAAGAAGACACGGATTGATGACGATATTTATTGCTCTTAGCAATGATGCTTTGATCTAATTTAGAGCGCGCAAGAAGACACGGATTGATGACGATATTTATTGCTCTTAGCAATGATGCTTTAATTTAATTTAGAATGCGCAAAAAGACACGGATTGATGACGATATTTATTGCTCTTAGCAATGATGCTTTGATTTAATTTCAAGTGCGCAAGAAGACACGGATTGATGACGATATTTATTGCTCTTAGCAATGATGCTTTGATTTAATTTAGAGCGCGCAAGAAGACACGGATATTTATTGGTCTTAGCAATGATGCTTTAATTTAATTTAGAGCGCGCAAAAAGACACGGATTGATGACGATATTTATTGCTCTTAGCAATGATGCTTTGATTTAATTTAGAGCGCGCAAAAAGACACGGATTGATGACGATATTAATTATTATTAGAAAAGATTGTTTGATTTAACTTAGAGCGAGCAAGAAGACGCGGATTGATGACAATATTTATTGGTCTTAGCAATGATGCTTTGATTTAATTTCAAGTGCGCAAAAAGACACGGATTGATGACGATATTTATTGCTCTTAGCAATGATGCTTTGATTTAATTTAGAGCGCGCAAGAAGACACGGATTGATGACGATATTAATTACTATTAGAAAAGATTCTTTGATTAAATTTAGAGCGAGCAAGAAGACGCGGATTGATGACGATATTTATTGCTCTTAGCAATTATGTTTTGATTTAATTTAGAGTGCGAAAGAAAACACGGATTTATGACGATATTAATTACTATTAGAAAAGGTTTTTTGATTAAATTTATAGCGGGCAAGAATACACGTATTGATGACGATATTTATTGCTCTTAGCAAAGATGCTTTGATTTAATTTAGAGCGCGCAAGAAGACACGGATTGATGACGATATTAATTACTATTAGAAAAGATGTTTTGATTTAATTGAGAGTGCGCAAGAAGACACGTATTGATGACGATATTTATTGCTCTTAGCAATTACGCTTTGATTTAAATTAGAGTGCGCAAGAACACACGGATAGATGACAATATTTATTACTCTTAGCAATTATGTTTTGATTTAATTTAGAGCGCGCAACAAGACACGGATTGATGACGATATTTATTGGTCTTAGGAATGATGCTTTGATTTAATTTAGAGCGGTAGAGAAGACACGGATTGATGACGATATTTAATGCTCTTAGCAATGATGCTTTAATTTAATTTCAAGTGTACAAGAAGACACGAATTCATGACGATATTAATAACTATAAGAAAAGATGCTTGGATTTAATTTAGAGCTTAAAAGAAGACACGGATTGATGACGATATTTATTGCTCTTAGCAATGATGCTTTGATTTAATTTAGAGCGCGCAAGAAGACACGTATTGATGACGATATTAATAACTATAAGAAAAGATGCTTGGATTTAATTTAGAGCGCGCAAGAAGACACGAATTCATGACGATATTAATAACTATAAGAAAAGATGCTTGGATTTAATTTAGAGCGCGCAAGTAGACACAGATTGATGACGATATTAATTAGTATTAGAAAAGATGCTTTGATTTAATTTAGAGCGCGCAAGAATACACGGATTGATGACGATAATTATTGCTCTTAGCAATGATGCTTTGATTTAATTTGATTTAATATTTGTTGTTGCTCTGTTTATTACTTTCTGCAGGGGATCGACAGAAGAAAAGAAGAAAGAAATCAAGAGAACAGAAGAAAATAGTAAAGAGTATATAGGAAAATAGAACAAAGTAAGAAAGAAGAAAGAAAGGGGTAAAAGAAGTGGAGAAAGTGAAAAATAGTTTAATATTTTACAAGGAATAAAGAGAAAAAGGAAAGAAAAGGAAAAAAGTGAAATGTGAGAAACAAAACGTGAGGTGGAAATAAAGTTAAATAATAAATGTATGAAATGAAAAATAAAGTCTCAAAATTAAATTTTGTTTTATTAAAAACATTGTCGTCCATTCATGTCATCTCCTACCATCCTCCCCATACACCACAACCACACCCTTTCTCCACCCCTATCCTTCTGACCAAAGTCTACTACCCCACTCGTTTGTCCAACCATCCCCTCCACCCCCCCTCCCCCCCACCAATACACATACAACAAAGCCGATAAGCGCGTCTAGTAGCAGGATAAAACAAAAGAAATACCACACATTCCTACAAGAAAAGTTGTGATTTCTTTTGTATTTTCCGGTTCTGCTCATTTTTAGGATAAGAAAGAAAGAAAGACGTAATACTCAAGAGATTGACAAATGAACAATAAACAATTAATGAAGCTAATAAAGGCATTTATTTATAAAGTGCTACATTCTTTACGGCTTCTTTTCGCTTCATGAGAAAGAATGTTATATCTATGAAAGAAATAGATAATGCTCAAGGGAACGACGTCACCAAAACACGAAACTCGGCCGCGTGAAAAGAATACACTCAAAAAGTAAAACAATATGTTATCAAAGTGCTAGACTTTTTAGAACTCGCTTTATTCCCTTGAGTAATTATTTCATTGTACGCTTGACAACGCTCATTCATACTAAAATAAAAGACAGAATATTTATGCGCATAACTTATCCAGCAAACGGATGTGCGTGATGTCTTGCGACAAGATGTTTAACATAAAACCGCTTGTACACGAGCAATTTGTCCTTTTATCCTTCACGATTTTCAGTGTTCGTATAGATGATCGACAAGTTTTCTTTAACATTCTCTATTGACAAGATTTTCTTGCTTGTGTAGATGATGAACAAGTTTTCCTGGACAAGTTTCGGTTGTGCCTCCAATATCTTTATCTCGTCTACACGAGCAAATAAATCTTGTCAAGGAAATATTGCTCGTGCAGATGCGGCTTAAAACAGCCGTGTGAAGTGACGATACAACACGAGTTAAAGTGTAATAAAAAAATGTTGACGCTGCATGCGTCTTGAAATCTTTGTTTGTTCATTGTTGTGTCTGGGTGTACTATTAAAGGGTATGTTCTATTTTACTCGTTTTCTGTTTTCATGGGATTCACACACATAAAGACAAGAAGAATTTAATGTTCTTTTATTATAAACTGAATCATTAAATACAATATCAAATAAAACCAAATTACCCTAACCCCCTCAAAAAATTTTTTTTTCCAAAAATGAAAAAAACTGTCAAAAAATATCACAAAATTAGGGGTCACGTGACATGTCACGTGACTAATTACCATATTAACATTTTTGGCCTAAAAAAGGCCTTTTTTCGGGGTTTTATGCTTTATCGAACCTTTAAATGGCCTTTCCTACCCATTCTTAACATTATGAGTAAATAATATTGGTAAAAAATGTGAAATTTTCGTTATTTTTCGGCCCAAAATGTTCTAGTTTAGGTTGGGATCCCTGTGTCGCATGGTGTTTCTAGACATTTGTAACAAGACGTTGATCGCGATGGATGTGATTTTTTATCGTGTGTCAAACACGAAGAAAATACACAAGTACAAAAATGATTATTAGCTCGTGTTCCACCTAACAGACTGATAAAGACGCGACAGCTATCAAAGGTAAGAATTATTCGGTTTTTCTTCGCTCCTCTTTCGTTTTTTCGTATTTTTTTCCAGTTTCAACATGTGTTCTGTTCGTCTCGTCCGCCATGACAGTCAAGAACACGTGTTGACTTTGAATCCTCAGAAATACACTTTACCTGACAAAAAACAATTCAATTTACCATTAATATGTGATTTAAAGGAACTTTTGAAACAGTGTGTGAGTTAACCTCGACTATATTTTCGTTTTTTTGTACATATTTTGAAATTTTGGTTTTGATCGTTATACGAAACTTGGTTCGTGAAACCCTTCCTCGTTAGAACCACTAAAACCCAAAATATTAATGTCCTAATGACTTATCTTTGTTTGTATTGCAGTTTCAGAGGTATAAATTACACGTACAACCCTACATAAAGCTGTCGAGTGAACCTGTAACAAGATGGGTGGTTATGCTCGACTCTAACCAATATATACTCACCAACCAGCAAGCTAACCATGGAATAGTCCAGTATCAATCTGGTTATGATGGATTTACTGCACTAAAACAAGAAGAAAAAACACTTGATAACGATATAGACTCACCTTGTTGATGTATGATGACCCTGTGACCTTCATAACAATATAGACTATGGGTATTGACCTGAATTATATCAAGATGGTTTCTTTACCACTCACCAACAAGTACTGATTATCAGAGGTATGTACTAATAATGGATTCTGTTGGGGTATGTTTACCTAATTGCAAAATCATTGTTGGCTTCAAAACATAGAATGTAGAAGCTGAGTGAGACCAAACTGGTGCATGGGAAATATGTTAATTAGATGCATATGGTAGAAATGTAATGATCATGCACTGTTACATTGTAAAACCATAGTAGAAGGGCTGAACAGTGTTCTGAAGGTTTGACACTACAAAGTAAGAACAAGTTTGATATGTGGTAAATTTACTACAGATGTACATACACCTGATTGTGAGAACCTTGTCATATAAGAATAAGAAAATAACAAATAATATTCCAAGGCCCCCTAGATTGATGGGAATAACTGTTTTAGTATATACCAACAAGGTAATCTCACAAATGTCAGTCTATACCTTCAAAACAGTGAAATAATTACAACTCTTTTGCAAAAATGATTAATTCCTATTTTTTATTTCTATGTGACAATGTTCTTGCAATTAGGTGTATTCTCTCAATTTCTACATCAGCTGGATACATGCCAACTGCATATCTTGAATTGAATAAATCAGCTTCTACATTCTTTTTTAAACCCAACAATGTTTTTGCAACCAGGTATAGACCCCTTTCACTTGACGTCAAAGCAGCTCAATTTGGAGGACAAAACAAAAGAATTTCAATCTCCTGAGAATTGTAACCTATTGTTTTGTCCTCCAAATTGAGCTGCATTCCAACATGCTGCATGGGCTCTATATTGAGCATTTGAAACTGATGTGTGATTAAGTATACACATGAAATGTATATGTGATCGTACCATACTGAATGGACTCAGAAAAAATTCTGAGCCCCAGTATACATACTTGATTACCATTTATTTCCTCCTCCCCTCCCCACTGACTGTGACAAGGTTATTTGTGTGCACCAAACAATACATCTCAAAACATTTTGTTTATTGGTATTTGTTGTTTGTTCTCATCAGCTTGTCAGCCACTTTAGTCAAGCCACATTTGAATGTATTGATGCTGTCAAGCTCTGGTCAGTTTCTTGGTTCCTTTACAATTGATATTGCAGGTATGTATTAATGTATTGCATGTATATTGGGCAAATATTCAAGGGTTTGAAACTGATGTCATTGGTTGTTTTACACCCCACCCCTGGTAGGGGGATTCCCATATATGAAAGGGCGGGGATGCTTGTTGGAAATGTTGAGGTTCACTCCACACACACTACCACTACATTCTCTATTTACAACATACAACACTCAACTCACATGTTGATTTTTATGGAGGGAGGAAAACTGGAGAACCTGGAGAAAAAAACCCTCGTGGCAAGGGAGAGAACAACACATCAAATAAACCCAACTCACATATGATCCAGCCCAAGCTTGGGGCTTTAACGCAGGCCACAGGGTGAGCGGTAAACCACTATGCCACCATGGTACCAAAGTGATACTAATTTTGCCACATTTTAATAAGTTTTTTGTTTGTTTTAACACCCTAAAAAGTAACAAATAGAAATTAACCCCTAAAAGGCATGACAAGCATCTCCACCCCTTTCACATAACATCCCCCCTGGGGCCCCATCCCACTCCTGAACATGACAGTATTAAGGTGCAAGTACAGTATTGCCAATTATCATATTCCCCCAATAGAAGGTGGCTACTGGCAGTTGATTGCCAGGTTACTGTATTTTGCACTGTTTGTGATCCATGTTATGAAAACATTTTGCTAAATGGTAATAATTTCTTGTTTTCACCAGCTTGTCAGTCACTTTAGTCAAGCTACATATGAATGTATGCTGTCAAGCTCTGCTCAGTTTCTTTGGTTCCTTTATGATATTCCCATGGGCAGCTTATCGCTGATCATCAGGTATGTATATTAATACATTATAGTTTCAATATATTCAAGGGTTTGAAACTGATGTCACTAAGTACTTTCAAGATTGATTGTTTTACATCTTGCCCCTCTACCAAACACTGCTGTAATAGACCATTTTCCAATTCATACAATACCGCTGTGTTCCTTGATTACAACGGTAAAGTAAAGAATGCACAACTTCAACAATACAAACACTTTGAAATTCCAAGGACCTTCACTGGAACACATGAATATTCTACACAAAATTGAAGCTAACCCTGAGCAACAGAGAACTCTAAACTGGAGTATTTTGTAACACTGTAGTATTTTTGTTATTAATCCAAACTAATACATGTACATCTCAAAACATAATGATTAACAATATTGTTTTTTTGTTTCCATCAGCTTGTCAGCTACTTTAGTCAAGCCACATTTGAATGTATTGATGCTGTCAAGCTCTGGCCAGTCCATACATGACAGACATGTAAGTTGAGCTTTTGGATACATGCTAGTTAAACAATGGTTTTGAGTGGCATACCATGGAATATCTCACAGCTCACTTGTATTTTCCACCCAGGGTTGGAAGGGGTACTGTCTTTGTATAGGTCTTTTCGCTTCAGCGTAATGTTTTCCTATTCCAGACCATGTGTCATTCCGTAGAGTATCAGTTCTTTGTTTTGACAGTTGCCCATGAGAAGGCACGTGAATATGAATGTAATGCAAAATAAAATCTTATTCGCCGGTAACATAACAAGTAGGGGACTGGAAACAAGTTTTGATTTAATTCACAAACAAACCCCATGATAAGAAAGAGAACATAAAAATGAGTAAGAATTGAAAGGTTGAAGGAAGTTTGGATTAATAACAAAATGGGTAGCAGGGGTGATGTAGTGATGAGAACACTCACCTCTCACCAATGCATCCTGGGTTTGAGTCTCAGTGGCACATGTGAGTAGAGTTTCTAGTACAGTCTCTTCTATGCTTAGAGGGTTTTTTCTGGGTTCTTGGGTTTTCCTCCCTCTGCAAAAATCAACTTCTAAATTCCAATTCAATCATGTAGTGAGGGCCACAGGTCATTTAGTGAGGGTCACTGGTTGTAGAGGCTTTGCACCATCATGTGATGGCAGCCATCACAGGAGGCACATCAATAGAGTTTTTTTCTCCAAGAGACCTGAATTATTTCTTGTGTAAATCAGATTACCGGTCCTGTCATGGCCACCATCACATGATGGTGCAAAGCCTCTATTACATGTAAGTGCTACCCTCCTAAGGTTGGGCAAACTGAAATGAAATTTTAAAAATTTCTAAAAGGAAAGAGAATGTATGTGTGGCTGGATGGTTTGGCTGGACACCATGCATTTCTTTATAATTTTGGCAGGGTTTGAATGCTCATAACATTGTCTATAAGGCCAAACATCCTGAAACTTGGACATTAAGCTTGTTATATGTTGCTATTTTACTGGAACCTTAATTAAATTAGTTTTTGCAACTTGGACCCAGTTCCTTGCTCATTTTGTTACCCACAAATTACATGACACATGGTCTGAAATGGGAAAGCAAACAAAGGTCTATTGGCAGTCTGTTTTGAAAACTCAAGGTCCTTATGAGGACTGCCACTTGAACAAAGCGAGTACAGCCCCAGGGATTTTCCAGTACACACACATGAGCCTTTAGGTGAGTGTGTTTACTAACAAAATACAAGTGATGAGTGGAATATTCCATGATATGTTATCATAGAGATTGTACAAAAAGGAACAACCAAGAAGATTGCTCCTGGATCATTGAAACTGTGTTTCCAAACAATTTTCAGAGATTTAATTGCACCATTCTGTCTTTTCAGGTGTCACAGTTCTGTCATACTCACATCAAGCAAGCTGTTGTGCTGCAAAGCCTTGTCAGATGATGCAGCAACATCAAGATCCAGTCCATCAGTACTGAAGATAAGAAGCTGTGATATATCTACCAGGAAAAGGATTGAATGCTGACAACAAAAAATGAAACAGGAAATTAGAATATATATCTAGGAATTGAAAAAAAAGGATTATCTATAGTTTTCAAAACAATCAAAATTGGCATTTAGAATCATCAAGTTTTAGGCTTATCAACTAGTAGGAATCTAAAAAAAAAGGAAAGATGCAGTGAAAAAAAAAAAGAAAAAATATCCATAGGAAAAAATCAAATCATATCCTAGGGAATTCCAACATATGTCATTATGAGAAAATTTGAAGTTTTAAACATTTTTTTTGCTGCCTAGACAATTCTAAAATTGAAAACAATTTTCAATAAAATGACAAAGAAAAAAGCTATTTCAAATAAATTCAAAAATCTCTCATAGACTATATGTTGGAATTTCAAAAGAGAGAACAGAATTTTGAAAGAAAAAATCTAGAAATTTCAAAAAAAAAAAAAAAAGGTAGAGGACTGGCCAAATCAGATTAGAGCTGTGCAACAGCTACAATGAAAAACCAATTTAAAAATCAATTTTCTTTATTATTTTAGAAGTTATGCTTTATAAAAAAAGCTATTTTTAAAGGTCAAGACAACAACAACAAAACAAAATTCAAATGACCACAATATAGGTTATTGAAAATAGTCCATGCCATAAATTATATGGTAATAATTTTTTCATTTATTTTGATATGCAAAAAAAATCATTTGTTATTTAAAAAAAAAAACTTTTATTTAGTGACTTATTTCATTATGACATCATCAACCAAAACAAATAGCTATTTTGAAAAGAAAATACACCAAAACAATCAACTTTTTCTGATTTAAAAATCTTATTAAGAAGTCAGAAAAAAATATAAAAGTAATTTTAATCTCTCTCATCGTTCACCTCTGATGTCATTATGAAATAGGTCAAAGGCCAGTCCTCTACCCACAGATATTAGATATAGAAGAGTGTTTCACTAGGAGACTAACATTCAATTGGACATTCAATTCAAAGATTACTATACCAAATCATTAACACATTTTGCAGACTAGTCAAGAGTTCTCAGTAGAGTTACAAAACATGAGGGAATTCTTGGTTGATCCAATCCAAGGAATATTTTATGGTGCTGGCACTGATTTCATTTTCATTCAAACTGGCTACTGATTTCATTTCTTTGCTTCAAATTTTACTGAGAACTCTGCTAGTTAGAAGAAACACTCTCCTATATCTAATATCATTATCATTTATTATTTGTACACCAGAAAAATGAAATACACTTGATACCTCCCACGAGGTCCTGCCAGTACCAAACAGAAGCTGCCCCACCAGACCAGGAAACCATTAAAGGCGGTACAACATTGCTGCTCTCGGCAGAGTCTAACCTTGAGGCTGTGATCAGACGACTGCTCCGGTGATGAAGGTTGATGGTAAGGATACCAGGTGATGGTCCTCTGCAGATTTCATGTTAGTGCGCTGACGGTGTAAATGCCAGTCACTGTGAAGGTTAGTGCAAGTAGGAGCAGAAATAACCATATCTTACTATTCATGGGTGTGTACAGCAGTGATACTTTGGGGTGATGTGCTCAATAGGTGTGTATAAGACACCATTCAGACTTCCATAAAGTAGATTATCAGCCTGGGAAGACTAGGAGTTGAATCATTTCTAGGTGATCTAATCTTAAGTTGAATGATGTTCGGCTAGACTGATCTACAAGGTTCTATCATAGGATTGTAATTTAATAAGTTTTTTCACCAGCAAAATAAGACCTCAGTTTTTTCTAAATTCTAAAAATACTTTTAAATAAATTCCTGACAATTTCTTTCACTAAAAATGTTCGCAAAATTGAATAAAATTTGAATGAATGAATACCATCCAAAAATTAGAAGAAAAATAGAAAGAAATGAAAAAGAAAAGAAAAATCATGAAACAAAATAACTATGATTAATAATTCAAAAATAATTCAAAAATGGATCAAAAATAATTCAACTTGAAAATTATTAATGAAAAGAACTGGTATCCTGCAGTAATGTATTGAGTAAACACAAAACAGATCAAAATATATCTTCAAATCTTACCCATTTTCAGAAACTGAGGTCTTACTTAAATCTGCTATCATACAACATTTAAAAAAAATTATTGGCAAAATCCAAAGTATGATTCCTATAAAAATTACATTTTGTTGGCAAAATTTGAAAATGTTTTGAAAAAAAATATTCATCCAAGTTAATAAATGCAATTCATTGCAATTATTTGAGCCAAAATGACTATCATCAAACTAAGATGGTATTTAAGGCATTGAAAAATTAGAGAAAGCAACTACACTACACTATGTGCATCACCTTTTCAACCTGTGAATATCACAAAACTTAAAATTTGCAATAAATTTCAAAATTGAAAAAATCAGAATCCCCAACCTACATTTTTGAGCAACAAAAGATTAAGATTTAATTATAAATATGAACAAATTCAGCTGTGCAGTCAATCATGAAATTATACTCTAAAAGTGCAAACAAACAAACCCAACAAGCCAAATAAAGCAAATGGAAAATGAATGAATAGAGGATAAAGTGAGCCATTAGAGAATGGCGTCCAAACACCATACCTCACAATCAAGAATGAAATGCAACTATACAAGTAAAACCAAGAGTTGTTTTACTATGAATTATTATGTCCAAAGCACTTGTATATATGCTCAAGCTGTCCAAAATTGAAACATTTTCAAATCAAATACTCAGTGACTTAAACATTGGCAAATGAAACTTGAAACTTGTCACAAAATACCAACTTGGCCATGAAAATATATTGTGAAATTTAACTGAACAGTTTATATTGATGCATGTAGTGTAGTTGCTCAAAAATTGATGGATGAAAAAAAACCTTTGCAATTCATTATGTCAATCTTTTACGGTACTTTTACTTCTGTTGAGAAGTTTTTTGCTGGTGGAAAAACTGAGTCTAGGAAAAATAACTTGATAAACTTAGGAACAGTTCAAAAGTCATACAAGTTAAGAAGTAACACTAAGACATTAAACTAGGATAGGACTCCCTTTAAAATTGTTCTTAAACTTTACTGTGCAGCCATGTCAACCAAGGCTTATCTACTATGCGAATGGATCATAAAATTTATCTAAATTTGAAAAAGTTCAAAACTTAATTTGGTTTGAAAAGATCCTACATGGTCTTGTTTGAGATAGATGCACAAGAGACTTAAAGAAATGTCCAATAATAATCATAGGCCACGTCCCTTAGAAATCAACTAGGAGAGTGGATTTTGTATCATTGTAAATTCCAAATTGATCTTGAATCATGTGTTTTAGCCATGAGTCTCTGGCTCAGGAGACTGAACAATCATTTCTTGCATGATCGACAAACATATAATAGAACTACTTACTTGGCAAAGCTTATTTGACCTCAAAACATACAGCTATGCACTTTGCTGGCTTTTTTTCTAGACTACAAAATCCACTCTAGTAGTTTTTACTCGTAACAGCATAAAAAAAGGATATTGAACTAGTTTCAACCAAATTAATAAAGTCACTTGATTCCCTACTTGAATAGAATTTTGGCGGTAACGGCACAGTCACATTGATTGATTGAGGCCAAGATGGTCAAATGTGATAAGTGGAAATAAGTCCCCTAAGAAGACCTTGGATAACTTAATATTTAGACCAGTCCCTTAGCAGACATTGAATAAACTAATATTGAATAATGAATAAATTAGACCCAGTCCCTTAGCACGTGGAATATATTAATATTCAATTGAACACATTCATAGACCCAGTCCCTTAGCAGTCTCAGAATACATGAATATTTAATTGAATACATTATAGGCCTTAGTCCTCTAGGGAAACATAAATTTAATGTTCAAGGGTTAAAAGTCTAGGTTAGCTTTTCATATTGAATTGCATGGTGGTAGTTTCCTTTTCGGGATAGACCAGCTCATTTTTCACAAGTTTAGTAGCCTAGAAACTTCGTTATTTTAGTCTTCGCAAACCAGGCTTGATATTAAATCACATAAACTTTATGGGAGTCTGAATACCGTCTTGAGCTTATTGATCACACCACTCTAAGATATACATCACTGTTGTGCAGTAAAACCTATGGGTAGTGAGGTATGGCTATTTCTATAAGTCTCCTACTTGTACTGACCCTCTCAGTATAAAGGCTGGCTTACCGTCAAGGTACTTTCATGAGCCTGTAGGGGGTTCAGAGTCTGATGTCCTTATCGATAATCTTCACCATCGGAGCAGCCGTCTGGTTATGGTTTCATAAGATGACTCTTGTCGGGACAGTAAGTACTGCCTGGTCCTGGTCTACCGGGGTAGTGAGACTTGGTACTGGTAGGGTCACGGGGAGATATTTTTTTTGTAAGGGTCAAAAGGGCGTGGAGAGGGTAAAGATGGACTTCATTAAAAAACACAGGAATACCACCAAGTCTGAAATCAAACTTTATTTCAAACACAACACAGACAATATACACAAGTCAGAAAATTTCAAAGGTAAAAAGTTTCTAAGTCCAAAACTCATACCACACACTCACTTCAAAAATTCTAAGTCTAAAACAGCAAAACACCAAGATTCTTACCTCCAGATCATAAGTCCCTCATTATTATTGCCTGAAAATTCTAAGACACAAAGTGCATGTTAATTATATCCTCCCAGAAAGCCAACACGATTTTGCCTCCCCCTAAGAAGTATACATCCCCCACCCCCCATGATGTTACACCCTCCCCCCTTGATTGTATTCCCCTCCCCCCAGTACAAGTGATCAGCTCCCCCCAGTATGAGGCATGAACCCCTCCCCCCATTTTGAGTTGATCCCCACCCCTCCCAATATGAGTTAAACCCAGTTGTAATTGACCATAAAGCATTTTTACAAGTGCCATCATTGACTTTGAAATAAATATTGATGTCTGTACAAGTATGATCTCCAATTGTACTGGCATTTTGTGTCTTCAAAGAGAATTCCAAAACTTGTAAACTTCAACAGTTTTTGGTAATGTTTCAATTTGTTATTCCAAAGTTCAAACTTCTAAAATTTATCATTAAATTTCAATCTGCAATGAGGGATTTTACTAGAGGGATTTTACTAGAGGTTTTAAATGGCATACCGGAAAATTGAGGAAAAATCATTCATTGCTTATCTCCTTGGCTAGTAAACAGTAGAGGATAAGGGTGGTCTTATTTTGAAGTAAAATCCCTCTATACCTTGGTCAATTACAACTGGGTTTAACTTTATCTCTCCAATCAAATCAAGGACAACAGACAATGTAATAAAGTGCGTGTGTTGTTTGTAATCATTCGTTTGAGGCATGCTAGCGAAGCTTGGACATAAGAAACAAAAACAAAGTACTGTAGGTTGCTATTTGGTTTCAAAAATCATGGCCAAGACAGTGTTGCATATCCATTTAATGTGGAAGAGTCCTTGTTGCACCTTGTTATTCACAAGTTTTCATTTTTTGTTTGACGGTATGCAAAGACAATCAAAAATGTGCAAGTTGCTATATGATTATTTCACTGTCTTGGTTGATGAGACAAATTCTCAGTTTCTTGCTACAGGAAAAGATGAATATGGAAAGTTCATGCAAAGTTTATCCTGTTTGAATGACCATAACTTCAGGATAAATATTTTGGTCTTATTACTACTAACCAAGTCATTTGCAGCATGCCTCAAACGAATGTAATGATTGGTATGTGTGTACTTCACCCCTCCCCCTTGTCTCAACATTTTTATTTCTCAATAGTGACAGGGAACATATTGTATGGGTGGGGGTGGTGGAAGGGTTTCATGGCTGGCTGCCATGCCTTTATTACTCATCGTGATAGGATCAATCAATAAGAATTAAATAATGCACATCACAAAAACAACCTGAACAGGAGAGATTATCTACGAGGAACATGTACCAATGAGACTAGAAATACCTATGAAAATCCATTGAAATATTGTGTCCCTTCACAATTTCACACACACACTTCATTTTGAATTAGCTCCAATTACCACAATGTGCTATAAATTAGCTACACTAAGTTAGAAAAAACCTTGCTTTAAAATTGTAATAATGAATAGCTCGTAGAGAGAAATTGTTTACTTCCTGTTTTACAGACTGCTATAAGGTGATTCAGACACAGTTCCTTGCAGCATGCTGAGTAAATTTTGAATTGCTCTGAATTTGCTTGTAATTTCAACTTATCTTGTAACTTATGTCTTATGTCAGGGACAGTGGAGCCAGGGGGCCTTAGCCCATCAACTCTTTTCATTTTGCATAATGGTCTTGAATATTTGATAGTCTTAGCCACCCCTACTTTTTCCCTTTAATTGGCATACTAGCCCCACCCTCAGCTTTAAAATGTGCTCTGTTGTCCCTGTATATGGACTGATATGAAACTGCAACCTATGATAATCACTAAGCTATAATCATAACTTGTAGAACATTATGGAGAAAAAGCTGGAAAGAAGCCTATGTCCTGTTGTCTTTTCACTAGTGGCATTTTGTCTGCTTTTCATGAATAAAAAAATTACTGAGTCATAAATATAACATTTTTGAAGAAGTCAATAAAAAATTAATTTAGTTATTAGCCAAATTTGATTACTTAGATATTCTGAGTTTAGAAATAGAAATAAAAGTTATTTCCCTGAATTAACAATTCAAAAATTGTTGTGGTAATAAATACAGAAAATCTGTTGTTTCTTGTGTTTGACATTCTTGAGTAATGCTTCAATTTATGAAATAGTTGTCTGCAAAACCTCTAGATTATTCAAGTATTCAATTGCTGGGCCAAAATTTGAATGATACACCCACTGTAGACAGACCTATCTTATAAATGGGATGGCAATAAGAAGTATAAATAATAAATGAGATTTAAAAGTCAGGGCATCTGAAAAAGTGCACCGAAAATTGCACCAATCGCACTATTTATCGTTATCCGCACTTTTCGACATTTTCCGCACTTTTTACCAGAAAAATACAAAAAAAACTTGAAAACCTGTTGACAATGTTCTTGAATACACAATAATTCTTCAAATAAGCAAATTTTTCATCGGAATTCATCGCATTTTGGGCTGGAAATCGACTGTAAAATGTTGTTTTCTTTCGCTGATTGACAATAATCTGCCAGGCGTTCCTCGCGTTAGTTCAGTAGCCTGGGAACTAGTTCTAATTCTATAAACGCTTTTGATTGGTCTAAAAAGCATCCAATCACATGCCTCTATAAAAATATAGTGAATTTAGCGGGAAATTTACGATTAATAATAATTACTATAATCAAAATAATATTAATAATAAATAATAATATGCAAATTAGCATTTCCGCACTTTCCCGCACTATTTGCTACAATTTCGCACTCTCCCAAGTTTTTTCCGCACTTTTTCAGATGCCCTGAAAAGTGGGTTTCCACAGACAGAGTGCCTCCTCATCCACTGAAATTCAAATTGGAATTTAAAAGGTGATTTTTGTTGAAGGAGCTTGAGGAAAACCAGAGAATCTGGAGAAAAACCCTTGAAGTGCAGGAGAGAACCAACAAACAACTCTACTCACATACAACACTGAGCCCAGTGGGACTCAAATCTGAATTGCATTGATGAGACGAACCATCTCACTGCTGCGCACACATGTCTAAAAGGTATTTTCAGGGTCCAAGTGTCTAGAAATGTACTTTAAATGAGTAGTTATTTCTGTGCGAAGCAGTCTATTGATGAAAAATTCTAAAGTTGTTGAGAAAAAAAAGTGGATGAAAGTACATACTAGGCTGCTGGTATGGAAAGTAATAATCAATTAAAAGCATTTGAGTAAATAATAGACTTTGCAATTTGGATTATTTGATCCTGTTTTAGCTTATACGGAATAAACCACAGGGTACCCAGGTAGACAAATACTGTTATGTCAAGTGGGAAAGCAGTTATGATAGTACGAGCGACAATCTACAGATTTTCTTTTTTTTTTATGACTCATAATGACAAAGAACATTTAACAGATACCTGGGAAGCTTTTGCACATTTCTTGGTTAATATGAGGCAATTTCTTTGTATTATCAGCAATATCAATTTGCACTTCAAATTACTTGAGTGCTAAGTTAAGAAATAGCCTACTCACACTCCCCCTCCCCACAATGAAGAGCATTCCCTGTAAATTTGTCTTTAAAAAGGTAGCCAATCGATGGGGGGGGGGAGGGGGAGGGGGAGGGGGGAATATGCTTCCTAAAAAATGAGAATTTTTTCTGGTAGTTGAGGAAGGAGTGCTAATAGAAATACCCAAAAACTGCCTCAAATTGTGTTCCCATGAAATGTGCAAAGGTTACTAAGCAAATACAACAACAATAACAGTTTCCATATCAATTACATGAGCCAAAAAATGGTTCATGAGTACTTAAGAATGCAGGAAATAAGTTTGTGGTACAAGCACTTCAATTTAGCAGGACAAATAATTGCATCATAATCAAACATATATTACTACCATGGGAATGCATCACAAGGGACCAACTTTGTATGGGCAAGTGTTTTCATTTTATACCACGAGTCATTCCCTTGAGTATTATTAGTTGTGTGAAACAAATAGCTGCTGTCATGTTTGTAATAGCAGGGGTAAAAACTACCAATTGTAATTGATTTTATTGAGGGCACTCTAAACAAATTGAATTGGAATCTAATATAATGGTTTTATAAAAGTATGAAACTGGAGAATATGACAAAACCCAGAAATCAAGAGAGACCCAACCAATCTCTTATTATATCATGTTGTGTACAGCATTTGAGCCTTATGACATTGCATTCTAAAAAACCTAAGGGTTATTTCAAGGTGCTAGCTTTTACACAATCAAGATCTGAAATATATGCTGTATGCTTTGTTGGAAGATTACCAGCCCATCTGTGGATTAGTTTTCCACATTGTAATTGCTCACATCATGCTCAACTCTCATGTACTAACACCTGACCACACTTACCTTACATGCAACAAACTAAGATTCTATTAACACACTACTGACACAAGTACTACACCAGTCTACCAACAGTCCACATCCCACCGACTTGCAACAACAACCAACCTGATGCACTGTGACAATAGACTGACATCTTGACAGCTCTCTTACTGAGCATGACATTCTACACACACTACAATTTTGTGCTTTTCCTATTGCTACTGCAAATTTGTATTCTTCGTCTGAACTTTTAATCTACCTATGTAGTTACTAATGATTGGTATTGCACATAGTAATTACTCACATTATGCTCCACTTTTGTTTACTTACACATGTCTACCGTGAAATACTTACCTCTGGTGTACTTCTAGATTCAATCAATACAGGATACAGGTAAATCATAATGGGATACAAGGTGTAATAGCAAATTAAACATGTATACAAAATATATTGTATTACTCCCATAACCATTAATAACTCTTAGGTTGAAGGTTAGATCAAGGTTAATTCTGAAAATATGTGATAATAGATTTTACTTTATGTCATGCCATAATAGTTTTATTTTTTGGATATTTTCGTTTATCTGAGAATTTTATTTGACATTAAAATAACTAATTGACCTTAACTCCATTACGCAGTTAGGGATTTGTTTGATATCATGTTACAGTTAGTATGCTAGTGCATTCATACAGCATTGGACTGATCTGGATGTTAGGTTCCCTTATGGACTTAGTTAATATTTGTATTGGTCTTGTGATTAGTGTCTTTGTTTTAAATTATGAGACAAAGTTCTACTTGCGAGTGAAAGTTTGCCAGATGCAAGGTGGTGATCTCAAATCATTCTTTTGGATCACCTTCTTCTCATTGATAAGGTCTTAAGGATGCTCAAGCCTTGTCTTGAAGCTGCAAGGAAGAGGAGATTGAAGATGGGACTTGTGCTATGTCTGTTTTAGCTTTGACAATTGCACAGCAACTAAGAATAAGGAGATACAGCATTTGCTCAGGCAAGTCTTTTGGAGAATTGCTAACCTTACAGAAAGAAGGCACAGTACTTGAGCAAAGAGTCATATTTCCAAAGACAGCGACTTTGGCAGACAAAGCCGTCAAGTCTGTAATCATCTCAGAGATTCCAAACAGGCAAACCTGCTGTATGTTGGATGACATACTGAATACATATTTAGGTTTCATTAAATAAATAACTAATTATTTGATTAAAGGCAGAACTGGTCATTCTCAAAAATGGATATCCAGATACCAATGTATGTTAAAAGAAAATCAAACCCCTTTATGATAACAATTACTATTAAGGCTTAATTATGAAGTACCATGAATATTTTAGTACCAGTAAAGTATACCAGTATAAGAAATACTTGGAGATTGTATGCCATATAGTTTGTCATCATATAGTTTGGATAGTACTTATGTGCGGAGTGGTCCATTATTGGTGATAATTTGTTAAGTACAGCCTTTTATTGCATCATGCTCTGGCTTCTCCTCTAAAGATTGTCACCCTTCTTGCCCTGTCTCATTTCCTTGTAACACCCAACAAACAGGAGTGCATAAGATTTCAGACCATCTATCTTTATGTTCTGGATTCCCTCTGATGGGCTACCTTCCTTCCTTTCTTGTGGTGTCTCAGTTTCTTGTCTCAGAACTACCGGGGACGTCATGTGGTGGGTGGTTTTGTGTACAGATTAACTGAAAGATTACCTTCACTCTTGCTTTCTTGAGGTTTTAGTGGGCAGGACGTGGGCTTCTCTCTTATAGTTTTCTAGCTCACTGGTCCTGCTTCATTTTCTTCAAATGCAGCCTACATCCCTTGTATTTTTGGTTGTCAATTGCAGATTCCCTGCACCTAGTTCTGCTCTATTTTGTAGCTTCAAAGAAAATATTGTATTTTGGTGCAGCCTCTCTTACCACCAATCTTTATGCTTGTTGATTTCTCTCATACACATCAATATCTACCTGATCTTCTTGCAACATATCAAATATTGAAAAATATCACTAATGAACTTGTGTAGTAGTAGGCTGTCCTAAATCTGCATTCTGTGGGATACACTGCTTCACGAAGTACCCTTGAAGATCCATGTGTTATAGACTAACAGCAAAACATTTGATTGAGTCGAGATTATGAAATGAATGACATAAATGCCGTAGTGACATAATAACGAACATCTGATGTTCAGTTACTAATAAATATGTATATTGAAAGTAATGAAATATGAGGATGACCATACTAAAGTGTACTTAAGTATAAAAGTTATAGTTTTCATGTTATTAAATACTGCCATCATTTAAGGTTTTGTTCTTTTGGCATTTGTTTTTAATAGGTTATTGGCAAGAAATATTGGAGCCAAATAATTTTTTCTATGGCTTTAACACACCAGCAAACTGTGTGGTAACAGGTATGTTCCTCACAGCTGTATATTTATTTCATTTGTTCTTGATGTTGCACTCTTTTGATCCTTACAGTGATTCAGTGCTTGTATACATTGACATCTCTCCAATATCTCACTTACAGGGGAAAAGCAAGGTGTTTCTAGACCATCATTGGATCTGTTCTTTCTTTTAGCTTGATGAATTGTTCATGACATTCACATGGCACTGTTTTGAACTTCCTCTTTGTTCCATCTTGATACTTTTTGAATGAACATACTGTAAGGCGACTTGATCTCTTTGATAGTCCCATCCATACAGTCCAAAATCTTTGAACAGGCTTTATTTTATGTGAAATCCTACACCTACAAATAATTCTGACAGTGCCAATAGCCACCCTTAATAGTTAATAGAGCACTCCCCAGGGGTTGGGTACCCTAGCTTGTGTTGATCCCTAAAAACCACGGGTGATACTGGCACTGATTTCCATTTTGGATGGAAGTCATCACTGGATTGCTTCTAGGTAATACTATGTAGAATGGCAATTGAAAACCAACATCCATTCTTAGAAGAATGAATCCACTTACTTTTACACGTTTTGTTTTGGCACTGCTTTAGAATGGTAGTTTAAGCATTCATTTCCGCCGGAGTCACTTTGTCTTGATGCTTTCCTTCATTTTTGTAATGTCTTGTCCATTCTTGTCTTGTCTGCACCTTCCACAAATGCCAGACATGTCTGCCATTTCACTATTTGGAGATAATTACATATCTTACACTTGTATTCAGCATTTCCTTGAATGTCCAATGGTGGATTGCATCATCCAGCCCATAATAATATATCTGACACATTCCTGTGTTGGACTGTATATTTGTACAATGTTCAATAGTAGGTTGCATCAAGTCCATCATATTTGGATGATTACAATATACTAGACACGTTCCTGAATTGTTCTGTATCTTGTACAATGTCCAACAGTGAGCTGCATCTCATTTTGATTAGGTGCTCTAAACTGTGATGGCTTTATATAATTTATGCTTCATGTTCATGTTTCTTTGCCTTTTATAAAGACATTTTAACTGCAATTTTCATCAAGACCACCACACTTGAATATATCTCATATTGCAGGAATTGTTTCAGTTATTTACAGGAATTGTTTACTTTCAAGTTTCAATTCGAGTACACTAGTATGGTCATCTAGAGATGAAAATATGTTGGTGGATTTTTCAGTTTAACACAAACATTTAAAACTCCATTAAACATTAATTGCATTCAAAATTCATAAAATACATTCAACAATTTTAAGTACTGTTTAATAAACGAGTAGGAGTGTTTTATCAGGATTAAAACTACGAGGCACAGCCAAGCGGTTTTAGACCTGATAAAACAGAATCGATAAGTTTATTGAATTACTTCAGAAACTCATTAACAATCTATAAACCTTTGGTTGAATTAGAGTGACCATACACGTCACGAAAACATGGACTTTCATACATCGATAGGGTATAAAGGTCCATGCATGTGACATGTATAGGGACTACAATTGGAGCAAAGGCTTATAAATTCATGAGTTTTTGAATATGACATATATACCAAATTTAAAAAAACATTGTCAGGTTGATAAGGATAGATCATCAAAGCTTACGACCAAGGGATGTTTTGGGTAATCAATATCCTGGTTAGTGTGTTTAAAGACCGACACATTCATGAGTGAATGCTTTGCTTGTACAATAGCTACAAAACTGTCATACGTATATTATTATCCTCACTGACTGTTTACCCAGAACACTATTTGGCTCCAGCTTTGATGATTGAAACTTTTCAACCATACAACATTTTTTTTAGATTTAGTGTAAATATCATTATCATATACATTCAATTGCAAAATCATTGTTGGGTTCAAAACATAGAACATAGGAGCTGAAACTGAAAGGTATTCTGGTATATGACATAATTATCTCTGTATTCATTTCAAATACACAGTCGAAATGAAACACATGTTAAAAGCCTCCTGTCAGTGCAAGAATTTATGAATATTCCATGACTAGATCCACCTAATTAACATACTTCCCATGTATTGTTTCAGTCTCAGCTTCTGTGTTGTATGTTTTGAACCCAACAATGATTCTGTAATAGAGTGTATACTTTTAAATCTGGTGCCATTTCTTTATTATTTTATCTTAGCCAACATATTATGATGTAAACCATTTTTATCTTATTAATGGGTTAGCTTCCTCAAAAGTGAAGGTATAGCAACTTCCATAATATTTTTTTTATCGTGCTAGGTATTAACATCACTTAACAAGATATATCAGCTTGAGGTAGGAAACAAAAGGAAAAGAGAAAGGGAAGTTGTGGTACTTGGAAGTACTTGACAGATTGCTGGTAATAGCACTGAGAGCATCCATGTAGTTTACAATCATGAGTGATCAGTGTAATTAATGGAGTTATGCATCCAGGTACAAACACTGAGGATGGTACAACAGCCCAGCAGTGGGTCTCCAGTGGGTCTTTGCTCTCTATCTTATGCTGTGAGTGAGAATTTAGGCAGAAGAGGCCTTTTCCAATAGTGTCTTTGTCTTAGAGGCTGGTGAGAGGTGAGTACCATAATGCTACACCATGTTTGCCTTTGTAGGCTACCGTTACTTGCTTCATTGTTTGAGGGATTGTGATTCACATATGTCCTTTTCTAACCACCAGAATCAGTGGCGGCTAGAAGACAAGGAAAACCTCTGAGTGTCTGAGGTCAGCTTAAAGAACACTTGGAATTTTGACATCATATTGGGGACCATCAGTAATATTATGACTAATCAGGGATGGCTATCATCTTCCTTTGGTCTCTGAACCAGACAGGATGGTCATGGTTAATAGCAATGCTCTATTTCATTGTAATTTACTTCATTATGAAATAGTTTATTGGTTTTCCAAGACAAATTCTGTATTGTACTGGGTGTTGGTTATGATAAAGTTGTGGGCCTGGACCTGCCACCACACAGAGGGTTCTGTGTTGTACTGGGACTTGTTAGTCACTTCATCATATCCTCCAGCAGCAGCAATGTCAATTGCTCTTCCTGTTACTGGAAATACCAAAAACTTAATGGAGAATAGAAATGGTATTCACTGGTTTCTGGATTGACATTGGCTAGTCACTTTATCAGAACATACAACAGTGGTGTTGTCAGCTTCTCTTCCTGCTCCAGGAAACATCATACAAATAATGGGAATAGAGATGGTCTTCACCGATCTCTGGAAATAGGTTTGCCAATCATCTAATCTTAGCCTCAAGCAGTGGTGTTGTCAGCTGCTCTTCATGTTCATGTAAACTTCATATGAGCAATAGGAATGGAAATCCTGTTCTTCCTGATCGGTCAAATACTTTATCAAATTCTTCAACAATGGTGTTGTCCTCTGCTGTTCCTGCTCCTGGAAACACCATACAAATATAGAAATGTTGGTTGCCATTCTCCTCTTAATGTACCTTTGCCAGTCACTTCATCAGTTCTTCAGCAGTATAAGACTGAAATGGTTTCATTCTTCTCTGGATTTAGATAACTTTGCAGGCTGGTTACTTCAATCTTTCACCAGTGGTGCTGTTGGCTGCTTTTCCTGTCCCTGGAAACACCATACACAATACAGGTAATGGGAATAGAATGTTGGTCCACACTGTTCTTTGGATGTACATTTGCCAGTCATATCACAAGATCCTTCCAAAATGCTTCCTTCAGCTGCACTTTCTGATCCCTGAGAACTTTGACAACTTGGCAATTTGAGTACATCTTGTTCCTATGACTAAATCACTTCTTGTCAAATCAACACCCAGTTCTTAGCCTCATAAGTCTTTGTTGTACAGTAGTTCTTTGATTGACATCCCAGATTGACAGGGAAGCATGAAGTGGTCATGCTATTCTTTCTTATTTTGTATGAAACTTCTGACTAGGTTACTAAACAGAAAATGTGGCATACCTACAGCCAAATGACAGCATTAAGTGAAGAAAATACTTAAGCAGAAAGAGAGAAATAATTGACGAGCAGCAAGATCAATTTTTATATGAAGTGTTATAGTTTTGATTCATTTTCCAGATGTTTCGCCTTTTAAATTATTTATTACAAATTCACAAATTTTAAGAGGGTTTATCTAGTGTTTAAAAAAGGAGTAGGAGCATTTTATCGTGTATAAAAGCACAAGGCATAGCCAAGTGGTTTCAGACCTATACGTTTTTTGTACTATTTAAAAAACTCATAAAACTTTGGTCTAATTAGAGCAACCATACATGCCACAAAAGAGGTTTGCACATCATTGTCATGCTCAATCAGTTCAAAAGAGACTCCCATGTGTTGAAGGTAGCATTCCAAAGTCAAGACCGCAGCACTAGTTGATGTGATTTAGTGGGTTGTCAGAGATTGTATGTGACACTGGCCTTGATGAGGTCTCAATCTAAACTTGGATGCACCTTTATTTCTAATAAAGTCATCCTCATTAGTATTCTTTACATAAAAGACACATGAGTCTTTATATAAAGATCACTCGAATAATTTGAACAAGACTTTATCAGGTATAAAGGTCCATGCATGTGATGTGTATGGGCGCTCCAATTGGACTAAAGGATTATAATTTTTTTGTGAGATTTTTAAAAACTTTTATTAAACTATTTGAAAGTGAGAAAAATATATATTTGCTATTACACCTTCTATCCCATTATGATTTACCTGTGTCCTGTATTGATTGAATCTAGAAGTAACCCAGAGGAAAGTATTTCGCTGTAGATAGGTGTTAGTATACAAAAAATGAGCATAATGTGAACAATTACCATGTGGAATACCAAGTATCAGTACATAGGTAGATTAAAAGTTCAGACAAAGACTACAAATGTGAAGTAGCAATAGTTAAAGCACAAAATTGCAGTGTGTGTAGAATGTTGTGCTCAGTAAGAGAGCTGTCAAAATGTCACTCTATTGTCACAGTGCAACTGGTTGGTTGTTGTTGCAAGTTGGTGGCATGTAGACTGTTGGTAGACTGGTGTAGCACTTGTGTCAGTAGTGTGTTGATAGGATGTTAGTTTGATGCATGTAAAGTTACAGTCTTCATCTAAACTTTTATACTACCAAATTCAAAGAAAGCATGTTTCATCTTCTATAATGAATGTTTCCTGCTACTTCATTTTGGAAAATACTGCAACCTTGAATAGCTATATTGCACCATGGCACTAATATGCACTGACAACAAAGAAAGCTTACAACAGGATAATTTGCTATTGGAACATATCCCCAAAAGACCCTGGTGAATGAATACTGTTATGTAACCATTTTTGCATGGTGCTGATCTGGGATGCATTCTTAGTGATAGTACCACAAACTGCCACAATTTTAGATAGTACTTGTACCACAATTGCTACTAATAGGAAACTATTATTACTGTTAGCAAGAGCAGATTTCATATGACGGTGAAAACAATGTAGTGGAGCATCCCATGACAGTGACAGATATGCCTGAGCATTAGGGGAATGCACTTCAATTTTGATATCTTGTTACTTGTACATGTGTGTTTAGTTACTTGGACATGCATGTGTAGTTAAAGAGAGGTCCCAGTATTTTTCTGTGGGGCCAAAATTCTGTAAACCCAAGTACATCTAGAGTGAGTCGTGGGATTCATAAAAAATCTTGAAACCCATTTGCTGCCCCTTTGGTGTAAAAATGTAACATTTTTGTAGTAACTTGAACCCTCTCAGTTAGCAATCCAATGAAAGTGATACTGTATGCACCATTATTTTTCATTCAAATGAAATCTGCTCAATTCATAATTGCTTAGCTCAAACTACTTCCCAAGTACCTTTGAATGTTGTTTATCATTTGTAGGAATTTCCTAAAAAGCAGAAATCAAATGAATAAGTATAAAACAGGTCAAAGAGCATTTCAATAGCTGTTATTACAGTTGAGACCACTATAAGGTATTCATACATGCATAATATCTGCTATTGCAAGTTGCATGTGGGGAGATAGTATGTTAGATGATAGTTCTCAAATCATCAACCAGACATGATGCAGCCAAATATCTGACAGTTCATTTCATTATATGCAAGTGATTAGTCCTATTCTACAGGTCCAAACAAATCACCTATGAATACACATACTAAAGTAGGAAGTGATTTCATTTTGGTTAGGATAACATTAAACCTCAATGGCCAAAAATAATGTTCTAAAGTTCTCACTTTCAGATATCAAATAATTTGAGGTTGTAATTAGGTATTATTGCAATAATCACACCTGTACTTTGGAACAATCTCCCTGATGACATAAAACATGCTGACTCTGTTGCCAGTGTTTATATGTTTATTTGGGAAACATGGGTGGTGTAGTGGTGAGAGTGCTCACATCTCACCATGAAACTTGGGTATGATCCCCAGACTCTGTGTCATATGCAAGTAAGATCAATTGTTGGTTCTCTTCTGTGCCTCAAGTTTTTCTCTGGCTTCTCCAGTTTTTTCTCCCTTTACAAAAATCACCTTCTAAATTCTAATTAGATATTCAAGAGCCTTACTAAATTATGCCTGCATTCCTCGTCGATTCTGCTTGCTAATGGGGAAGACTGGAGCAGAGGAAAGGGGGGAACCACCTGCCTAAAATCACTGTCTTTTTCAAATAAACCTCTAGTTATGCAAGATTTTTGACAGAACTGCCGAAAACTGAGATGTTCAGTAAATAGAAGCCAAATTCTATTTGTGACAAAGCCAAATATTATATGTACGATTCTGTGTCCCACAATCAGGTCAGTACAGAAATCCACTAGAATCATTCCCAGAGAAACTATTCTGTACAATTTATAAGAATATAAAAGACTTTCTTGCTACGACAAGAAATATTGTTGAAATGTCCTACAAATAAATCTACATATCCCAATCGTGATAGCAAAGACTAAATGTTGTGGCCGTATGTGACCGTGTAATAAGGTTTTGAGAGACTGGGCCAAGGGGCCTCAAGTTGTAAAAAGAAATCAAGTGTGATCGCAATGTAGGCACACAATCCATAAGTTATTTGGCATTTTTGTCTCATATTTATAACCGATATGATCTCATACATAGTACTCTGACATTTTATAGTTGGTAAACTGCTTTTGGAAACACTTTTGGATCATTTAACTGCCTTTGGATGACTTTGGGATGTGTTCGCTAGGAATATGGAACTTAAGTACCTATTTTTATCATGTTTACAAGTTGTAACAGAAACGAACGTACCAATAAAATGTGTGTAAAAAAGGGATTTATTGTTGCCATCACACTAAACCAAAATTTGAAAACTTAAACCTAACGTAAACAAATGTTTAATCGAGCAAATGTTGTTATTTTTTTCAGGACTTCAAAATCTCCCAGCAGTGCAGTGGCAAAGGATTAAATGGCTTCTTCACTTTGTTTATCGAGTGTCAGATGTCATAATATGTTTTTCCAAATGTTTTCTAACTACATAATTTTCTCCTTTAGTTGAAAATTTGATTGCTCATCAGTACCAGGAATATTTTTTATACTTATTTATGTTTCACTTACGCCTTTTGTTACTCAAAGCTTAATATTCTCATCTCATTTTATACAATGATGGAGACAATAAAACTTATCTATGACTTCAATATATTTGGTTGTCTTAAAGATGTGCCACAGATTTTACCTTACCAATTTTTTTTTCAACATGCATGTCACACACACCCATACTGAAGGTTGGCTAAAACACATCAATTCTTATCCCACGAAAAGAAGGCCAGATTTTTGGAGTGGCATTGACCACTTTGTTCACCTAGGTGAAGTCATGTCAATTCTGGTTTAAAATATGTCAAATTTTAAGTTTTCCTTATTACCACAGAGGACTACAGTTTTTGATTCACATATTTCCCATACATATTTTCTCTCCTGTTCAAGTTATCTTATGATGTAATGCAATTCATGGTTCCAACCCCCCTTAGTTACTGTTGCTATGTCCCACATGCTCAATGTTTTTGCCTGAATATCTCAGAGTTCAAAAATTTGATTGCATCAATATAATTATATTGTTGAAGGTTTTGAATTTGTTACAAGAAAAAAACCCTTGCAATCTGTACAGTACCCTGGAGTATGGATATTTAATAGTTGTTTGTGAGACAAGATTTTCATTCCACTTGGAAAACAAATGCATTGGTTCGTGATTGTTGGAATTGGAACCATGAATTACACATAAATATTATGTCATAAACATATTACTTTTATACAAGAGCTTTGCTTTCAACACCAAACAAATAATTTCTCCATTATTTGGTGGCAAGATAATTTGTACTTTGATAAAACCTGGAAAACCAATTAACTTTTTCAATAGCTTGCCAATTCTAGATAGCTCTCATGCATAAAATATGGAATTCATATTGCACAACAAAACATTACTCATATGACCTTAATCAGTCCATGGCTGGTCCTGTTCCTTGATCAGATCAATGTACTTATTGTAGCATGCCAGCAGTTAATATTTCCAAACATTTCTCACTGAAAATAAAAAAAAAAAAAAATTAAAAATGGAAAAAAATATGTGAATGAATAGTTATTTATATCTTACAGATCAACCCTTCCAATTTTGTCTAATCACCAAAAAACAATGATTTCAAATTGTGTTTGCTTTGACATTTTCATACATTGGTTGGTATGAATTTTATTGACTGAACTTGAATATGGCCACCATTCATTATTAGCAATAAAAACTAATTACAAAAAAAAAATGCATCAGGAAGACCAAGCAAAAAAATGGGTATTTTTAAAAGTTGAGTCCTTCATGCAGATTGCATTGACTCTCGTCAGCTGCTAACAACAATCATTCAAAACATAATTTTGCCCTCACCCTCCTCTCCCTGGTAAGTATCATAGGTAAGCATAATTTCTACTGACGGAAACATAATTTCCACTTCGAAAGGTTGGTCAGATCACATGGAGGGAGACAAACCCAGGCTGTACACTGTGGGGCATGCTGTTATCATTCCCAGCAAGCTGCAGGATAGGGTTGTAAAAGAGCTACACTGTACATGATGGTCATTTTAGAATAGTAAAGATAAGGGCATCATCAAGAAGATATGTGTGGTGACCAGGATCAACGATCAACTCAAAGCCTCATCAGGATGTGCAGTAGTTGTCAGCAGAACCAGAATGCATCAAGCAAAGCAGCACTACACCCATGGTAGTAGTCTATAACACCCTGGCAATGAATACATGTTGACTATGCTGGCTAATTACAAGATGCAATGTTCACACAGGAAGTAACCAGAAATAATCCAAATGAAAACCACGACAGCAGCCAAAATCACTGATGTTATAACAAGTCTGTTTGAAAAGCTATTCCAGTTATTTCTAACTAATGGCATGTGCCATATTTTATCAGCTCTGCATCACCCAGCTACAAATGGATTAGCAGAATGTTCCATTCAAATACTCAAGCGAGCACTGCCCTTCACGAAGGAAAGTTTTAAACCAGTAGCTAGGTTCCTTATTGCATACAAGAACACACCACACTCCACAACAGGTGAGAGTCCAGCAAGGCTGATGTTGGTAAGATCACTGTGAACTTGCTTGGATTTAATGAAACCCAATCTGAATACTGTCAATGTAGGAAGATGGTGATCAAGCAGGGTGAACAGAGGATATGTCTGGTATATACTTCATGCTAACATGCCATATAGTCGCCCATACACATAGTCACCAACTTATACTCACTCGTCCAACACTACATATAGTTCCCAAATTATTTTTTTTCAAAAATGGAGGAGATAAACATGAGGACAATCAAAAAAGCAGGATATAAAATATTACAATTATTGATCACAGCTCAGGACAGTTGATCAGGGCTAGTGACAGTTGATCACAGCTAGGGACAGTTGATCAGGGCTAGGGACAGTTGATCACAACTAGGGACAGTTGAACAGGGCTAGGGACAGTTGATCACAGCTAGGGACAGTTGATCACAACTAAGGACAGTTGAACAGGGCTAGGGACAGTTGATCACAGCTAGGGACAGTTGATCACAACTAGGGACAGTTGATCAGGGCTAGGGACACTTGATCAGGGCTAGGGACAGTTGATCAGGGCTAGGGACAGTTGATCACAGTTAGGGACAGTTGATCACAGCTAGGGACAGGGCTATGGAGCATTGATCACTACTATAGGGGATACTATGTGGACGAGCAAGTATAAGTTGGTGACTATATGTATGGGCGACTATATGGCATGTTGGCATGTGGTACCAGCAAAATACATTTTGGCCGGTCACTGCCAATTTTTGGACTGTCAAAAATGATTAACAATTAACCAGTGGTAATCTTCATTAAATTCATAATTTTCACTGTGGAAAGGACAGCAAACATGTTCATTCAAAACCTTATTTGACTGGTCAAGTACCAAATTTGGTCAGTAAGCTTGTTATATGTTGCCCATTCCTGTGATGGGGTATTTTTTTCTGGAACCTTAATTAAAATAGATTCTAAAACTCGGACCCAGTTCGATGCTAATTTTGTTATCGCCACTTGAAAAATTCCAGCTTCAACAATTTTAAGTGAGTTGTTCTAAAAGTCTAAAATTTTCCCTAGAGAACAACTTTTAAGATCAAAAACCTGGAGAAATGTCAAAAAACATGGAAGCATGGGTGGTATAGCAGTGACAGAGCTCGCCTCTCACCAAGACAACCCAGGTTTGAGTCCTGCCAGGCTCAGAGTTATATGTGAGTAGAATTGTTTGTTGCTACTCTCCGGTGCTTCTAGGGTTTTTCTCCAGGTTCTCTGGTTTTTCCTCCCTTCACACAAATCAACTTCTAAATTCCAATTGGAATGCAGTGGAAGAAGAGCCACTCTGTGGAATTCACTGATAATTCACATTCATTCATTCATTCAATCATTCATTCAATCGTAACAAAAAAATTAAACGTTTTGTGAAAACCAAAAATGCCTGTTTTTTGAAATCCAAAAATTAGATTAAATTCAATTTTATAATTCTGCTCAAAAATACCCTTATATGGTAAAGATCAGATCTAGTCCTTGTATTTTAGTGCTTTCTTTGCCATCAATTGATAATACGCTATCTCATCACTATCAATTTTTCATAACAATATATCGCAAGGCATTATGGGAAACATTCGACAGGGAGCATGGCTGTCTTCATGTTTCAAGTGTGTAGAGACCCCTCGCACTAATTCCCAACCTTGTGGCCAAAACAAAGGGACTGCTTTTTCTTGATTGAAATATTTTGCAATGTTAATAGCTTTCATTGTTTTTTCCCTGAGGTTGAGAATTACCGAGTGCAAGAGATCTATCAAGTCACTTGGTCCTACTGAAAAAATGACAGCTCCAGAGCATTCTCCATAAGCCAAATATCCGATAGAATGCCACAGTAAGTCCTGGCTATCCATCTATTTAATTAGGAGCTCACAGGATAATCAATGGAAAAACAGCTTGTTACTGGACTGGACATTGTCAAACCAAACTTCAAATATGGTTTCGATAGGCTTGTGAAATGTGAAAAAAAACACTGAAAAATCTCAAAAATGCTAAGGATCAAAATATTATGATGAGATGGTGGCCATATTCATGTTCAGTGTATGGGAAAAGGAGAAAAGTGTAAAACCATCAAATAATACTTAATATAATAAGACAAAATACAGTAGCTCAGTCGAGGTCCATGCGATATAGGAAGTCAGAGTTCTTCTTTTGAACACAAACGCTGAGCACTTTACAATACAAATGGCTCAACCAGCAAAAAACCTCACAGCGAAAAGCATTGCATCGCAATCTGCTGTTTCAAAACATTGAGCATGTTCAAAGACTTATTTGCATGAGCCCAAGATGATTGATGGATCAGAAAAACCCAACATCCAAATCAGGTTTAGAAACAGAAGGTCACAATGCAATGATTTTCACTGTGATATAAAACTAATTCCACTAACTTACATTATCAGTGCATGGGTTTTGTCCTGTTCCCTGATGTACTTGTTGTAGGATGCCAGCAGTTAACAAAGCACCAAAAACAAAAATGTCTCACTGCAAATGAAATAAAAATATGAATTAAAAATGGAATAAGTGAAAATATACATAAATGAATAGTATTGTATTGGTGGTGGTCCCACTGTACTCCTGATTGAGAAATGGAAAGGTAAACCTGAAGACCCAACATAAACCTTCTGACCCACCCAACACTCAAAACAAAGGCCTAACACTCAAAACAAAACCTCCAAAGCTTAAAAAACCCAATAAAAAAGATTGGGAACCCAAATTCCAAAACTAAAAGAAATGGGAGTTAAAATGAGAGTACTTGAGAGGAGAACACATAAGATTAAGATGCTGTTGCAAAACTGTCATCCTAGAGTGGGAAGGAGTTAAACAGTCACAGAGTCAAGCAGGAAGGATTAAAATGGTTCATTTTAACAAAGACATCAAAGGGGAAAGGAAACTCAAGACAGACGTCAGAGCATAGTACTCAACACTTGGCTACCATCCCCTAGGAAACAAGGACAGGGATAAAGGAATAGTAAAACAAAACTGCAAAGACCCATGAAATCCTGAGTCTGAGCATCAGTAATCACACTAGTGAATAATACTCCCTTTCAGGCTACTATTGGACAAGAACCCAATTAAAACCAGGTGAAAGGACCTTATAACCAACAATAAGAGGACTGAGTGTAAAACAAAGTCAGTAAAGAAACGGCCTGATGTTAAAAGAACATCTAATAGATCATGCAAAACTAGAGAAAATGAATATTTCTGTGAGAGGGATGCAAATCAAGTGAAAAATGACAAAATAGCTTCATGTGTAGTTCCAAAAAAATTTCATACCCCACCACAAAGGGAATTTTATTTTTGACCCCCACCCTTCCAGAATTTCCTATTTGAAGAAAGATTGATGATCACCCCACTCCTCTGTAATTCCCACGAATACAAGATATATAAACATTTAAATACTCCCTAAAAGTTAGAAATCCTTTGCTAGTTGTAATTAGTTAAAATAAAACTTAGCTACTTGAATGTCATTGATAAATCCTGGTTTTCACTAGCGACGCAAGCACAGTTGCAAGCAAAACACACAAAAAATACCATTTCCACAACCACACAAGCACAAACGCAAGTACAAGTATCAACATTTTATAATCCTTACGCTTGTGCTTGTGCTTCCACTTGCGTCGTAGTGAAAACCAGGCTTAAATGTTTGAATTTTTTGGGGTATTTTTTGGAACTACACAATATAAAAAAAAAATAATTCAATTGCTGCTGGAAAATAGTACAAATTCAAGTAGCTAAATAATCCCTACAGTGTAAATATAAAATTAAATAAGCCAAATAAACAATACTTTCGCCTACTCAGGGCTTGTGTTGACTCAAATAAACAAATAATGTCCCGTTCCTTGTCAAATGTCTCTCCCTGAAGGGGACACGAAGCTTTACGTTCAGGACAATTTATATTCTTTCGAAGCAATTGGGAGCTACAAAATCAATTCCATTCAATACAAAATATAATATTTAATATAATAAAAAGGCTAAATAGCTCAGTCGAGGTCCATAAAATATAGAAAAAAGGTCATGTTTTGCACACGTGAACAGGTGCTGAGCACTGCATAAATTACGAGCTTACAAATGCCTCAACCGAGCAAAACAAAAACCGAAAACAAAAACCTAATAGCTCTAAGGGGAACATATACACCTATTTTAACTAACTAGCTAGTAATATAATACTTTTCATAGGTTTTTACCTTTCAAACAGCCAAGTTTTGCTCACATTTCACGCTTTTCCTTCGTCCGCCATGTTTTTTTCTCGCACATATGATGATCGTAAGGCATGATGGGTACCCGTGTACTTGAAGGATGGGAAGGGAATCCAAGGAAACAGGATTTTTGGACTCATTTTCTAAAGCATTTTGAAATAATTTAAAGATAAATTAACTAGTATTTAAAGGTTTTGTGTCGCAACTCATAAACTCTGTTCAAAATTTATGTGAGATGAATAATTTATCTCTGTGATTGACGTTGGACCCACTCACAAATGCTGCAAAACTTACTTCAGAGAAGTAATTTTTCAAAACATAAAATTATTCATTCTGTACAGAAATGTGAAAAGAAAAACAATGCATTCGGTAGTTAGGATTAATTTCTAAAGCATTTTGTAATCTTTAGAGAAAAGTGAACCAGCGCTGTGACGTAGATCTGGTAGATCATGAAGTCGGTTAGACACTCAGGTGTTGATGAATACATTATCTCTGAGTGACGTTGAAGCCACTAAACGTTGCAAAAGCCTCTTGAGATAAATATTTTTGTTACCCATAAGATTCTTCTTTTTCCACTAAACTCTGATAGATGTCGTGTTTGTTGTACTTCGGACTAATGTTCTAAGGCATTTTGGATACATTAAAAAAGAGTGAACCAGGTTTTCAGGCTTCTGTGACGCAGCTCATAAACTGTGTTCAACATTCATGTGGATGAATAAATTATCTCTATGATAGACGTTAAAGCCACTAAAATGTTGCAATGTGCACTTCAGATGAAATAATATTTTTTCTCGTAGAAAATCTTCATTTTCTTCACTAGTTTAATGACTATTAGTTTTAGAAAAATACATTCTCGTTTTTTTTGAACCATTTTTTTCCTCTTCGTAAAAGAAAACGCATGTTTAGTACTTTTGACTTGAAGCTTGAAAATTCTTGTGAGATGAATAGATCTGTGCAAAACTCTTTGCTTCAATATCAAAAATATAATGTTGCTGACATACGTTAAAATGTAACAAAAATCACTTTCAAGGCTTTTAGAATTAATTTGTATATAAAATTCTAAAAAGAGAAAACATTCTCTTGATTCTAATTGTTGTTTTTCAAATGTTTTCTGCTTTTTCTCCTAGAACTGAAGAAGTGTTGACATACTCAGTAGGATGACTAGTCTGCAAGGGACGTCATTCCCCGAAAAGGGATTCAATACTTTTCTAAATGTATGGCTTAGAAAAACCAGAAACATGTTAATCTGGAAAATTTGATCCTTGACGAACAATTACCAAAAACATTTATTAGTTTAAGGGAGGATTAAATGTGTTGCGAGTCTTGTTTTTCAAAGTATTTCTGCTTTTTTTAGCTAGAAAAAAATGTCTTCATTTAGGATTGATATCTTGTGAGAAGCACGATTGCGCGGGATCGGGGACTTGAAACTTTCTATAATATGTGGCTCAGAAAAAGGTATTAATATGAAATAAATTCTCCTCGATCGGCGATAATGGCGATGGGAGAACTGAATATATTGGGTGTCTTGTTTTTCAAATGTTTTCTACTTTTCTTACCTAGAAAAAATGTCTTGATTTGGGATAGATATCTTGTTCAAGCCTGACGTCAAATTGAGGTATAAAACACAAATTATCTCTGTGATTGACATTGAAGCCACTAAAATGTTACAAAGCTCAGTTCAGATAAATGAATTTTTTTCTCATAGAAAATCTTAATTCTCTTCTCGAATCTAATGACGATTGATTTTAGAAAAACGCATTCTAATTTTCTAAACCATTTTTGAACTCTTTCGTTAAAGAAAACGCGAGCTTTAGTACTTTTAGTACTTTAGTACTGTAGATGAATAAATTATCTCTGTGATTGACCTTGAAGCCACTAAAATGTTGCAAAGCTCACTTCGGATAAATAAATTATTTTCTGATACAAATACTTAATTTTCTTCACTAGTTTAATGTCAATTTGTTTTAGATAAATGCATTCTCATTTTGTGAACCTTTCATTTCTCTTCGTAGGTTTAGTACTTTTGACTTGAAGCTTCAAAATTCGTGCGAGATGAATAATATTATCTGTGTTAGTGACGTCGAAGCCACTAAAATGTTGCAAAGCTCACTTCATATAAATCATAGCTAATTCAATTAACGTTGTCGCTGAAAAACAATAACAATAATAAACATTCTCTTAATCACTACTTAGATTATAGCTTTCTTCCTTGTTACGTCTGGGACTGCGGTGATGTACTGTTTTGCAGGCATGACATCTTGTGATCACACTTTTGAGTGTATTCCTATTGATTGAAAATGGATGTTCACAAATACTTATCTGATCTGATCTGATCTTCTCACAAACAATATTTTAAACTTTTTAAATTTACATTGACAAATCGATGAGCCTAGCACTGATGTGACTATCAACGGCAATTTCTCAAGCGTGTCTCTCATTAATGATAAGGCTAATTTAGATTTTAATCTCCCTAAATTAAAAGGCTTTAAAATTGCATCGCTTAATGTTGTTAGCCTTTTAAAATATTTAGATGAAATACGATTGAGAATGAACAATAAGGTACTTGATTTACTTGCCCTAAATGAGACTCGTCTTGATCGAACCATTTCTGATAATGAAATTGCCATTGATGGTTACACTATTATTAGAAGGGATAGAACCCGAAACGGAGGCGGAGTGGCTTTTTACATACGCAACACAATTGACTTTAAACATCGTTATGACTTAGCAGATGATAATCTTGAATTTCTCTGCTTAGAAATAAGAGTACCTAATATAAGACCATTTCTAGTATCTTCTTGGTATAGACCCCCAAATTCCCCAGTTGAATTATTTGACAAATTTGAAAATATTCTTAAAAAAATCGAATCTGAGGGTATAGAATCTAGTATCATTGGCGACATAAATTGCAATTTTCTACGTAATACTGATAACAATTGCACTAAACATCTCAAATCGTTATGTCAATTATACCAATATGAACAACTGATTGACAAGCCTACTAGAACTACGGACAGTTCTTCCACTCTTATTGATCTTTTCCTTACTAATGAACCCAGTAGATTCTCATCTCCAGGAGTAAGTAACATAGGCATCAGCGACCATAGCTTAATTTTTGTATCGAGAAAACATACTCACCTTAAGTCGTTCAAGCGTATAATACAATGTAGACAATATGGGAAATTGGATTCTAATTGTTTTCTTAAGGACATTGCTCAAATACCATGGTCATCGATCAATGACATATCTGATCCCATACAAGCATGGGACACCTGGAAAGCATTCTTACTCACCGTGATAGATAGTCATGCTCCAATTAAAAAGAAAAGAGTTAGGAATTCAATAGCGCCGTGGCTCAGCCTTGAGCTCAAAAAATTAATGTGGGATAGAGATCGCATTAAATCAACTGCCATAGCTTCCGGTGACCAAAGTAAGTGGTCAGAATATCGGAAACTAAGGAACCAGGTAAATCATAAAATTCATATTGCCAAAAGAAAATATTATCATTCGTTTTTCTCAGAGAATCGGGGAAATGTTAAAACTACGTGGAAAGGGATCAATTCTATACTTTCCAGAAAGAAGAGTATAACTAAAATCGCGAAAATTAAAGTCAATAATACTGAAATCAATAATCCTTCTGAGATCAGTAATGCATTTAATAAACACTTCACAGACATAGGACCAAATTTAGCGGCCAAAATTGATATGCCCATTGCATCTTTTCACGAAAATATGTGTCAGGTTGAAACCTCTTTTCAACTACAGCAGTTAAGTATTGCGGAGGTTGTCAAACTTATTAGCAAACTTCCATCAGGTAAAAGCGAGGGTTTGGACCGTATACCTACACGACTTCTTAAATTAGCTCTACCTTTTATTTCCCCCTCACTGACACATATATTCAATAGAGTTATTGCAACGGGCCTTTTTCCGAATGATTGGAAGACCGCTAAAGTTTCCCCGATTTACAAAGAAGGTACTAAATCTGATCCGGGAAACTATAGACCTATATCTGTGTTGTCTGTGATCTCTAAGATATTTGAAAGAGCCATTTTTAACCAAATGTACGATTATCTGGAGAAGCATAAGATTTTGACTAAATTCCAATCGGGCTTTAGACCTCTCCATTCAACCTTGACAGCACTGGTTGATGCCACTAATGATTGGTACATTAACATGGACAAGGGACTAACAAACGCCATTTTATTTATTGACCTTAAGGTGGCTTCCTATAGTATTTTTCAGACCATACCTTTCATTTTCATTTGGCTTATTCATAGTCGTAACTTATACCTATATACTTGATTTTTGGACCAGTTATAGAGCTAAGATGAAATTTTAAAATGATGTTAATTTTAGCTTGATTGACGTTACCTTGGCAACGATAAACAAATATTGTTGAAATTAGTTTTTATCGAATAACTCTAAAACTCGATGAGACCTAGACAAGCGGCAAACGACATCATCAACTTCAAGCTATTGCAAAACTATTCCAATTATTTTAAAGAAAATCAATCTGTTAGATTTCAATTAATTCGCTGAAATATTCTAAAGCCGTGATTTTCGCACATTGAAAGTTACAGCGGCCCGAGAGATACTCAGAAAAACCGAATTACTATTAAAATACTCCAAAACAAACCCTTTCTAATACACTACTTACTGGCTAAATACTAAAGGTTAATTCTCGTTCAAACCAGAGATTTTTTTTCCTTGCGTGAATATTTTGATAAATACACTCCTACCATATCGAGCAAAAATATGCATTCGTTTGAAAGTTATTCTGGCAGCAATTTGAACATGTTAGCCAGGTAAAATTCATCAATTTATCCTAGTGTATTAGGAAGGGTTTTTCGTAGTATTTTAATAGTAATTCGGTTTTTCTGAGTATCTCTCGGGCCGCCGTAACTTTCAATGTGCGAAAATCACGGCTTTAGAATATTTCGGTGAATTACTTGAAATCTAACAGATTGATTTTCTTTTAAATAGTTGGAATCGTTTTGCAATAGCTTGAAGTTGATGATGTCGTTTGCCGCTTGTCTAGGTCTCATCCAATTTTAGAGTTATTCGATAAAAACCAATTTCAACAATATTTGTTTATCGTTGCCAAGGTAACGTCAATCAAGCTAAAATTAACATCATTTTAAAATTTCATCTTAGCTCTATAACTGGTCCAAAAATCAAGTATATAGGTATAAGTTAAGACTATGAATAAGCCAAATGAAAATGAAAGGTATGGTCTGAAAAATACTATAGGAAGCCACCTTAAAAAGGCGTTTGATACCATTGATCATGTTATACTCCTGAGCAAAATGGAAATGTACGGTTTCAGAGGCCAAAGTCTTAATTTATTACAAAATTATCTAACTGGCAGGACACAATGTACAGTGGTAAACAATGTAATATCCAACGTCTGTGATCTACGTTGTGGCGTACCTCAGGGCTCAATTTTAGGCCCACTATTGTTCCTACTGTATATTAATGACCTACCAAGCTGTAATCTTTCCTCTGTTACTCGCATGTATGCGGATGATACGAATTTAACGTATACTGCGACTGAACCAGAGGATTTATTCTCCTCCATGAATCACGACTTATTAGAGTTAAAACAATGGCTTGATGCAAACAAACTAAGTCTTAATGTGATGAAAACTAAATGTATGTTTATTGGCACTAGACAAAAATTGTTGTCTCTACCCGCTGATCCTGATATAAACCTTAACGGGGCACAGATCGAGCGTGTAGAGACATACAAATGCCTGGGTGTACATTTAGATCAAAAACTCAATTGGGAAATCCATATATCTGAGATTACAAACAAAATTGCAAAAACTCTAGCTGCTCTCAGAAGACTCAAACCATTTCTTCCCGAGCAGGTTTTAATTACAATATATAAATCATTAATACTACCATATCTAGATTATTGTAGCCCTGTTTGGGGAAATTTTGGTTTGGGTCTCTCCGATAAACTCCAAAAATTACAGAATAGAGCAGCCCGTATAATTACTGGTGCTGACAACAGTATACGCTCATCTCAGATATTAAAAAACCTAAACTGGCCTTCCTTGGAAGAAAGACGTTCTACTCAATTTAAAAAGCTCCTGTACAAAACTAATAACAAGAATGTCCCGGACTATCTCCAAGACATTTTTGTTCGGACAAACCATGTACATCAACACCACCTTAGAGGCGTACATGATAATATCTTTGTCCCTAGGCCTCAAACTGAAGCACTTAAAAAAAGCTTCACCTACAGGGGAGCAACAACTTGGAATAGTCTTTCCTCCAAGGCCAAACAGGCAACCAATCTAAAATCTTTTCTTGAAAATATTTAGTCAATATAGAATATATCAGCTATTTATTGTATACTATTAATTAACTCACACTCATATATAATGTACTATGTTTATATTTATATTTTTAACACGGCTCAATGGGAGAGCACTGCATGTATGTAAATATTTTTAGTGAATTTGATACCGTGTATAAATAAAGTTTATCTATCTATCTATCTATCTATCTACTTAGCTAGCCGGCTATCGATCGAAACTGTTTTTCCAGGGTCCATCAAGCATGAGACTGTTATTCCTCATTCCGAAAGAAAAGCAAACATGAGCTCTTAAACAATATATATTGAACAGTTTCAAGCTTGGATGGTCAACAATTCAATGAAAAGACAAAGGGTTTTTATTTGCAATCTCAAATAACTCACCTTTTCAGCTGACGCCATGTTTTCCACTGAGATGAACTGCCGCTCGCTGGCTTAACATCTGCAGGCTCATAACGAATCCCCACCTACCCTTGGGACGGACAAGATACCAAAGCTATCCAGCCCCTACCCCCTTAGGGATGAATATGACCTCTATGGGGGGGGGGTCGGGGTTTACATTGACTCATGCATTAATATATGCGAACTTGCAATAAAATAATGCTGAACGTCTGCAAGAACAAATAATTAAAGAAATAAGCAACAACAACAGTAGAAGAAAGAAAAAAAGAAGAAAAAACATAAACCCAAAACAAGAAAAAAAATAATCTAAACACGATTGGGTTTGAACTCACGTCCGCTGACAGAAATTCAAAAAATTAATTCAACAGTGCCATGCCAGAGACACCTTCTGCTCTTGTGTCGGTGTACGGATTACGCAGCATAATGTTCTAGCCGAGGCATCAGGGGAGAGACTAGCCGGCCCCCAGGCCATACCTACAGCTAATCCCTTGCACTATTTGCAACGCACATTGATTTGAAGTGGAAAATAATCTAGTCTATCTGGAGCATTGTTTTTATGGCTATTGTTGTGCTAATTCCTTGAACTCGTGGCCTAGTGGGAAAATCTTGGGCTTCGAACAAGACTATAAGTCAAGCCCGATTGGGCTGGGTTAGTACCCGTATGGGTGACCTGAAACTCATACTTAGTAATTTTTATATGCTTTATTCTCATTTGGTAAATATCTTGACTACAGACAACAATAAAATGCGGTTTATGATATACTGGAAAGTGAGAGCAGCTAAATATAACACTAAATATGCCGAACGAAAGAAGATATAGCCTAAATTAGTATTATTATTCTCGGCATGTAAACAAGCTGTGACGTCATATTGAAATAGGGAAATTGTTGCTAGAAGCTTCAAGTCAAAAGTACAAAAGTTTATTTTTCGAAAAAGTAAAGAAATATGGTTCAGAATATGAGTGTGCATTTTCTCAAACAAACTGTCATTAATATGGCCTTTAAATAGGCTTTAGGCTTTTTTCAGCGACAACGTTAATTGAATTAGCTATGTATTTATATGAAGTGAGCTTTGCAACATTTTAGTGGCTTCAACGTCGCTAACACAGATAATATTATTCATCTCACACGAATTTTGAAGCTTCAAGTCAAAAGTACTAAACCTGCGTTTCCTTTTATGAACAGGGAAAAAAAAAAGTTCACAAAATGAGAATGCATTTATTTAAAACAAATTGACATTAAACTAGTGAAGAAAATTAAGATTTTGTATCAGAAAATAATTTATTTATCCGAAGTGAGCTTTACAACATTTTAGTGGCTTCAACGTCAATCACAGAGATAATTTATTCATCTACAGTACTAAAGTACTAAAAGTACTAAAGTTCGCGTTTTCTTTGACGAAAAAGTTCAAAAATGGTTTAGAAAATTAGAATGCGTTTTTCTAAAACTAATTGTCATTAAATTGGAGAAGAGAATTAAGATTTTCTATGAGAAAAAAATTCATTTATCTGAACTGAGCTTTGTAACATTTTAGTGGCTTCAATGTCAATCACAGAGATACTTTGTGTTTTATACCTCAAGTTGACGTCAGGCTTGAACAAGTGATCCATCCCAAATCAAGACAATTTTTCTAGGTAAGAAAAGTAGAAAACATTAGAAAAACAAAACACCCAATATATTCAGTCCTCCCATCGCCTTATCGCCGATCGAAGAGAATTTATTTCATATTATTAACTTTTTCTTAGCCACATATTATAGAAAGTTTCAAGTCCCCGATCCCGCGCAATCACGCTTCTCACAAGATATCAATCCTAAATCAAGAATTTTTTTGTAGCTAAAAAAGCAGAAATACTTTGAAAAACAAGACTCGCAACACATTTAATCCTCCCTTAAGCTAATAAATGTTTTTGGTAATTGTTCGTCAAGGATAAAATTTTCCAGATTAACAGGTTCCTGGTTTTTCTAAGCGATACATTTAGAAAGTTTTGAATCCCTTTTCGGGGAATGACGTCCCTTGCAGACTAGTCATCCTACTGAGTAAATCAACACTTTTTCAGTGCTAGGAGAAAAAGCAGAAAACATTTGAAAAACCACAATTAGAATCAAGAGAATGTTTTCTCTTTTTAGAATGTTAGAAGACCTGTTTAGCAGGTAAAACTGCGATATACAAATTAACTCTAAAAGCCTCAAAAGTTATGTTTTGTTATTAACGTATTTCAACAACATTATATTTAAAATTGAAGCAAAGCACTTGATGGGTAAATAATTATTTATCTGAAGAATTTTTTTCAACATTTTAATGGCTCCCGCTTAGTGCTTTTCACGTGAGTCGCGTATTTTGAGCACAGTTTATGAGCTGCAACACAAAAGCCTCAAAAACAGTTGGTTCAGTTTTCCGTTCGAAAAATGCCTTAGAAAATTAGTCCGAAGTACAGCACTGTAGCTATCATATTTTAGCTCCAAATTTATTGGGTAAAAAATTCGTTTATTTGAACCAGAGGAGCGAAGCAGAGAGTTTTGCACAGATCTATTCATCTCACAAGAATTTTCAAGCTTCAAGTCAAAAGTACTAAACATGCGTTTTCTTTTACGAAGAGAAAAAAATGGTTTAAAAAAATACGAGAATGTATTTTTCTAAAACTAATTGTCATTAATCTAGTGAAGTAAATGAAGATTTTCTACGAGAAAAAATATTATTTCATCTGAAGTGCACATTGCAACATTTTAGTGGCTTTAACGTCTATTATAGAGATAATTTATTCATCCACATGAATGTTGAACACAGTTTATGAGCTGCGTCACAGAAGCCTGAAAACCTGGTTCACTCTTTTCTAATGTATCCAAAATGCCTTAGAACATTAGTCCGAAGTACAATAAACACGACATCTATCAGAGTTTAGTGGAAAAAGAAGAATCTTATGGGTAACAAAAATATTTATCTCAAGAGGCTTTTGCAACGTTTTAGTGGGTTCAACGTGACTCAGAGATAATGTATTCATCCACACCTGAGTGTCTAACCGACTTCATGATCTACCAGATCTACGTCACAGCGCGGGTTCACTTTTCTCTAAAGATTACAAAACGCTTTAGAAATTAATCCTAACTACCGCATACATTGTTTTTCTTTTCACATTTTGGTATAGAATGAATAATTTTATGGTTTAAAAAATTACTTCTTTGAAGTGAGTTTTGCAACATTTGTGAGTGGGTTCAACGTCAATCACAGAGATAAATCATTCATCTCACATAAACTGAACAGAGTTTATGAGTTGCGACACAAAACCTTTAAATACTAGTTCATTTATCTTTAAATTATTTCAAAATGCTTTAGAAAATGAGTCCAAAAATCCTGTTTCCTTGGATTCCCTTCCCATCCTTCAAGTACACGGGTACCCATCATGCCTTACGATCATCATATGTGCGAGAAAAAAACATGGCGGACGAAGGAAAAGCGTGAAATGTGAGCAAAACTTGGCTGTTTGAAAGGTAAAAACCTATCAAAAGTATTATATTACTAGCTAGTTAGTTAAAATAGAGGTATATGTTCCCCTTAGAGCTGTCAATTTTTTTGTTTTCGTTTTTTTTTGCTCGGTTGAGGCATTTGTAAGCTCGTAATTTATGCAGTGCTCAGCGCCTGTTCACGTGTGCAAAACAAGACCTTTTTTCTATATTTTATCGACCTCGACTGAGCTATTTAGTCTTTTTATTATATTAAATATTATATTTTCTATTGAATGGGATGGATTTTGCAGCTGCCAATTGCTTCGAAAGAATATAAATTGTCCTGAACGTAAAGCTTCGTGTCCCCTTCAGGGAGAGACATGTGACAAGGGACGGGACATTATTTGTTTATTTGAGTCAACACAAGTCCTGAGTAGGCGAAAGTATTGTTTATTTGGCTTATTTGATTTTATATTTACACTGTAGGGATTATTTAGCTACTTGAATTTGTACTATTTTCCAGCAGCAATTGAATTTATGTTTTTTTTTATATTGTGTAGTTCCAAAAAATATCCAAAAAATTCAAACATTTAAGCCTGGTTTTCACTACGACGCAAGTGGAAGCACAAGCACAAGCGTAAGGATTATAAAATGTTGATACTTGTGCTTGCGTTTGTGCTTGTGTCGTTGTGAAAATGGTATTTTTGTTGTGTTTTGTGCTTACAACTGTGCTTGGGTCGATAGTGGAAACCAGGATTTATCAATGACGTTCAAGTAGCTACATTTTATTTTAACTAATTGCAACTAGCAAAGGATTTCTAACTTCTAGGGAGTATTTAAATGTTTATATATCTTGTAGTTGTGCGAATTACAGAGGAGTGGGGTGATCATCAATCTTTCTTCAAATAGGAAATTCTGGAAGGGTGGGGGTCAAAAATAAAATTCCCTTTGTGGTGGGGTATGGGTTTTGGGACTACACATTAAGCTATTTTGTCATTTTTCACTTGATTTGCATCCCTCTCACAGAAATATTCATTTTCTCTAGTTTTGCATGATCTATTAGATGTTCTTTTGACATCAGGCCGTTTCTTTACTGACTTTGTTTTACACTCAGCCCTCTTATTGTTTGTTATAAGGTCCTTTCACCTGGTTTTAATTGGGTTCTTGTCCAATAGTAGCCTGAAAGGGAGTATTATACACTAGTGTGATTACTGATGCTCAGACTCAGGATTTCATGGGTCTTTGCAGTTTTGTTTTCCTATTCCTTTATCCCTGTCCTTGTTTCCTAGGGGATGGTAGCCAAGAGTTGAGTACTATGCTCTGACGTCTGTCTTGAGTTTCCTTTCCCCTTGATGTCTTTTTTAAAATGAACCATTTTAATCCTTCCTGCTTGAATCTGTGACTGTTTAACTCCTTCCCACTCTAGGATGACAGTTTTGCAAGGGCATCTTAATCTTATGTGTTCTCCTCTCAAGTACTCTCATTTTAACTCTCATTTCTTTTAGTTTTGGAATTTGGGTTCCCAATCTTTTTCATTGGGTTTTTTAAGCTTTGGAGGTTTTGTTTTCAGTGTCTTTGTTTTTGGCCTTTGTTTTTGTTGGGTCTTCAGGTTTACCTTTCCATTTCTCAATCAGGAGTACAGTGGGACCACCACCAATACAATACTATTCATTTATGTATATTTTCACTTATTCCATTTTTAATTTATATTTTTATTTCATTTGCAGTGAGACATTTTTGTTTTTGGTGCTTTGTTAACTGCTGGCATCCTACAACAAGTACATCAGGGAACAGGACAAAACCCATGGACTGATAATGTAAGTTAGTGGAATTATTTTGAATTCACGACAAAGATCATTGCATCGTGACCCTCAAAACCTCATTTACATTTTTGGTTTTTCTGACCTGTCAATCATCTTGGGCTCATGCAAATAAGTCTTTGAACATGCTCTGCTCAGCTTCTAATTCATTCATCACATATGCATAAAATTGAAACTTTTTTCAAAAATTCAAATGAGTCAAGAATATTCCAAGGAGTTGCTACAATTGAATTGTTTTCAAGTTTTTTTGGAAAAAAATTTAAACTTTTTTTTTAACTATGATTTTCTTAAGTGAAATTTAATACTGATTCTGAATATGAAAAGAAAAATGGAGTGCCCGAGCTAGTTTTCAAGATAATCAGCATTCAATGGATGCCTACAAGCAAGTTTTTGAAGCAAAAATTGCACCACAGGAAGTGTTCAGAAAAAAATTACAACTCACAAGATGATAGTTCTTTGCAGACCTTATGATGCACAAATGCCAGCTAGTGAATTTTTCTACAATACTACATGGATATTTTTGAATAAGAGACAAAGAAATACATCGATTTATCATATTTCTCCCTTTCAGTGCTCTCAAAAATCTCACAAATTGAAACAAAAATTCCTACAAAAATCTATTTTTTCATGCGTTAGAAAAATTAACTATTTAAAAAATTGATATAACATAGATTTTTAGAATTTTTTCACTTAAGCTTATAAAAAGCATAGAGTCCCGTGCAAAATTTGACAGTTTTGCGCTGTTGATATTCAAAACATGTATGGTTATTTCATATTTTATTCAGTGGTTTTTGTGCTAGCGCTCATCGTGGACTCAAATTGAAGGTTCAAAAGTAGGCAGTCACCTTAAAAGAAGGTTGATCAATAAGAAATCCTGCATGGGTTGGCAAACATACAAGGACTGATGAATCTCAAACACCAGTCATTCATGTACTGGTACTGGATGAAGCTTACATAACATCTTGCTTTATAGAAACTAGTTTGAGACAATTTTAACTTGCGAACGACTGCTTTAATAATTATAATTATAATTCAGTTACATGTACAAAAACAGCCAGAGATTGCTGTTGAAAGTTTCTAAGAAAGCTTTATATCATTTACCTCAACCATGTCAACATGCAGCTTGAGATCTTGAGAAATTTTCCTGCACAATATTCTGATGAGGATGGTTAGCTTCAAGAATAATGTGAATGATTGACAGGAAGAAGACTTGAAAACAACTCTCCATCTCAACTCCTTGAAACATCCTCGAGTCATTTTAGATTTACGAAAAAACATGTGTGATGGCTAAAGTTGAGCGAGTATGCATAGACTAATTAGCATAAGCCCAAGATGATTGACAGATCGAAAAATCCAATTGTTGTTTTGAAACAGTGGGTCACGATGCAACTATTTTCGTTGTTACTTTGTTTTGCTGGTTGAGCCATTTGTATTGTACAGTGCTCAGTGCGTGTGCATAGGCTCAAAACAAGACCTCTTTCTATATTTTATCAACCTTGACTGAGCTATTTTGTCTTTTTATTATATTAAGTATTATTTGCAAGTTTTACACTTTCCCCTTTTCCCATACACTGAACATGAATATGGCCGCCATCTCATCATAATATTTTTTGAGGTTTTTCAGTATTTTTCTGGACTCAAATGTTTTGCAAGCCCTATCAAAACCATATTTGAAGTTTGTATTGACAAAGTCAGTTTTTATGCAAATGAGGGAAGAAGTTTAGTTGAGGTGCAATAAGTCCATTATGTCAGTAGGACCAAGTTTTGTGTGTTTGGCATATCACTGTGGTTACGTGGCCGCTTTGATGGCTTCCCTAAATATATCTCTATCTGTTGCCAGTCGGGTTGCCTCCATAGTCATGTCCAACCACTCTTTCATATCTTGATGCCAATGTTGCCTGGGTCTGCCCTGCCTTCTTGTTGCTTGATACACTCTTTAAGCAAGAAGGTGGCAATGCTGCCTGTTGAATGTTCATATCATTTCCCATGATGCATTGTGATACAGAATTGTGAAAAATTATAGCATAGAACTAATTGATTTCAAAGAAAGCACTAAAACCCAAGGACTAGATCTGATCTTAATTGATTCCATTGAAAGTTTTTTATGACACATCATTCAATGAGGACCATTGTGAAACCTGGCCTGCAAAAATTACAAAAAAATGTACAGTTCCCCTCTACTGTATATTCTATATTTATAATACACAACACTCAACTCACATGTTAATTCTTATGGAGGGAGGAAAGCCAGAGAACCTGGGGGAAGACCCTCTTGTCAAGGGAGAGAACAACACATCAAACAAACTCAACTCACATATGATCTTGTCCAAGCCGGGGGGCTACAACTCTGACCATAGCAGTGAAAGACGAGTGGTAAGCCACTACGCCACCCACCATCGACATCAGTGGTTCACTGGGTTTGATTACATCAGCTTGACTTGTTGTTTGCATCCCACTTGTGGGTGGTAACTGATCAATGTGTCAGCACCAAATAATACCTGGTGCAACTTGAATCTTGTACAGTACAGCCTGTATGTCAGTGGACCATTTTTTGTTTGACAACTAAACCTGATCTCCACTTCAGATCCCCACAATAATCAATAATCATGTGCCATCACTGGATCTCCTCTCACCAACTGTCTTGTCTGAATTCCCTTTGCTACTTCCAGGGCTGAATATAATGGCCGGTCAATGGTCAGTGTCTGGCCAAATTTGGTACTTGACCAGTCAAATATGGTTTTGAATGAACATGTTTGCTGTCCTTTCCACAGTGAAAATTATGAATTTAATGAAGATTACCACTTGTTAATTATCAATCATTTTTGACAGTCCAAAAATTGGCAATGACCGGCCAAAATGTATTTTGCTGGTACCACATGCCAACATGCCATATAGTCGCCCATACATATAGTTGCCAACTTATACTCGCTCGTCCACATAGTATCCCCTACAGTACTGATCAATGCTCCATAGCCCTGATAAACTGTCCCTAGCCCTGATCAACTGTCCCTAGCCCTGATCAACTGTCACTAGCCCTGATCAGCTGTCCCTAGCCCTGATGAACTGTCCCTAGCCCTGATCAACTGTCCCTAGCCCTGATCAGCTGTCCCTAGCCCTGATGAACTGTCCCTAGTTGTGATCAACTGACCCTAGCTGTGATCAACTGTCCCTAGTTGTGATCAGCTGTCCCTAGCCCTGATGAACTGTCCCTAGCTGTGATCAACTGTCCCTAGTTGTGATCAACTGTCCCTAGTTGTGATCAACTGTCCCTAGTTGTGATCAACTGTCCCTAGCCCTGATCAGCTGTCCCTAGCCCTGATCAACTGTCCCTAGCTGTGATCAACTGTCCCTAGTTGTGATCAACTGTCCCTAGCCCTGATCAGCTGTCCCTAGCCCTGATCAACCGTCCCTAGCTGTGATCAACTGTCCCTAGTTGTGATCAACTGTCCCTAGCCCTGATCAGCTGTCCCTAGCCCTGATCAACCGTCCCTAGCTGTGATCACTTGTCCCTAGCTGTGATCAACTGTCCCTAGCCCTGATCAGCTGTCCCTAGCCCTGATCAACTGTCCCTAGCTGTGATCAACCGTCCCTAGTTGTGATCAACTGTCCCTAGCCCTGATCAATTGTCCCTAGCCCTGATCAACTGTCCCTTGTTGTGATCAACTGTCCCTGGCTGTGTTCAACTGTCCCTAGTTGTGATCAACTGTCCCTAGTTGTGATCAACTGTCACTAGCCCTGATCAACTGTCCTTAGCTGTGATTAACTGCCCCTAGTCCCAATCAACTGTCCCTAGCTGTGATCATCTGTCCCTAGTTGTGATCAACTGTCCCTAGCTGTGATCATCTGTCCCTAGTTGTGATCAACTGTCCCTAGTTGTGATCAACTGTCCCTAGCTGTGATCAACTGTCCCTAGCTGTGATCAACTGTCCCTAGTTGTGATCAACTTCCCTAGCTGTGATCAACTGTCCCTAGCTGTGATCAACTGTCCCTAGCTGTGATCATCTGTCCCTAGTTGTGATCAACTGTCCCTAGTTGTGATCAACTGTCCCTAGCTGTGATCAACTGTCCCTAGCTGTGATCAACTGTCCCTATTTGTGATCAACTGCCCCTAGCCCCGATCAACTGTCCCTAGCCCCGATCAACTGTCCCTAGCTGTGATCATCTGTCCCTAGTTGTGATCAACTGTCCCTAGTTGTGATCAACTGTCCCTAGCTGTGATCAACTGTCCCTATTTGTGATCAACTGCCCCTAGCCCCGATCAACTGCCCCTAGCCCCGATCAACTGCCCCTAGCCCCTATCAACTATCCCTAGCTGTGATCATCTGTCCCTAGTTGTGATCAACTGTCCCTAGTTGTGATCAATTGTCCCTAGCTGTGATCAACTGTCACTAGTTGTGATCAACTGTCCATAGCCCTGATCAATGGTCTCTAGGTGTGATCAGCTGTCCCTAGCTTTGCTAGAAAATTTTCCAAGTCTAACAGTTCATCTAAGGGAGCTAGGGTGGGGACAACATGTGAACTGTTCATTAGATTAATATATTAAGATATAAACCTGGGACAATTTACAGTTATATACCTTGCATTCGTAATTAGCTTGGAACTTAGTCATGTGATATAAAGCCCACATGTTATACAGCTGCACACTTATGAAATAATTAGGTGAGGGCAAATTCATGTTTTGAATGATTGTTGTTAGCAGCTGACGAGGGTCAATGCAATCTGCATGAAGGACTCAACTTTTAAAAATACCCATTTTTTTGCTTGGTCTTCCTGATGCATTTTTTTGTAATTAGTTTTTATTGCTAATAATTAATGGTGGCCATATTCAAGCTCAGTCAATAAAATTCATACCAGCCAATGTATGAAAATGTCAAAGCAAACACAATTTGAAATCATTGTTTTTTGGTGATTAGACAAAATTGGAAGGGTTGATCTGTAAGATATAAATAACTATTCATGTATTTTTTTCCATTTTTAATTTTGATTTTTCTTTCATTTTCAGTGAGAGACTTCTGGAAATATTAATTGCTGGCATGCTACAACAAGTACTTTGATCTCATCAAGGAACAGGACCAGCCATGGACTGATTAAGGTCATATGAGTAATGTTTTGTTGTGCAATATGAATTTCATATTTTTATGCATAAGAGCTATCTAGAATTGGCAAGCTATTGAAAATGTTAATTGGTTTTCCAGGTTTTATCAAAGTACAAATTATCTTGCCACCAAATAATGGAGAAATTATTTCTTTGGTGTCAAAAGCAAAACTCTTGTATAAAAGTAATATGTTTATGACATAATATTTATGTGTAATCCATGGTTCCAACAATCACGAACCAATGCTTTTGTTTTCCAAGTGGAATGAAAATCTTGCCTCACAAACAACTATTAAATATCCCATCCAGGGTACTGTACAGATTGCAAGGATTGTTTCTTGTAACAAATTCAAAACCTTCAACAATATAATTGTATTGATGCAATGAAATTTTTGAACTCTGAGATATTCAGGCAAAAGAATTGAGCATGTGGGACATAGCAACAGTAACTAAGGGGGGTTGGAACCATGAATTGCATTACATCATAAGATAACTTGAACAGGAGAGAAAATATGTATGGGAAATATGTGAATCAAAAACAGTAGTCCTCTGTGGTAATAAGGAAAGCTTAAAATTTGGCATATTTTAAACCAGAATTGACATGACTCCAGGTGAACAAAAGGGTCAATGCCACTCCAAAAATCTGGCCTTCTTTTTGTGGGATAAGAATTAGTGTTTCTTAGCCAACCTTCAGTATGGGTGTGTGTGACATGCATGTTGAAAAAAAATTGGTAAGGTAAAATCTGGGGGGGCACATTTTTAAGACTACTAAATATATTGAAGTCATAGATAAGTTTTATTGTCTCCATCATTGTATAAAATGAGATGAGAATATTAATCTTTGAGTAACAAAAGGCGTAAGTGAAACATAAATAAGTATAAAAAATATTCCTGGTACTGATGAGCAATCAAATTTTCAACTAAGGGAAAAAATAATGTAGTTAAAAAACATTTGGAAAAACATATTATGATATCTCGATAAACAAAGCAAAGAAGCCTTTAATCCTTTGCCACTGCACTGCTGAGAGATTTTGAATTCCTGAAAAAAAATAACAACATTTGCTTGATTAAACATTTGTTTACGTTAGGTTTAAGTTTTCAAATTTAGGTTTAGTGTCATGGCAACAATAAATTTCTTTCTTACACGCACTTTAATGGTATGTTCGTTTCGGTTACAACTTGTAAAAACGATGAAAATATGTACTAAAGTTCCATATTCCTAGCGAACACATCCCAAAGGTGTCCAAAGGCAGTTAAACGATCCAAAAGTGTTTCCAAAAGCAGTTTACGAACTATAAAATGTCAGAGTACTATGTATGAGATCATGTCAGTTATAAATATAAGACAAAAATCGCAAATAACTTACGGATTGTGTGCCTACATTGCGATTACATTTGATTTCCTTTTACGACTTGAGGCTCCTCAGCCCAGTCTGAAAACCTTATACAGGGTCACATACGGCCACAACATTAGTCTTTGCTATCACGATTGGGATCATGTAGATTTATTTGTAGGGCATTTCAACAATATTTCTTGTCATAGAAAGAAAGTCTTTTATATTCTTATAAATTGTACAGAATAGTTTCTCTGGGAATGATTCTAGTGGATTTCTGTACTGACCTGATTGTGGGACACAGAGTCGTACATATAATATTTGACTTTGTTGCAAATAGAAGTTTGCTTCTATTTACTGAACATGTTAGTTTTCAACAGTTTTGTCAAAAAATCTTGCATAACTAGAGGTTTATTTGAAAAAGACAATGATTTTGGGCAGGTGATTCCCCCCTCTCCTCTGCTCCAGTCTTCCTCATTATCAAGCAGAATCAACCAGGAATGCAGGCATCATTTAGTAAGGCTCTTGAAGATCTAATTAGAATTTAGAAGGTGATTTTTGTAAAAGGAGGAAAACTGGTGAAGCCAGAGCAAAACTTGAGGCACAGAAGAGAACCAACAATTGATCTTACTCACATATGACACAGAGTCTGGGGATCATTCCCAAGTTTCATGATGAGATGTGAGCACTCTCACCACTACACCACCCATGTTTCCCAAATAAACATATAAACACTTGGTAACAGAGTCGGCATGTTTTATGTTATCAGGGAGATTGTTCCAAAGTACAGGTGTGATTATTGCAAAAGGACCTAATTACCACCTTAAACTATTTATCTCATCTAAAAAGTGACATTAGAACATTATTTTTGGCCTTTGACATTTTATGTCATCCAAACCAAAATGAAATCATTTCCTACTTTAGTATGTGTATTTATGGGTGATTTGTTTGGACCTGTAGAATATGACTAATCACTTGCATATAATGAAATGTTCTGGCAGATAATTGGCTGCATTGATTTGATCAATCCTGTCTGGTTGATGATTCATGAACCATCGACTAACATACTGTCACCCCACATTCAACTTGCAATAGCAGATATTATGGACATATGAATACCTTATTGTGGTCTCAACTGTAATAACAGCCATCGAAATGCTCTTTGACCTGTTTTATACTTATTCATTTGATTTCTGCTTTTTAGGAAATTCCTACAAATGGTAAACAACATTCAAAGGTACTTGGGAAGTAGTTTGAGCTAAGCAATTATGAATAGAGCAGATTTCATTTGATTGAAAAATAATGGTGCATACAGTATCACTTTCATTGGATTGCTAACTTAGAGGGTTCAAGTTACTACAGAAATTATACATTTTTACACCAAAAGGGGCAGGAAATAGGTGTCAAGATTTTTGATGAATCTCACGACTCACTCTAGATGTACTTGGGTTTACAGAATTTTGGCCCCACAGAAAAGTACTGGGATCTCTCTTTAACTACACATGCATGTCCAAGTAACTAAACACACATGTACAAGTAACAAGATATCAAAATTGAAGTGCATTCCCCTAATGGTCAGGCATATCTGTCACTGTCATGGGATGGTCCACTACATTATTTTTCACCGTCATATGAAATCTGCTCTTGCTTACAGTAATAACAGTTTCCTATTAGTAGCAATTGTGGTACAAGTACTATCTAAAATTGTGGCAGTTTGTGGTACTATCACTAAGAATGCATCCCAGATCAGTACCATGCAAAAATGGTTACATAACAGGGTCTTTTTGGGATATGTTCCAATAGCAAATTATCCTGTTGTAAGCTTTCTTTGTTGTCAGTGCATATTAGTGCCATGGTGCAATATAGCTATGCAAGGTTGCAGTATTTTCCAAAATGACGTAGCAGGAAACATTCATTATAGAAGATGAAACATGCTTTCTTTGAATATGGTAGTATAAAAGTTTAGATGAAGACTGTAAATTTACATGCATCAAACTAACATCCTATCAACACACTACTGACACAAGTGCTACACCAGTCTACCAACAGTCTACATGCCACCAACTTGCTACAACAATCAACCAGTTGCACTGTGACAATAGAGTGACATCTTGTCAGCTCTTTTACCGAGCATGACATTCTACACACTCACTGCAATTTCGTGCTTTAACTATTGCTACTGCACATTTGTAGTCTTTGTCTGGTCTATAATGTAGTTACTGATACTTGGTATTGCACGTAGTAATTGTTCACATTATGCTCACCTTTTGTATACTAACACCTATCTACAGCGAAATACTTTCCTCTGGGTTACTTCTAGATTCAATCAATACAGGATACAGGTAAATTATAATGGGATAGAAGGTGTAATAGCAAATAAGGATATATTTTTCTCACTTGTTTCAAGTAGTTTTAGAAAAGTTCTTAAAAATCTCACAAAATAATTCATAATCCTTTAGTCCAATTGGAGCACCCATGCACATCACATGCATGGACCTTTATACCTGATAAAGTCTTCTTCATTAGTATTCAAGTGATCTTTATATAAAGACTTCTGTCTTTTATGTAAAGAATACTAATGAGGATGACTTTATTAGAAATAAAGGTGCATCCAAGTTTAGATTGAGACCTCATCAAGGTCAGTGTCACATACAATCTCTGACAACCCACTAAATCACATCAACTAGTGCTGCGGTCTTGACTTTGGCATGCTACCTTCAACACATGGTTGAGCATGACAGTGTATGACAGTGCATGACAGTGTGGTTTGTATGGTTGCTCTAATTAGACCAAACTTTTATGAGTTTTTTAAGTAGTTCAAAGAAGTTATAGATAGTTTTTTAAACACTACATAAACCCCCTTAAGATTTGTGAATTTGTAGTAAACCATTAAAAAGGCAAAACGGATAGAAAATGAATCAAAACTATGACACTTCATATAAAAATTGATCTTCCTGCTCTTCCATTTTCTCTCTCTTTCTGCTTAAGTATTTTCTTTGCTTTATGCTGTCATTTGGCTGTAGGTATGCCACATTTTCTGTTTAATAACCTAGTCAGAAGTTTCATTTCACAAATAAGAAAGAATAGCATGCCCACTTCATGCTTCCCTGTGAATCTGGGATGTCAATCAAAGAACTACTGTACAACAAAGACTTATGAGGCTAAGAACTGGGTGTTGATTTGACAAGAAGTGATTTAGTCATGGGAACAAGATGTACTCAAATTGCCAAGTTGTCAAAGTTCTCAGGGATCAGAAAGTGCAGCTGAAGGAAGCATTTTGGAAGGATCTTGTGATGTGACTGGCAAATGTACATCCCAAGACCAGTGTGGACCAACATTCTATTCCCATTACCTGTATTGTGCAAAGCAGCCAACAGCACCACTGGTGAAAGATTAAAGTAACGGGCCTGCAAAGTTATCTAAATCAAGAGAGGAATGAAAACCATTTCAGTCTTCGTTACTGCTGAAGATCTGATGAAGTGACTGGCAAAGGTACATTAAGAGGAGAATGGCAACCAGCATTTCTATATTTGTATGGTGGTTCCAGGAGCAGGAACAGCAGACGACAACACAGCTATTGAAGAATTTGATAAAGTATTTGACCAATCAGGAAGACCAGGATTTCCATTTCTATTGCTCACATGAAGTTTACATGAGCATGAAGAGCAGCTGGCAACACCACTGCTTGAGGCTAAGATTAGATGATTGGCAAACCTATATCAAGAGATCAGTGAAGACCATATCTATTCCCATTATGTGTATGGTGTTTCCTGAAGCAGGAAGAGCAGCTGACAACACCACTGTTGCATGTTCTGATAAAGTGACTAGCCAATGTCAATCCAGAAACCAGTGAATACCATTTCTATTCTCCATTAAGTCTTTGGTATTTCCAGTAACATGAAGAGCAATTGACATTGCTGCTGCTGGAGGATATGATGAAGTGACTGACAAGTCTCAGTACAACACAGAAACCTCTGTGTGGTGGCACGTCCAGGCCTACAACTTTATTACAACCAACACCCAGTACAATACAGAATTTGTCTTGGAAAACTAATAAACTATTTCATAATGAAGTAAATTACAATGAGATAGAGTATTGCCATTAACCATGACCATTCTGTCTGGTTCAGAGACCAAAGGAAGGTGATAGCCATCCCTGATTAGTCATAATATTACTGATGGTCCCCAATATGATGTCAAAATTCCAAGTGTTCTTTGAGCTGACCTCAGGAGCTCAGAGGTTTTCCTTGTCTTCTAGTCGCCGCTGATTCTGGTGGTTAGAAAAGGAAGTATGTGAATCACAATCCCTCAAACAATGAAGCAAGTACCAGTAGCCTACAAAGCAAAGATGGTGTAGCATTATGGTACTCACTTCTCACCAGCCTCTAAGACAAAGACACTATTGGAAAAGGCCCCTTCTGCCTAAATTCTCACTTGCAGCATAAGATAGAGAGCAAAGACCCACTGGAGACCCACTGCTGGGTTGTTGTACCATCCTCAGTATCTGTACCTGGATGCATAACTCCATTAATTACACTGATCACTCATGATAGTAAACTACATGGATGCTCTCAGTGCTATTACCAGCAATCTGTCAAGTACTTCCAAGTACCACAACTTCCCTTTCTATTCCTTTTGTTTCCTACCTCAAGCTGATATATCTTGTTAAGTGATGTTAATACCTAGCACAATAAAAAAATATCATGGAAATTGCTATACATTCACTTTTGAGGAAGCTAACCCATTAACAAGATAAAAATGGTTTACATAATATGTTGTTGGCTAAGATAAAATAATAAAGAAATGGCACCAGATTTAAAAGTATACACTCTATTACAGAATCATTGTTGGGTTCAAAACATATAACATAGAAGCTGAGTGTACATGGGAAGTATGTTAATTAGATGGATCTAGTGACACAACTCATCTAATATTCATAAATTATTGCACTGAATGAATACAGAGGATAATTATGTTATATACCAGAATACCTTTCAATCTCAGCTCCTATGTTCTATGTTTTGAACCCAACAATGATTTTGCAATTGAATGTATATGATAATGATATTTACACCAAATCTAAAAAAATTTTGTATGGTTGAAAAGTTTCAATCATCAAAGCTGGGGCCAAATAGTGTTCTGGGTAAACAGTCAGTGAGGATAATATTATACATAAAACAGTTTTGTAGCTATTGTACAAGCAAAGCAATCACTCTTTGTGAATGTGTCTGTGTGTAAACATACTACCCAGGATATTGACTACCCAGAATACCCCATGGTCTTAAGCTTTGATGATTTATCCTTATCAACCTGACAATGTTTTTTAAAATTTGGTATATATGTCATGTTCAAAAACTCATGAATTCATAAGCCTTTGCTCCAATTGGAGCACCCATACACGTCATATGCATGGACCTTCATACCCGATAAAGTTCTCTTCATTAGTATTCAAGTGATCTTTATATAAAGACACACATGTCTTTATATAAAGAATACTAGTGAGGATGACGTTTTAGAAGTAAATGTGCATCCAAGTTCAGATTGAGTCTCAGAGCCCCATCAAGGTCAGTCTGACAAACGATCACTGACAAATCACAAAAGCTAGTCAACCAGCAATCCTGTTTTGAGACTGGCATGCTATCTTTAAAATGTGGCAGCCTTTTTGCAACTGACTGCACATGAGATTGACATACGAACCTCAACTGTGCATTACAGTTACATGCAAACTTCTATCGATGTATGAAAGTCCATGTTGGTGACGTGTATGGTCACTCTAATTCAACCAAAGGTTTATAAATTATTAATGACTTTCTGAAGTAGGTCAATAAACTTGTTGATCGTGTTTTATCAGGTGTAAAACCACTTGGCTACGCCTCGTAGTTTTAAACTTGATAAAACATTCCTACTCATTTATTAAACAGTACTTACAATTGTTGAATGTATTTTATGAATTTTGAATGCAATTAATGTTTAATATAGTTTTAAATGTTTGTGTTAAACTGACAAATCCGCCAAACATATTTTCATCTCTAGATGACCATACTAGTGTACTCGAATCGAAACTTGAAAGTAAATGATTCCTGTAAATAACTGAAATGATTCCTGCAATATGAGATATATTCAAGTGTGGTGGTCTTGATGCAAATTGCAGTTAAAATGTCTTTATAAAAGGCAAAAAAGCATGAACATGAAGCATAATTCACATAAAGCCATCACAGTTTAGAGCACCTCATCAAAATGAGATGCAGCTCACTGTTGGACATTGTCCAAGATACAGAACAATTCAGGAATGTGTCAGATATATTATTATGGACTGGATGATGGAATCCACTATTGGACATTCAAGGAAATGCTGAATACAAGTGCAAAATATGTAATTATCTCCAAATACTGCAATGGCAGCCGTTTCTTGCACTTGTGGAAGGTGCAGACGAGACAAGAATTCACAAGACATTACAAAAATTGAAGGAAAGCGTCAAGACAAGGTGACTCCATTCTAAAGCAGTGCCAAAACAAAACATGTAAAAGTAAGTGGATACATTCTTCTAAGAATGGATGTTGGTTTTCAATTGCCAATCTACATACTATTACCTAGAAGCAATCCAGTGATGACTTCCATCCAAAATGGAACTCAGTGCCAGTATCACCCTTGGTTTTTAGGGATCAACACAAGCTAGGGTACCCAACCCCTGGGGAGTGCTCTATTAACTATTAAGGGTGGCTATTGGCACTGTCAGAATTATTTGTAGGATTTCACATAAAATAAAGCCTGCTCAAAGATTTTGGACTGTCTGGATGGGACTATCAAAGAGATCAAGTCACCTTACATACAAAAGGTAACAAGATGGAACAAAGGGGAAGCTCAAAACAGTGTCATCTGAATGTCATGAACAGTTCATAAAGCTAAAAGAAAGAACAGATCCAATGATGGTCTAGAAACACCTTGCTTTCCCCTGTAATTCAGATATTGGAGAGATGTCAAGGTATACAAGCACTGAGACAATGTAAGCATCAAAAGAGTGCAACATCAAGAACAGAAGAAATTAACATACAGTTATGAGGAACACACCTGTTACCACGCTGTTTGCTGGTGTGTTAAAGCCATAGAAAAAGTTATTTGGCTCATAGTTTTTGCCAATAACCTATTAAAAACAAATGCCAAAAGAACAAAACCTTAAATGATGGCAGTATTTAATAACATGAAAACTATAACTTTTTTACTTAAGTACACTGTAGTATGATCATCCTCACACTTCATTACTTTCAATATATATATTTATTAGTAACTGAACATCAGGTGTTCGTTATTATGTCACTATGGCATTTATGTCATTCATTTCATAATCTCTACTCAATCTTATGTTTTGCTGTTAGTCTATAACACATGGATCTTCAAGGATACTTTGTGAAGCAGTGTATCCCACATAATGCAGATTTAGGACAGCCATCTACTACACAAGTTCACTAGTGATGTTTTTCAATATTTGATGTGATGCAAGAAGACCAGGTAGATGTTGATGTGTATGAGAGAAATCCACAAGCATAAAGATTGATAGTAAGAGAGGCTGCACCAAAATACAATATTTTCTTTGAAGCTACAAAATAGAGCAGAACTGAGTGCAGGGAATCTGCAATTGACAACCCAAAATACAAGGGATGTAGACTGCATTTGAAGAAAATGAAGCAGGACCAGTGAGCTAGAAAACTATAACAGAGAAGCCCACGTAGGATGATAGATGGTATGACATCCTGTCCACTAAAAAGTGAAGGTAATCTTTCAGTTAATCTGTACACAAAACCACCCACCACATGACGTTCCAGGTAGTTCTGAGACAGGAAACTGAGACACCACAAGAAAGGAAGGAAGGTAGCCCATCAGAGGGAATCCAGAATATAAATATAGATGGTCTGCATCTTATGCACTCCTGTTTGTTGGGTGTCACAAGGAAATGAGACAGGGCAAGAAGGGTGACAATCTTTAGAGGAGAAGCCTGAGCATGATGTAAAGAAAGGCTGTACTTAACAAATAATCGCCAATAATGGACCAATCAGCACATAAGTACTATCCAAACTATATGATAACAAACTATACGGCACACAATCTCCAAGTATTTCTTATACTGGTATACTTTACTGGTACTAAAATATTCATGGTACTTCATAATTAAGCCTTAATAGTAATTGTTATCATAAAGGGGTTTGATTTTCTTTTAACATATATTGGTATCTGGATATCCATTTTTGAGAATGACCAGTTTTCTGCCTTTAATCAAATAATTAGTTATTTATTTAATGAAACCTAAATATAAATTCAGTATGTCATCCAACATACAGCAGCTTTGGCTGTGTGGAACCTCTGAGTTGATTATAGACTTGATGGCTTTGTCTGCCAAAGTCCCTGTCTTTGGAAATAGGACTTTCTGCTCATGTACTGTGTCTTCTTTCTGTAAGGCTAACAATTCTTCAAAAGACTTGCCTGAGCAAATGCTGTATCTCCTTATTCTTAGTTGCTGTGCAATTGTCAAAGCTAAAACAGATTTAGTCCCATCTTCAATCTCCTCTTCCTTGCAGCTTCAAGACAAGGTTTGAGCATCCTTAAGACCTTATCAATGAGAAGAAGGTGATCCAAAAGAATGCTTTGAGATCTCCACCTTACGTCTGGCAAACTTTCACTCACAAGTAGAACTTTGTCTCATCATTTAAGACAAAGACACTAATCACAAGACCAATACAAATATTAACTAAGTCCATAAGGGAACCTAACATCCAGATCAAACAAATCCCTAACTAGTAATGGAGTTAAGGTCAATTAGTTATTTAAATGCCAATTAAAATTTTCAGATAAACAAAGATACCCTTAAATTAAAACTATTACACCATGACATTAAGTAAACTTTATTTTCAAATACTTTAAGAATTAACCTTGAACTAACCTTGAACTAACCTTCAACCTAAGAATTACTCATGGTTATTGGAGTAATGGGAGTGTATTTTGTATAAATTCAGCATATTTTATTCCAAATATTTTGCTAGATTTGCTATTACACCTTGTATCCCATTATGATTTACCTGTATCCTGTATTGATTGAATCCAGAAGTACGCCAGAGGTAAGTATTTCACTGTAGACATATGTTAGTAAACAAAAGTGGAGCATAATGTGAACAATTACTATGTGCAATACCAATCATTAGTAACTACATAGGTAGATTAAAAGTTCAGACGAAGACTACAAATTTGCAGTAGCAATAGTAAAAGCACAAAATGGTAGTGTGTGTAGAATGTCATGCCCAGTAAGAGAGCTGTCAAGATGTCACTCAATTGTCACAATGGAACAGGTTGGATGTTGTTGCAAGTTGGTGGGATGTAGACTGTTGGTAGACTGGTGTGGCACTTGTGTCAGTAGTGTGTTGATAAAATGTTAAATTGTTGCATGTAAGGTAAGTGTGGTCAGGTGTTAGTACATGAGAGTTGAGCATAATGTGAGCAATTACAATGTGGAAAACCAATCCACAGATGGGCTGGTAATCTTCCAACAAAGGATGCAGCATATTTTTCAGATCTTGATAGTGTAAAAGCTGGCACCTTGAAATATCCCTTGGGGTTTATTGAAGACAATGTCATCAGGTTCAAATGCTGTACACAGCAAAACATAATAAGAGATTGTTTGGGTCTGTTGATTTGAGGGTTTTGTCAAATTCTTCAGTTTCAAACTTCTGTGAAACCATTATATTAGATTCCAATTCAATGTGTTTAGAGTGCCCTCTACAAAAAAATCAAGAACAATTGGTATTTTTTGTCCCTGCTATTACAAACATGACAGCAGCTATTTTTTTCACGCAACTAAAAATACTCAAGGGAATGACTTGTCGTATAAAATGAAAACACTTGCCCATACAAAGTTGGTCCCTTGTGATGCATTCCCATGGTAGTAATACATGTTTGATTATGATGCAAATATTTGTCCTGCTAAATTGAAGTGCTTGTACCACAAACTTATTCACTGCTTTTTTAATTACTCATGAACCATTTTTTGGCTCATGTGTAATTGATATGGAAACTGTTATTGTTGTTGTATTTGCTTAGTAACCTTTGCACATTTCAAGGGAAACATAATTTGAGGCAGTTTTTGGTTATTTCTATTAGCATTCATTTCTTATCTACCAGAAGAAATTCTCATTATCTTCTAAGAAGCATATCTGTTCCCCCCCACCCCCCTCATAAATTGGCTACATTTTTAAAGACAAATTTACAGGGAATGCTCTTCATTGGGGGAGGGGGGTTGGGGGCTATTTAGCAGGCTATTTCTTAACTTAGCACTCATGTAATTTGAAGTGAAAATTGATATTGCTGATAATACAAAGAAATTGCCTCATATTAACCAAGAAATGTGCAAAAGCTTCCCAAGTATCTGTTAAATGTTCTTTGCCATTATGAGTTGTTTAAAAAAAAGAAAATCTGTAGATTGTTGCTCGTACTATCATAACAGCTTTCCCACTTGACATGACAGTATTTGTCTACCTGGGCACCCAGTGGTTTATTCAGTATAAGCTAAAACAGGATCAAATAATCCAAATTCCAAAGTCTGTTATTTACTCAAATGCTTTTAATTGATTATTACTTTCCATACCAGCAGCCTAGTATGTACTTTCATCCACTTTTTTTCTGAACAACTTTAGAATTTTTCATCAATAGACTGCTTCTCACAGAAATAACTACTCATTTAAAGTACAATTTTAGACACTTGGACCCTGAAAATACCTTTTAGACATGTGTGCGCAGCAGTGAGATGGTTCGTCTCATCAATGCAATTCAGATTTGAGTCCCACCGGGCTCAGTGTTGTATGTGAGTAGAGTTGCTTATTGGTTCTCTCCTGCGCTTCAAGGGTTTTTCTCCATCTTCTCTGGTTTCCCTCAAGCTCCCTCAACAAAAATCACCGTTTAGATACCAATTTGAATTTCAGTGGACGAGGAGGCACTCTGTCTGTGGAAAGCCACTTTTCAGGGCATCAGAAAAAGTGCGGAAAATATCTTGGGAGAGTGCGGAAATTTTAGCAAATAGTGCGTAAAAGTGTGGAAATGCTAATTTGCATATTATTATTATTTATTATTAATATTATTTTGATTATAGTAATTATAATTAATTGTAAAGTTCCCGCTAAATTCACTATATTTTAAGAGGCATGTGATTGGATGCTTTTTAGAGCAATCAAAAGCGTTTATAGAATTAGAACTAGTTCCCAGGCCACTGAACTAACGTGAGGAACGCCTGGCAGATTATTGTCAATCGGCGAAAGAAAACAACATTTTACAGTCGATTTCCAGCCCAAAATGCGATGAATTCCGATGAAAAATTTGCTTATTTGAAGAATTATTGTGTATTCAAGAACATTGTCAACAGGTTTTCAAGTTTTTTCTGTATTTTTCTGGCGAAAAGTGCGGATAACGATAAATAGTGCGATTCGGTGCAATTTTTGGTAAATAGTGCGGAATCGCACCCTTGCACTTTTTCAGATGCCCTGACTTTTAAATCACATTTATTATTTATACTTTTCATTGCCATCCATTTATGAGATGGGTCTCACCTACAGTGGGTGTATCATTCAAATTTTGGCCCAGCAATTAAATACTTGAATAATGTAGAAGTTTCCCAGATAATTATTCCATGATTTGAAGCATTACCCAAGAATGTCAAACACAAGAAACAACAGATTTTCTGTATTTATTACCACAACAATTTTTGAATTGTTAATTCAGGGAAATAACTTTTATTTCTATTTCTAAACTCAGAATATCTAAGTAATCAAATTTGGCTAATAACTAAATTAATTTTTTATTGACTTCTTCTAAAATGTTGTATTTATGACTCAGTATTTTTTTATTCATGAAAAGCCGACAAAACGGCACTAGTGAATAGACAACAGGACATAGGCTTCTTTCCACCTTTTTCTTCATAATGTACTACAAGTAATGATTATAACTTAGTGATTATCATAGGTTGTAGTTTCATATCAGTCCATATACAGGGACAACAGAGTACATTTTAAAGCTGAGGGTGGGGCTAGTATGCAAATTAAAGGGAAAAAGTGGGGGTGGCTAAGACTATCAAATATTCAAGACCATTATGCAAAACGAAAAGAGTTGAGGGGCTAAGGCATCCCTGGCTCCACCGTCCCTGACATAAGACATAAGGTACGAGATAAGTTGAAATTACAAGCAAATTCAGAGCAATTCAAAATTTACTTGGCATGCTGCAAGGAACTGTGTCTGAATCACCTTATAGCAGTCTGTAAAACAGGATGTAAGCAATTTTTCTCTACGAGCTATTCACTATTACAATTTTAAAGCAAGTTTTTTCTAACTTAGCGTACCTAATTTATAGCACATTGTGGTAATTGGAGCTAATTGAAAATGGAGTGTGTGTGTGAAATTGTGAAGGGACACAATATTTCAATGGATTTTCCTAGGTATTTTTAGTCTCATTGGTACATGTTCCTCGTAGATAATCTCTCCTGTTCAGGTTGTTTTTGTGATGTGCATTATTTAATTCTTATTGATTGATCCTATCACAATGAGTAATAAAGGCATGGCAGCCAGCCATGAAACCCTTCCACCACCCCCACCCATACAATATGTTCCCTGTCACTATTGAGAAATAAAAATGTTGAGACAAGGGGGAGGGGTGAAGTACACACGTACCAATCATTACATTCGTTTGAGGCATGCTACAAATGACTTGGTTAGTAGTAATAAGACCAAAATATTTATCCTGAAGTTATGGTCATGCAAACATGATAAGCTTTGTATGGACTTTCCATATTCATCTTTTCCTGTGAAGTGAACAGTAACTAAATGCAAGAAATTGAGAATTTGTCTCATCAATTTAGTGAAATAATTATACAGCAATTTGCACATTTTTGATTGTCTTTGCATACCGTCAAACAAAAAATGAAAACTTGTGAATAACAAGGTGCAACAAGGACTCCTCCACATTAAATGGATATGCAACACTGTCTTGGCCATGATTTTTGAAACCAAATAGCAACCTACAGTACTTTGTTTTTGTTTCTTATGTCCAAGCTTCGCTAGCATGCCTCAAACGAATGATCACAAACAACACGCACACTTAAATACATTGTCTGTTGTCCTTGATTTGATTGGAGAGATAAAGTTAAACCCAGTTGTAATTGACCAAGGTATAGAGGGATTTTACTTCAAAATGAAACCACCCTTATCCTCTACTGTTTACTAGCCAAGGCGATTAGCAATGAATGATTTTTCCTCAATTTTCTAGCATATTACTAGATACCGGTATGCCATTTAAAAACCCTAGTAAAATCCCTCTATTGCAGATTGAAAATGTATAATTTTTTTAGAAGTTTGAACTTTGAAATAACAAATTGAAACATTACCAAAAACTTTTTTTGAAGTTTACAAGTTTTGGAAATATCTTTGAAGACACGAAATGCCAGTACAATTATACTTATACAGACTTCAATATTTATTTCAAAGTCAATGATGGCACTTGTAAAAATGCTTTATGGTCAATTACAACTGGGTTTAACTCATATTGGGAGGGGTGGGGATCAACTCAAAATGGGGGGAGGGGTTCATGCCTTATACTGGGGGGAGGTGATCACTTGTACTGGGGGGAGGGGATGTATGCTTAGGGGGTGGTGAAATCATCTCGGCTTTCTGGGAGGATATAATTAACATTTTTCAGGCAATAATAATGATGGACTTATGATCTGGAGGTAAGAATCTTGGTGTTTTGCTGTTTTAGACTTAGAAATTTTAAAGTGAGTGTGTGGTATGATGAGTTTTTGGACTTAGAAATTTTTTACCTTTGAAATTTTCTGACTTGTATCTTGTGTATATTGTCTGTGTTGTGTTTGAAATAAAGTTTCATTTCAGACTTAGTGGTATTCCTGTGTTTTTTAATGAAGTCCATCTTTACCCTCTCCACGCCCTTTTGGCCCTTACAAAAAAAAATATCTCCCCGTGGCCCTACCAGCACCAAGTCTCACTACCCCGGTAGACCAGGACCAGGCAGTACTTACTGTCCCAACAAGAGTCATCTTATGAAACCATAACCAGGCAGCTGCTCCGATGGTGAAGATTATCGATAAGGACATCAGACTCTGAACCCCCTACAGGCTCATGAAAGTACCTTGACGGTAAGCCAGCCTTTATATTGCGAGGGTCAGTACAAGTAGGAGACTTATAGAAATAGCCATACCTCACTACCCATAGGTTTTACTGCACAACAGTGATGTATATCTTAGAGTGGTGTGATCAATAAGCTCAAGGCGGTATTCAGACTCCCATAAAGTGCATGTGATTTAATATCAAGCCTGGTTTGCGAAGACTAAAATAACGAAGTTTCTAGGCTACTAAACTTGTGAAAAATGAGCTGGTCTATCCCGAAAAGGAAACTACCACCATGCAATTCAATATGAAAAGCTAACCTAGACTTTTAACCCTTCAACATTAAATTTATGTTTCCCTAGAGGACTAAGGCCTATAATGTATTCAATTAAATATTCATGTATTCTGAGACTGCTAAGGGACTGGGTCTATGAATGTGTTCAATTGAATATTAATATATTCAACCTGCTAAGGGACTGGGTCTAATTTATTCATTATTCAATATTAGTTTATTCAATGTCTGCTGAGGGACTGGTCTAAATATTAAGTTATTCAAGGTCTTCTTAGGGGACTTATTTCCACTTATCACATCTGACCATCTTGGCCTCAATCAATCTATGTGACTGTGCCGTTACAGCCAAAAATTCTATTCAAGTAGCGAATCAAGTGACTTTATCAATTTGGTTGAAACTAATTCAATATCCTTTTTTTATGCTGTTACGAGTAAAAACTACTAGAGTGGATTTTGTAGTCTAGAAAAAAAGCCAGCAAAGTGCATAGCTGTATGTTTTGAGGTCAAATAAGCTTTGCCAAGAATGTAGTTCTTTTATATGTTTGTCAATCATGCAAGAAATGATTGTTCAGTCTCCTGAGCCAGAGACTCATGGCTAAAACACATGATTCAAGATCAATTTGGAATTTACAATGATACAAAATCCACTCTCCTAGTTGATTTCTAAGGGACTTGGCCTATGATTAAAATTGTTCTTAAACTTTACTGTGCAACCATGTCAACCAAGGCTTATCTACTATGCAAATGGATCATAAAATGTATCTAAATTTGAAAAAGTTCAAAATTTAATTTGGTTTGAAAACATCCTACATGGCCTTGTTTGAGATAGATGCACAAGAGACTTAAAGAAATATGTCCAATAATAAAGGGAGTCCTATCCTAGTTTAATGTCTTAGCATTACTTCTTAACTTGTATGACTTTTGAACTGTTCCTAAGTTTATCAAGTTATTTTTCCTAGACTTGGTTTTTCCACCAGCAAAAAACTTCTCAACAGAAGTAAAAGTACCGTAAAAGATTGACATAATGAATTGCAAAGGTTTTTTTTCATCCATCAATTTTTGAGCAACTACACTACATGCGTCAATATAAACTGTTCAGTTAAATTTCACAATATATTTTCATGGCCAAGTTGGTATTTTGTGACAAGTTTCAAGTATTTGCCAATGTTTAAGTCACTGAGTATTTGATTTCAAAATATTTCAATTTTGGACAGCTTGTGCATATATACAAGTGCTTTGGACATAATAATTCATAGTAAAACAACTCTTGGTTTTACTTGTATAGTTGCATTTCATTCTTGATTGTGAGGTATGGTGTTTGGATGCCATTCTCTGATGGCTCACCTTATCCTCTATTCATTCATTTCCCATTTGCCTTATTTGGCTTGGGTTTGTTTGTTTGCACTTTTAGAGTATAATTTCATGATTGACTGCACAGCTGAATTTGTTCATATTAATCATTAAATCTTAATCTTTTGTTGATCAAAAATGTTGGTTGGTGATTCTGATTTTTCAATTTTGAAATTTAATTGCAAATTTTAAGTTTTGTGATATTCGCAGGTTGAAAAGGTGATGCACATAGTGTAGTGTAGTTGCTTTCTCTAATTTTTCAAAGCCCTCAATACCATCTTACTTTGATGATAGTGATTTTGGCTCAAATAATTCGATTAATTTATTAACTTGGATGAATTTTTTTTTTCAAAACATTTGCAAATTTTGCCAACAAAATGTAATTTTTATAGGAAGCATACTTTGGATTTTGCCAATAAATTTTTTAAAGTGTGATAGCAGATTTAAGTAAGACCTCAGTTTTTGAAAATGGGTAAGATTTGAAGATATATTTTGATCCGTTTTGTGTTTACTCAATACATTACTGCAGGATACCAGTTCTTTTCATTAATAATTTTCAAGTTGAATTATTTTTGATCCATTTTGGAATTATTTTTGAATTATTAATCATAGTTATTTTGTTTCATGATTTTTCTTTTCTTTTTCATTTCTTTCTATTTTTCTTCTAATTTTTGGATGGTATTCATTCATTCAAATTTTATTCAATTTTTGGAACATTTTTAGTGAAAGAAATTGTCAGGAATTTATTTAGCAGTATTTTTAGAATTTAGAAAAAACTGAGGTCTTATTTTGCTGGTGAAAAAACTTATTAAATTACAATCCTATGATAGAACCTTGTACATCAGTCTAGCCGAACATCATTCTACTTAAGATTAGATCACCTAGAAATGATTCAACTCCTAGTCTTCCCAGGCTGATAATCTACTTTATGGAAGTCTGAATGGTGTCTTATACACACCTATTGAGCACATCACCCCAAAGTATCACTGCTGTACACACCCATGAATAGTAAGATATGGTTATTTCTGCTCCTACTTGCACTAACCTTCACAGTGACTGGCATTTATACCGTCAGCACACTAACATGAAATCTGCAGAGGACCATCACCTGGTATCCTTACCATCAACCTTCATCACCGGAGCAGTCGTCTGATCACAGCCTCAAGGTTAGACTCTGCCGAGAGCAGCAATGTTGTACCGCCTTTAATGGTTTCCTGGTCTGGTGGGGCAGCTTCTGTTTGGTACTGGCAGGACCTCGTGGGAGGTATCAAGTGTATTTCATTTTTCTGGTGTGTAAATAATAAATGATAATGATATTAGATATAGGAGAGTGTTTCTTCTGACTAGCAGAGTTCTCAGTAAAATTTGAAGCAAAGAAATGAAATCAGTAGCCAGTTAGAATGAAAATTAAATCAGTGCCAGCACCATAAAATATTCCTTGGATTTGATCAACCAAGAATTTCCTCCTCATGTTTTGTAACTCTACTGAGAACTCTTGACTAGTCTGCAAAATGTATTAATGATTTGGTATAGTAATCTTTGAATTGAATGTCCAATTGAATGTTAGTCTCCTAGTGAAACACTCTCCTATATCTAATATCTGTGGGTAGAGGACTGGCCTTTGACTTATTTCATAATGACATCAGAGGTGAACAATGAGAGAGATTTAAATTATTTTTATAATTTTTTCTGACTTTTTAATAAGATTTTTAAATCAGAAAAGGTTAATGGTTTTGGTGTATTTTCTTTTCAAAATAGCAATTTGTTTTGGTCGATGATGTCATAATGAAATAAGTCACTAAATAAAAGTATTATCTTTTGAAAATGGAAATGAAAAAATCATTCCCATATGATTTAAGCCATGAACTATTTTCAATAACCTATATTGTGGTCATTTGAATTTTGTTTTGTTGTTGTTGTCTTGACCTTTAAAATTTTTGTAAAGCCTAACTTCTAAAATAATGTAGAAAATTGATTTTTAAATTGGTTTTTCATTGTAGCTGTTGCACAGCTCTAATCTAATTTGGCCAGTCCTCTACCTTTTTTTTTTGGAAATTTCTAGATTTTTTTTTTCTTTGAAAATTCTGTTCTTTCTTTTGAAATTCCAACATATAGCCTATGAGAGATTTTTGAATTTATTTGAAATAGCTTTTTTCTTTGTCATTATATTGAAAATTGTTTTCAATTTTAGAATTTTCTAGGCAGCAAAAAAAATGTTTAAAACTTCAAATTTTCTCATAATGCTATATGTTGGAATTTCCTAGAATATAATTTGATTTTTTCCTATATATTCTTTTTTTCTTTTTTTTTTTCACTGTATCTTTCCTTTTTTCCTTTTTTTTTAGATTCCTACTAGTCGATAAGCCTAAAATTTCATGATTCTTAATGCCAATTTTGATTGTTTTGAAAACTACAGATAATCCTTTGCTTTGATTCCTAGATATATATTCTAATTTCCTGTTTCATTTTGTTGTCTTTTCCTGGTAGATATATCACAGCTTCTTATCTTCAGTACTGATTGACTGGATCTTGATGTTGCTGCATCATCTGACAAGGCTTTGCAGCACAACAGCTTGCTTGATGTGAGTATGACAGAACTGTGACACCTGAAAAGATAGAATGGTGCAATTAAATCTCTGAAAATTGTTTGCAAACAGTTTCAATGATCCAGGAACAATCTTCTTGGTTGTTCCTTTTTGTACAATCTCTATGATAACATATCATGGAATATTCCACTCATCACTTGTATTTTGTTAGTAAACACACTCACCTAAAGGCTCGTGTGTGTACTGGAAAATCTCTGGGGGTGTACTCCCTTTGTACAATTGGCAGTCCTCATAAGGACCTTGAGTTTTCAAAACAGACTGCCAATAGACCTTTTTTTGCTTTCCCATTTCAGACCATGTGTCATGTAATTGGTGGATAACAAAATGAGCAAGGAACTGGGTCCAAGTTGCAAAAACTAATTTAATTAAGGTTCCAGTAAAATAGCAACATATAACAAGCTTAATGTCCAAGTTTCAGGATGTTTGACCTTATAGACAATGTTATGAGCATTCAAACTCTGACAAAATTATAAAGAAATGCATGGTATCCAGCCAAACCATCCAGCCACACATACATTTTCTTTCCTTTTAGAAATGTTCAAGATTTCATAATTTCATTTCAGTTTGCCCAAACTTAAGAGGGTAACACTTACATGTAATAGAGGCTTTGCACCATCATGTGATGGAAGCTATGACAGGAGGCAGGAACAATTGAATCTGGTCTTATTTACATGAGAAACAATTCAAGTTTCTAGGAGAAAAAGACTATTATTGTGCCTCCTGTGATGGCTGCCATCAAGTGATGGTGCAAAGCCTCTATAGCCAGTGGCTAACAAACCTGTGGCCCTCACTACATGATTGAATTGGAATTTAGAAGTTGATTTTTGCAGAGGAAGGAAAACCCAAGAACCCAGAAAAAAACCTCTAAGCATAGAAGAGACCCTACTAGAAACTCTACTCACATGTGCCACTAAGACTCAAACCCAGGATACATTGGTGAGAGGTGAGTGTTCTCATCCCTATGTCACCCATGCTTCCCATTTTGTTATTAATCCAAACTTCCTTCAAACTTTCAATTCTTACTCATTTTCATGTTCTCTTTCTTATCATGGGGTTTGTTTGTGAATTAAATCAAATGTGAGAAACTTGTTTTGTTGCCAGAAAATAAGATTGTTTTTTTACATTGAATCCATATTCATGTGTCTTCTCATGGGCAACTGTCAAACAAAGAATTGATACTCTAGGGAATGACACATGGTCTGGAATGGGAAAACATTACCCCCAAGCTAAAAGATCTATACAAAGGCAGTACCCCTTCCAACCCTGGGTGGAAAATACAAGTGAGCTGTGAGATATTCCATGGTATGCCACTCAAAACCATTGTTCAACTACTATGTATCCAAAAGCTCAACTTACATGTCTGTCATGTATGGTCTGGCCAGAGCTTGACAGCATCAATACATTCAAATGTGGCTTGACTAAGTAGCTGACAAGCTGATGGAAACAAAAAAACAATATTGTTAATCATCATGTTTTGAGATGTACATGTATTAGTTTGGATTAATAACAAAAATACTACAGTGTTACAAAATACTCCAGTTTAGAGTTCTCTGTTGCTCAGGGTTGGCCTCAATTTTGTGTAGAATATTCATGTGTTCCAGTGAAGGTCCTTGGAATTTCAAATTGTTTGTATTGTTGAAGTTGTGCATACTTTAGTTTACCGTTGTAATCAAGGAACACAGCGGTATTGTACGAATTGGAAAATGGTCTATTACAGCAGTGTTTGGTAGAGGGGCAAGATGTAAAACAATCAATCTTGAAAGTACTTAGTGACATCAGTATCAAACCCTTGAATATATTGCAACTATAATGCATTAATATACATACCTGATGATCAGCGATAAGCTGCCCATGGGAATATCATAAAGGAACCAAAGAAACTGAGCAGAGCTTGACAGCATACATTCATATGTAGCTTGACTAAAGTGACTGACAAGCTGGTGAAAACAAGAAATTAATACCATTTAGCAAAATGTTTTCATAGCATGGATCACAAATAGTGCAAAATACAGTAACCTGGCAATCAACTGCCAGTAGCCACCTTCTATTGGGGGAATATAATTGGCAATACTGTACATGTACTTTAATACTGTCATGTTCAGGAGTGGGGTGGGGCCCCAGGGGGGACGTTATGTCCAAGGGGTGGAGATGCTTGTCATGCCTTTTAGGGGTTAATTTCTATTTGTTACTTTTTAGGGTGATAAAACAAATAAAAAACTTATTAAAATGTGGCAAAATTAGTATCACTTTGGTACCATGGTGGCATAGTGGTTTACCACTCACCCTGTGGCCTGCGTTAAAGCCCCAAGCTTGGGCTGGATCATATGTGAGTTGGGTTTATTTGATGTGTTGTTCTCTCCCTTGCCATGAGGGTTTTTTTCTCCAGGTTCTCCAGTTTTCCTCCCTCCATAAAAATCAACATGTGAGTTGAGTGTTGTATGTTGTAAATAGAGAATGTAGTGGTAGTGTGTGTGGAGTGAACCTCAACATTTCCAACAAGCATCCCCGCCCTTTCATATATGGGAATCTCCCTACCAGGGGTGGGGTGTAAAACAACCAATAACATCAGTTTCAAACCCTTGAATATTTGCCCAATATACATGCAATACATTAATACATACCTGCAATATCAATTGTAAAGGAACCAAGAAACTGACCAGAGCTTGACAGCATCAATACATTCAAATGTGGCTTGACTAAAGTGGCTGACAAGCTGATGAGAACAAACAACAAATACCAATAAACAAAATGTTTTGAGATGTATTGTTTGGTGCACACAAATAACCTTGTCACAGTCAGTGGGGAGGGGAGGAGGAAATAAATGGTAATCAAGTATGTATACTTAGTCACACATCAGTTTCAAATGCTCAATATAGACCCCATGCAGCACGTCGGAATGCAGCTCAATTTGCAAGACAAAACAATAGGTTACAATTCTCAGGAGATTGACATTCTTTTGTTTTGCCCTCAAAATTGAGCTGCTTTGATGTCACGTGAAAGGGGTCTATACCTGGTTGCAAAAACAATGTTGGGTTTGAAAAAGAATGTAGAAGCTGATTTATTCAATTCAAGATATGCAGTTGGCATGTATCCAGCTGATGTAGAAATTGAGAGAATACACCTTATTGCAGTAACATTGTCACATAGAAATAAAAAATAGGAATTAAATATTTATGCAAAGCACTTGTAATTATTTCACTGTTTTGAAGGTATAGACTGACATTTTTGAGATTACCTTGTTGGTATATACTAAAACAGTTATTCCCATCAATCCTTGGGCCTTGGAATATTATTTGTTATTTTTTTATTCTTATATGACAAGGTTCTCACAATCAGGTGTATGTACATCTGTAGTAAATTTACCACATATCAAACTTGTTCTTACTTTGTAGTGTCAAACCTTCAGAACACTGTTCAGCCCTTCTACTATGGTTTTACAATGTAACAGTGCATGATCATTACATTTCTACCATATGCATCTAATTAACATATTTCCCATGCACCAGTTTGGTCTCACTCAGCTTCTACATTCTATGTTTTGAAGCCAACAATGATTTTGCAATTAGGTAAACATACCCCAACAGAATCCATTATTAGTACATACCTCTGATAATCAGTACTTGTTGGTGAGTGGTAAAGAAACCATCTTGATATAATTCAGGTCAATACCCATAGTCTATATTGTTATGAAGGTCACAGGGTCATCATACATCAACAAGGTGAGTCTATATCGTTATCAAGTGTTTTTTCTTCTTGTTTTAGTGCAGTAAATCCATCATTACCAGATTGATACTGGACTATTCCATGGTTAGCTTGCTGGTTGGTGAGTATATATTGGTTAGAGTCGAGCATAACCACCCATCTTGTTACAGGTTCACTGGACAGCTTTATGTAGAGTTGTACGTGTAATTTATACCTCTGAAACTGCAATACAAACAAAGATAAGTCATTAGGACATTAATATTTTGGGTTTTAGTGGTTCTAACGAGGAAGGGTTTCACGAACCAAGTTTCGTATAACGATCAAAACTAAAATTTCAAAATATGTACAAAAAAATGAAAATATAGTCAAGATTAACTCCCACACTGTTTCAAAAGTTCCTTTAAATCACATATTAATGGTAAATTGAATTGTTTTTTGTCAGGTAAAGTGTATTTCTGAGGATTCAAAGTCAACACGTGTTCTTGACTGTCATGGCGGACGAGACGAACAGAACACATGTTGAAACTGGAAAAAAATACGAAAAAACGAAAGAGGAGCGCAGAAAAACCGAATAATTCTTACCTTTGATAGCTGTCGCGTCTTTCTCAGTATGTTAGGTGGAACAGGAGCAAATAATCATTTTTGTACTTGTGTATTTTCTTCGTGTTTGACACACGATAAAAAATCACATCCATCGCGATCAACGTCTTGTTACAAATGTCTAGAAACACCATGCGACACAGGGATCCCAACCTAAACTAGAACATTTTGGGCCGAAAAATAACGAAAATTTCACAGTTTTTAGCAATATTATTTGCTTACAATGTTAAGAATTGGTAGGAAAGGCCATTTAAAGGCTCAATAAAGCATAAAACCCCGAAAAAAGGCCTTTTTTAGCCAAAAAATGATAATATGCTAATTAGACACGTGACATGTCACGTGACCCCCAATCTTGTGTTTTTTTTCCAATTTTTTTTTCATTTTTGCAAAAAAAAAATTTTGAGGGGGTTAGGTTAATATGGTTTTATTTGATATTGTATTTAATGATTCAGTTTATAATAAAAGAACATTAAATTCTTCTTGTCTTTATGTGTGTGAATCCCATGAAAACAGAAAACGAGAAAAATAGAACATACCCTTTAATAGTACACCCAGACACAACAATGAACAAACAAAGATTTCAAGACGCATGCAGCGTCAACATTTTTTTATTACACTTTAACTCGTGTTGTATCATCACTTCACACGGCGGTTTTAAGCCGCATCTGCACGAGCAATATTTCCTTGACAAGATTTATTTGCTCGTGTAGACGAGATAAAGTTATTGGAGGCACAACCGAAACTTGTCCAGGAAAACTTGTTTATCATCTAAACAAGCAAGGAAATCTTGTCAATAGAGAATGTTAAAGAAAACTTGCTGATCATCTACACGAACACTGAAAATCGGGAAGGATAAAAGGACAAATTGCTTGTGTACAAGCGGTTTTATGTTAAACATCTTGTCGCAAGACATCACGCACATCCGTTTGCTGGATAAGTTATGCGCATAAATATTCTGTCTTTTATTTTAGTATGAATGAGCGTTGTCAAGCGTACAATAAAATAATTACTCAAGGGAATAAAGCGAGTTCTAAAAAGTCTAGCACTTTGATAACATATTGTTTTAGGTTTTGAGTGTATTCTTTTCAGGCGGCCGAGTTTCGTGTTTTTGTCACGTCGTTCCCTTGAGCATTATCTATTTCTTTCATAGAAATAACATTCTTTCTCATGAAGCAAAAAGAAGCCGTAAAGAATGTAGCACTTCATAAATAAATGCCTTTATTAGCTTCATTAATTGTTTATTGTTCATTTGTCAATCTCTTGAGTATTACGTCTTTCTTTCTTTCTTATCCTGAAAATGAGCAAAACAGGAAAATACAAAAGAAATCACAACTTTTCTTGTAGGAATGTGTGGTATTTCTTTTGTTTTATCCTGCTACTAGACGCTCTTATCGGCTTTGCTGTACGGGTATTGGGGGTGGGGGGCAGGATGGTTGGACAAAAGAGTGGGGTGGTAGACTTTGGTAAGAAGGATAGGGGTGGAGAAAGGGTGGGGTTGTGGTGTATGGGGAGGGTGGTGTGGGATGGTAGGAGAAGACATGAATGGACGACAATGTTTTAATGCAAAACAATTTAATTTTGAGACTTTATTTTTCATTTTATACATTTATTATTTAACTTTCTTTCCACCTCACATTTTTGTTTCTCACATTTCACTTTTTTCTTTTTCTTTCATTTTTCTCTTTACTCCTCAATATTGTTTTTCACTTCTTTTCCCCCTTTCTTTCTTTTTTCTTTCTTTTTTCTATTTTCCTATATACTCTTTACTATTTTCTTCTGTTCTCTTGATTTCTTTCTTCTTTTCTTCTGTCATCGATCCCCTGCAGAAAGTAATAAACAGAGCAACAACAAATATTAAATCAAATTAAATCAAAGCATCATTGCTAAGAGAATAAATATCGTCATCAATACGTGTATTCCATCTCGCTCTAAATTTAATCAAAGAACCTTTTCTAATAGCAATTAATATCGTCATACATCCGCGTCTTCTTGCGTGCTCTAAATTAAATCAAAACATCATTGCTAAGAGCAATAAATATCGTCATCAATCCGCGTCTTCTTGCGTGCTCTAAATTAAATCAAAACATAATTGCTAAGAGCAATAAATATCGTCATCAATCCGTGTCTTCTTGCGTGCTCTAAATTAAATCAAAACATAATTGCTAAGAACAATAAATATCGTCATCAATCCGTGTCTTCTTGCGCGCTCTCAATTAAATCAAAGCATCATTGCTCAGACCAATAAATATCGTCATCAATACGTGTCTTCTTGCGCGCTCTCAATTAAATCAAAACATCTTTTCTAAGAGCAATAAATATCGTCATCAATCCGTGTCTTCTTGCGCGCTCTAAATTAAATCAAAGCATCATTGCTAAGAGCAATAAATATCGTCATCAATCCGTGCCTTCTTGCGCGCTCTAAATTAAATCAAAGCATCATTGCCAAGAACAATAAATATCGTCATCAATCCGTCTCTTCTTTTGAGCTCTCAATTAAATCCAAGCATCTTTTCTAATAGTAATTAATATCGTCATCAATACGTGTCTTCTTGCGCACTCTTAATTAAATTAAAGCATCATTGCTAAGAGCAATAAATATCGCAAACAATCGGTATCTTCTTGCTCGTTCTAAATTAAATCAAAGCATCATTGCTAAGAGCAATAAATATCGTCATCAATACGTGTCTTCTTGCGCACTTGAAATTAAATCAAAGCCTCATTGCTAAGAGCAATAAATATCGTCATCAATACGTGTCTTCTTGCGCACTCTCATTTAAATCAAAACATCTTTTCTAATAGTAATTAATATCGTCATCAATTCGTGTCTTCTCTACCGCTCTAAATTAAATCACAGCATCATTGCTAAGCGCAATAAATATCGTCATCCATCCGCGTGTCTTTGCGCACTCTAAATTAAATCAAAGCATCTTTGCTAAGAGCAATAAATATCGTCATCAATACGTGTATTCTTTCTCGCTCTAAATTTAATCAAAGCATCTTTTCTAATAGCAATTAATATCGTCATCAATCCGCGTCTTCTTGCGCGCTCTAAATTAAATCAAAGCATCTTTTCTAATAGTAATTAATATCGTCATGAATCCGTGTTTTCTTGCGCACTCTAAATTAAATCAACGCAGCATTGCTAAGAGCAATAAATATCGTCATCCATCCGCGTCTTCTTGCTCGCTCTAAATTTAATCAAGGAATCTTTTCTAATAGTAATTAATATCGTCATCAATCCGCGTCTTCTTGCTCGCTCTAAATTTAAATAAAGAATCTTTTCTAATAGTAATTAATATCCTCATCAATCCGTGTCTTCTTGCGCACTTGCAATTAAATCAACACATTATTGCTAAGAGCAATAAATATCGTCTTCAATCCGTGTGTCCTTGCGCACTCTAAATTAAATCAAAGCATCTTTCCTAAGAGCAATAAATATCGTCATCAATAAGTGTATTCCATCTCGCTCTAAATTTAATCAAAGAACCTTTTCTAATAGCAATTAATATCGTCATACATCCGCGTCTTCTTGCGTGCTCTAAATTAAATCAAAACATCATTGCTAAGAGCAATAAATATCGTCATCAATCCGCGTCTTCTTGCGTGCTCTAAATTAAATCAAAACATAATTGCTAAGAGCAATAAATATCGTCATCAATCCGTGTCTTCTTGCGTGCTCTAAATTAAATCAAAACATAATTGCTAAGAACAATAAATATCGTTATCAATCCGTGTCTTCTTGCGCGCTCTCAATTAAATCAAAGCATCATTGCTCAGACCAATAAATATCGTCATCAATACGTGTCTTCTTGCGCGCTCTCAATTAAATCAAAACATCTTTTCTAAGAGCAATAAATATCGTCATCAATCCGTGCCTTCTTGCGCGCTCTAAATTAAATCAAAGCATCATTGCTAAGAGCAATAAATATCGTCATCAATCCGTGCCTTCTTGCGCGCTCTAAATTAAATCAAAGCATCATTGCCAAGAACAATAAATATCGTCATCAATCCGTCTCTTCTTTTGAGCTCTCAATTAAATCCAAGCATCTTTTCTAATAGTAATTAATATCGTCATCAATACGTGTCTTCTTGCGCACTCTCATTTAAATCAAAACATCTTTTCTAATAGTAATTAATATCGTCATCAATTCGTGTCTTCTCTACCGCTCTAAATTAAATCACAGCATCATTGCTAAGCGCAATAAATATCGTCATCCATCCGTGTGTCTTTGCGCACTCTAAATTAAATCAAAGCATCTTTACTAAGAGCAATAAATATCGTCATCAATCCGCGTCTTCTTGCGCGCTCTAAATTAAATCAAAGCATCTTTTCTAATAGTAATTAATATCGTCATGAATCCGTGTTTTCTTGCGCACTCTAAATTAAATCAACGCAGCATTGCTAAGAGCAATAAATATCGTCATCCATCCGCGTCTTCTTGCTCGCTCTAAATTTAATCAAGGAATCTTTTCTAATAGTAATTAATATCGTCATCAATCCGCGTCTTCTTGCTCGCTCTAAATTTAAATAAAGAATCTTTTCTAATAGTAATTAATATCCTCATCAATCCGTGTCTTTTTGCGCGCTCTAAATTAAATCAAAGCATCATTGCTAAGAGCAATAAATATCGTCATCAATCCGTGTCTTCTTGCGCACTTGCAATTAAATCAACACATTATTGCTAAGAGCAATAAATATCGTCTTCAATCCGTGTGTCCTTGCGCACTCTAAATTAAATCAAAGCATCTTTGCTAAGAGCAATAAATATCGTCATCAATAAGTGTATTCCATCTCGCTCTAAATTTTATCAAAGAACCTTTTCTAATAGCAATAAATATCGTCATCAATCTGTGTCAACTTGCTCGCTCTAAATTAAATCAAAAAATCTTTTCTAATAGTAATTAATATCGTCATCAATCTGTGGCTACTTGCGCGCTCTAAATTAAATCAAAGCATCATTGCTCAGACCAATAAATATCGTCATCAATACGTGTCTTCTTGCGCGCTCTCAATTAAATCAAAACATCTTTTCTAAGAGCAATAAATATCGTCATCAATCCGTGCCTTCTTGCGCGCTCTAAATTAAATCAAAGCATCATTGCTAAGAGCAATAAATATCGTCATCAATCCGTGCCTTCTTGCGCGCTCTAAATTAAATCAAAGCATCATTGCTAAGAGCAATAAATATCGTCATCAATCCGTGCCTTCTTGCGCGCTCTAAATTAAATCAAAGCATCATTGCTAAGAGCAATAAATATCGTCATCAATCCGTGCCTTCTTGCGCGCTCTAAATTAAATCAAAGCATCATTGCTAAGAGCAATAAATATCGTCATCAATAAGTGTATTCTTTCTCGCTCTAAATTTAATCAAAGCATCTTTTCTAATAGCAATTAATATCGTCATCAATCCGCGTCTTTTTGCGCGCTCTAAATTAAATCAAAGCATCTTTTCTAATAGTAATTAATATCGTCATCAATCCGTGTTTTCTTGCGCACTCTAAATTAAATCAACGCAGCATTGCTAAGAGCAATAAATATCGTCATCCATACGTGTGTCCTTGCGCACTCTAAATTAAATCAAAGCATCTTTGCTAAGAGCAATAAATATCGTCATCAATAAGTGTATTCCATCTCGCTCTAAATTTAATCAAAGAACCTTTTCTAATAGCAATAAATATCGTCATCAATCTGTGTCAACTTGCTCGCTCTAAATTAAATCAAACAATCTTTTCTAATAGTAATTAATATCGTCATCAATCTGTGGCTACTTGCGCGCTCTAAATTAAATCAAACAATCTTTTCTAATAGCAATAAATATCGTCATCAATCTGTGTCAACTTGCTCGCTCTAAATTAAATCAAACAATCTTTTCTAATAGTAATTAATATCGTCATCAATCCGTGTCTTCTTGCGCAATCTAAATAAAATCAAAGCATCATTGCTGAGAGCAATAAATATCGTCATCAATCCGTGTCTTCTTGCTCGCTCTAAATTAAATAAAAGCATCATTGCTGAGAGCAATAAATATCGTCATCAATCCGTGTCTTCTTGCTCGCTCTAAATTTAATCAAAGCATCTTTTCTAATAGTAATTAATATCGTCATCAATCCGTGTCTTCTTGCGCACTCTAAACTAAATCAAAGCATCATTGCTAAGAGCAATAAATATCGTCATCAATCCGTGTCTTCTTGCGCACTCTAAATTAAAGCATGGCATCATTGCTAAGAGCAATAAATATCGTCGTCAATCCATGTTTTCTCTCGCGCTCTAAATTAAATCAAAGAATCATTGCTAAGAGCAATAAATATCGTCATCAATCCATTGCTTCTCTCGCGCTCTAAATTAAATTAAAGCATCATTGGTAAGAGAATTAAATATCGCTATCAATCCGTGTCTTCTTGCGCACTCTCATTTAAATCAAAACATCTTTTCTAATAGTAATTAATATCGTCATCAATCCGTGCCTTCTTGCGCGCTCTAAATTAAATCAAAGTATAATTGCTAAGAGCAATAAATATCGTCATCAATTCGTGTCTTCTCTACCGCTCTAAATTAAATCAAAGCATCATTGCTAAGCGCAATAAATATCGTCATCAATCCGTGTGTCTTTGCGCACTCTAAATTAAATCAAAGCATCTTTGCTAAGAGCAATAAATATCGTCATCAATAAGTGTATTCCATCTCGCTCTAAATTTAATCAAAGAACCTTTTCTAAAAGCAATCAATATCGTCATCAATCCGCGTCTTCTTGCGCGCTCTAAATTAAATCAAAGCATCTTTTCTAATAGTAATTAATATCGTCATCAATCCGCGTCTTCTTGCGCGCTCTAAATTAAATCAAAGCATCTTTTCTAATAGTAATTAATATCGTCATGAATCCGTGTTTTCTTGCGCACTCTAAATTAAATCAACGCAGCATTGCTAAGAGCAATAAATATCGTCATCCATCCGCGTCTTCTTGCTCGCTCTAAATTTAATCAAGGAATCTTTTCTAATAGTAATTAATATCGTCATGAATCCGTGTTTTCTTGCGCACTCTAAATTAAATCAACGCAGCATTGCTAAGAGCAATAAATATCGTCATCCATCCGCGTCTTCTTGCTCGCTCTAAATTTAATCAAGGAATCTTTTCTAATAGTAATTAATATCGTCATCAATCCGCGTCTTCTTGCTCGCTCTAAATTTAAATAAAGAATCTTTTCTAATAGTAATTAATATCCTCATCAATCCGTGTCTTTTTGCGCGCTCTAAATTAAATCAAAGCATCATTGCTAAGAGCAATAAATATCGTCATCAATCCGTGTCTTCTTGCGCACTTGCAATTAAATCAACACATTATTGCTAAGAGCAATAAATATCGTCTTCAATCCGTGTGTCCTTGCGCACTCTAAATTAAATCAAAGCATCTTTGCTAAGAGCAATAAATATCGTCATCAATAAGTGTATTCCATCTCGCTCTAAATTTTATCAAAGAACCTTTTCTAATAGCAATAAATATCGTCATCAATCTGTGTCAACTTGCTCGCTCTAAATTAAATCAAACAATCTTTTCTAATAGTAATTAATATCGTCATCAATCTGTGGCTACTTGCGCGCTCTAAATTAAATCAAAGCATCATTGCTAAGAGCAATAAATATCGTTATCAATCCGTGTCTTCTCTACCTCTCTAAATTAAATCAAAGCCTCATTGCTAAGAGCAATAAATATCGTCATCAATACGTGTCTTCTTGCGCACTCTCATTTAAATCAAAACATCTTTTCTAATAGTAATTAATATCGTCATCAATCCGTGCCTTCTTGCGCGCTCTAAATTAAATCAAAGTATCATTGCTAAGAGCAATAAATATCGTCATCAATACGTGTCTTCTTGCGCGCTCTCAATTAAATCAAAACATCTTTTCTAAGAGCAATAAATATCGTCATCAATCCGTGCCTTCTTGCGCGCTCTAAATTAAATCAAAGCATCATTGCTAAGAGCAATAAATATCGTCATCAATACGTGTATTCTTTCTCGCTCTAAATTTAATCAAAGCATCTTTTCTAATAGCAATTAATATCGTCATCAATCCGCGTCTTTTTGCGCGCTCTAAATTAAATCAAAGCATCTTTTCTAATAGTAATTAATATCGTCATCAATCCGTGTTTTCTTGCGCACTCTAAATTAAATCAACGCAGCATTGCTAAGAGCAATAAATATCGTCATCCATCCGTGTGTCCTTGCGCACTCTAAATTAAATCAAAGCATCTTTGCTAAGAGCAATAAATATCGTCATCAATAAGTGTATTCCATCTCGCTCTAAATTTAATCAAAGAACCTTTTCTAATAGCAATAAATATCGTCATCAATCTGTGTCAACTTGCTCGCTCTAAATTAAATCAAACAATCTTTTCTAATAGTAATTAATATCGTCATCAATCTGTGGCTACTTGCGCGCTCTAAATTAAATCAAACAATCTTTTCTAATAGCAATAAATATCGTCATCAATCTGTGTCAACTTGCTCGCTCTAAATTAAATCAAACAATCTTTTCTAATAGTAATTAATATCGTCATCAATCCGTGTCTTCTTGCGCAATCTAAATAAAATCAAAGCATCATTGCTGAGAGCAATAAATATCGTCATCAATCCGTGTCTTCTTGCTCGCTCTAAATTAAATAAAAGCATCATTGCTGAGAGCAATAAATATCGTCATCAATCCGTGTCTTCTTGCTCGCTCTAAATACAATCAAAGCATCATTGCAAAGAGCAATAAATATCGTCATCAATCCGTGTCTTTTTTCTCGCTCTAAATTTAATCAAAGCATCTTTTCTAATAGTAATTAATATCGTCATCAATCCGTGTCTTCTTGCGCACTCTAAACTAAATCAAAGCATCATTGCTAAGAGCAATAAATATCGTCATCAATACGTGTTTTCTTGCGCACTCTAAATTAAATCAAAGCATCATTGCTAAGAGCAATAAATATGGTCATCAATACGTATCTTTTTGCTCGCACTAAATTTAATCAAAGCATCTTTTCTAATAGTAATTAATATCGTCCTCAATCCGTGTCTTCTCTCGCGCTCTAAATTAAACCATCGCATCATTGCTAAGAGCAATAAATATCGTCCTCAATCCGTGTCTTCTCTCGCGCTCTAAATTAAACCATCGCATCATTGCTCAGAGCAATAAATATCGCCATCAATCCGTGTCTTCTTGCGCACTCTAAATTAAATCAAAGTATCATTGATAAGAGCAATAAATATCGTCATCAATCCGTGTCTTGTTGCGCACCCTCAATTAAATCAAAGCATCTTTTCTAATAGTAATTATTATCGTCATCAATCCGTGTCTTCTTGCGCACTCTAAATTAAATCAAAGCATCTTTTCTAATAGTAATTATTTTCGTCATCAATCCGTATTTCGTAAGTTGAACAAAAGCGGCGTTTCTAATATTTGAATTACAGCGCTTCGCAATTACACTGTATAATTGATGGAGTTTGTCTCAGAAAATTCGGCTTTAATAAGTCTTAACTTCCCAAGCTTTCTTTATTCGAACATCTTAAGAAACCAAATGAAATACAAATTAAACAAGATTTTTTTTGTTGTTGTTGAAATATTGACCTCATTGATTGGTTCAACGGGAACCAAAATATTTGCTTTTCATAAGAAATATGCCGACAAAGATGACTCAACAACTTGATCGAACCAAAAGAGTTTTTATTCTTTGTTGTCTGGAACTTTCAAAACAAAGTTCTAACACTGTGATTGACGTCCACCAAATCCTTATTTTGTTGCGATGGCGATACGGGCTTGTTATTGGAAAGCGCTGTAAATAGCATCATTGTGTCTAACAGTAGAGCAGTTTTCGTATGTCAATAAAAAACGTACGGAACGTAGCGCGCCGCGCCGTACCCGTGCTTTGTGTGGTGACATTTCACACTCATGCGAAATCTAATTAATCTCGATCTACTTAATCTCTTGATATGCTCCTTCTTACCTTTTAGTGGCAGCTTCAATACTCGTGCACAATACGTTGTGTTGGTGTAGATGCTTGTTGGTTCTCTTCTGTGCTTCAGGAGGGCTTCCTCTCGTCACCAACAACAATAAATACCTTCTTTGAGTCTGCTTTAATTGGCCTGTGATGTAGGAGTGTCCCCCCTGTCATTAAAAACATCATAGAAGAAAATAAGTTATGTTAACTTACTTTATTCATTAATCCATCCATCCACCCAACCACCCACCCATCCATCAATTCACACATCTACCCACCCACCCACCTATCCACCCACCAATCCATCCACCCATCAACCCACCCACCCACCTATTCATCAATTCACCCATCTACCCACCCACCTACCCACCAATCCACCCATCCATCCATCCATCCATCCACCCATCCACCCATCCATCCATCTATTCATCCACCCACCCACCCATCCATCCATCCATTCATCCACCCATCCACCAATTCACCCAGCCAACCGTGCATCTATTCATCCATCCACCCACCCATCCATTCATCCACCCATCCACCAATTCACCCAGCCAACCGTGCATCTATTCATCCATCCACCCACCCATCCATTCATCCACCCACCCATCCGCCCATCTATTCATCCATCCACCCACCCACACATCCATCCATCTACCACCCACCCATCCATCCATTAATCCATCCATCCTTCCACCCAACCATCAATTTATCCATCCACCCACCCACCCATCCATTTATCCATCCATCTACCCCCCCAACCACCAACCCATCCATCCAATCCAATTCCATCCAATTCATGAACAGCTTTTGAAGTATGGACTGCAGTCAAACAGTGGCAACAATAATAACACAGTTTGCACCCCCCTAAAATAATGGACAGATTTTTCACTGGATTTGATTTTGTATGAATAATGGTATTAAATTAAGCTCTAATATTTTGATATAATTTTTCCCAAATAAAATCTAATTACCAGTACACTATAGACCCTTTGAATAAATCCTACAATGCTTTATTTTCCACGTTTGATGTCAAATCTATTCTTTGGAAATTTGTTCTCTTCAATGAAATGATACCTCTCCTGGGAGTTGATTCTTTCATGTGTAAATATTTTAATAAAAGAACATTTCTCAAGGGAATGTCATGTGGTCTGAAATGGGCAATTTGCATACGAAGCTAAAGAGGTCTATTGGATAAAGCAAAATAAGTTATGACCCAAAGTCTGTCATAACTGAGTGTGCTGGGAATAATAAAGGGTTACCATAACGGGTCAGACAGAAGAATCTATGTGGACTATTATACAAAACAAGTGCTACTATGATCAAATTATTGACTTTTTTCAACTTGGATTGAAAGATCTTTGAGAGGGAAGTGAAATGTCACTTTCCTTTTTCAAATATTTTTTTCCTTGAAAAGATATTGGTGGCCATTATTTTCCTGATGACGTCATATTCTCAATACTTGACCAGCCTAGGATTATAATCAGCTATATCTCATCTCAATTTCAATCGAAATCAACCAAACTTACTACTACACATTATAGTACTCTAGCTGTTCTTCAAGATATTTATATGAATTAGTTGTCATAGCAACATCCTTGGTTCCATTCAGGTTTTTGACATTTCTACCTTTAGAAGAAAGGATATCAAATGACGCTTGGTGAAAATATCTGTTATGATCATGTGCAAAAATTAAGTTTAACATTTTCTAATCTGGTTAAAAAACAAAGAAATTGCCAAAAATCTAAAAATGTTGTTAGGGGCCTGGACACCAGTAAGTTGCCATAGCAACCACAGTCTGCGCACCTTACATGTTTTGAATACAAGTATACTGCAAAGTTTGAATGACATTCATCAAATACTCTCAGAAATATACTGAAATCTGTTGAAGTAAACTTTGAGTTGAGAGTATGACGTCATAGACCTCTAATTAGCATAAACTTGAATATCTTTCGAACCCAAAATGCTCACAAGAAATGGCAACCAAAGAATCGAAGACATTCAAATTTGATCATAGTAGCACTTTAAATCGACTAAACAGGACTAAATATTGTGCCCGTCCTCGTGACCAAACATTACTAATCACATTTCATACATACCTGCAAATTCCAGCGAGAAATTTGTCAATAAACAAAGTATCCATTTTCTCTCTGACTTCGCCATTTTACTTTCCGCTGGTATACCGCTGATCAAGAATATTAATGAACGAAGGCTCGAAGGCACAGGGAGCCCAAAACAACAACATTTACGATTTCTCCAAGATACACGCTTCCGCTCTAAGCCGGAAATGAGTTCAAACAAAAGAATAGAAACGAGGTCTAAGGGCCATAAGCTAATAAAGATAGAAAATGAAATATCTAAAGATTTTGTTCACAGGATAAAAAAGCTCGTTTACAACAACAGGCCATTTACTGCCATCTTATGAAATGAGATTAGTTTGTTATTGAACAAAATGTCCCTTCTACTTCCGGTTTAGAGCACAAGTGTATATACCACCTGGTGTCTTGGATGTGTTGGGCCGTTAATAACACCACACAAGGAACTTTCTCAATATTGTTTTATTCACTTCTAAAATTACAATCAGTTAATTAACGTATAAATAAATAATTTACTGTACAAAGAGAACTGAGATGTGCTCACGTGACATCCTATTAAGGTGAATGTATTTGTATGTACACCTATTTCAAAAAAGGTTGTCATCGCCAAAGGCGAAAGGTCATTCCAAGACGGAAAGGAATTATGGGTACAACTAAACACGAATAATCCAGGGAGAACCTACATAGCACTCAGTTGATGTAATGTATTCATAAGATCTATTGTATTCTATTGTCCTTCTATCTATTGTATGAGGTGTGATGTATTGTATTTTTATGAATACATTACATCAACTGCTTGCTACGTAGGCTCTCCCGAATAATCCAGGCCTATAAAATGGTTTCGTGGACTAGAAACAACACGGAATATCTCAACACTAACCTCCGTGTTCTTGACGAGAATAAGAAGCAGAAACACACGTTATTCCAGCTATTCTTGGATCTTGGAACGACCTATTTCCTATCGCCTATGACAACTGTCTGAAATAGGTTCTCGCAGCTGCAAGCAACAGCACGAAGAGGCAAAGAACATCTGTATTTTACTCCTTATTCTTCATTTAGACGCGATTATTTTAGTCGTTTTGTAATGGTAGTTTACAACTATTTCGATTCTTTAAGTGTTGTCCTGAATTTCCAGCTAATTAAAGCATTGTTTGTTTGCAGTTGTCTTGGCTTGTTGCTTTCGGCTGCGACAACCTTTATTGAAGAAGGTATATATACAATATTTTGAAGTCTAGAACTCTATAAAGCATCATTTCTAAGGCGTGTGTTATATCGAGTATATAAAACTTGATGTGTCTAAAATGTCATTGGTAATCACGCATGCGTAGAAAGTAAAAAAGTCATTTCAAACTAGATAAAGGAACGTTACTGCGCGTGCGTGGGACAAAATCCAATAAAGCAGATACACCTACATACTTATATAATGCTATTTCTATTATTTCTGAAAATTTCTAATTTTATGGCCTACGAAATTTTTTTGTGACTTGTTTGTTTTTCTGGCGACGAAATTTAATGCTCGTCATAAGTACCACAGATAACATACGTTACAGATAGACGGTGCGCAAAGAAATACTTTCTGAACAAGCGTTATATCGACGCATCCATCGCGATCTCTGTAACACGCATTCTCCTCTAGGGACGATTTCGTATAAGGGTGAAAAATCACGGCACGGTTATCATGGGGCGAGGCGCGGAAAGGGCACCGAATGTTGGATGTTTTCATACACAGCACATCTCTGGCACGGTCACGACAAGGCGCGCGCTGTCCGTGCCGTACGATTTTCATAGTCATACGAAAACTGCTCTAATCTAATGAAGGAGATGTTAATAAAATGAGGTATAAAGCTATCCAATAATCTCTATATGATCTACTTAAATAAGTGTTGTTGTAATGGGATAGAGGTAAACACTTTAGGCGCAGGTTCTATCAGCTTACAGCCTCGTCGATCCCACCCTGCTCCGTCTAGGTACAGGCCATGGACGTAGACACCTTCAGCTGGGGGACTAGTGATGTCATCTTTGAAGAAACGAGTGACGTCATTGTGTAGGACTACGCAGTCGAGTGCTAAGCCTTTGTGCGCACGAGTGACCTCCTGTAAACAGCGTAGTAACAAACAGAAATTCAAACTTGTGGCCATATTAATAAGAATAGGAAATTAACAGTCGCTGATTGCATGGCTGAACATAATGTAACGTGACTTACTGGGGATAGCTAAGTTGCTGACTACGTGACTAAAAATGGTTTGAATTACTTGGTTCTGTGAGGGTCATTGGGGTTAATGACTGGAAATAAATGCGTGACTGTACTTGGTATGACGTCATTAGTAATAGGTACGTGAAACGAGTAACTACGTCACGCCGGATTGATCAAAGTGTTGTGCCTTGCTTCGTGAGTAGTTGGTAACTTGTGTGACAAATGATATGATAAGCACGTGACCAGGGTAACTACCGGCCGATTGCGTGACCGTAATAACGTGACGTAAGGTGTCTTACCTGTCTCATGGCTGTCAAGAATCCCTGAGCATTGAAGAATCCCGTCACCCAGAACACATTGGGGCGGCCATCAAAGCACCATGTACGGAACTGCGCATTGCGCTCTAACAGCTCGGTAAACCAGAAGCCCAAGGTAGAAGATTCCCTGGAAATCTAGGAATAAAAATGCTTCCAAGGTGAGATTATGAACGAACTTACATGCAGACTTATGATGAAAGGAACTCACCTTTTTCCAGTGTTCTGGGATCCGTCCGTCGTACGTACAGTCCAGGGAATCACGTAGGGCCTATAATCAAGATTACAGTATGTAAAACTATGCAACACAATTATCATCATCACCATCACCATCGTCGTCGTCGTCAACGTCATCATCATCGCCATCAGCAGCAGCAAGAAAGATATCACATGTCAAAGACACAATGACACGCTGATTGAACTATCGAGATATAAGAATATCATGATGATCATCTATCATTTCTTACCTCACTCATGATAATACTGCCATCAATAGCCAGCTTGAGGTCAGTCAGGGTCTGACGTACAGCTGAAATCACTCGCTGCGATCTCTTGTCTCAAGAACATGTTCATCGGTGATATTAGGCCGACATTTTGGAGTCTTGCTTTCACCTGCCAGAGGCTTATGGAGCACTGTTTCTCAGACCTCAACTTCAAGCAATGCATAGTATACATTGATGATATCATAGTTTATGCGAAATCTTTTGACGACCATGCCAAAGGATCGAAACCGTCTTTTCAAGGCTTGAACAATTTGGATTAAAGCTGAAACCTTCCAAATGCACGTTCTTTAGAGATAAAGTGGAGTACCTTGACCACATCATTTCCGCAGATTGCATTGAAGAAGAAGAGAAGACAGAGAATACAGAGGCAATAAGAACTTGGGCAGCTCCGAAGAACAGAAAACAATAATACAGCGCTTCCTGGGATTTGCAGGTTTCTATAGAAAGTTTGTATACAACTATGCAGAAATGGTAAAAAACCCCTGACGGATTTGGCAGCATCTGTGAACAAAAGGTGTAATGCAAGTGACAAAACTTATGATTGGGGATGGTCAGAAGATTGTCAAAAAGCCTTTCAAGAAACAGTCACTACGCTGTTATCACCACCAGTATTAGGGTATCCTGACTTTAACTTGCCATTCCTGTGTTCTACTGATGCGAGTCAGGAAGGAGCATGCCGGACAATTAATCATCTCCCTTCTTCATTAGAAAGTAGTTCACGTCTGTCTCGATGTAACTGGCCTCCTATTAACTATTTATATAGGAGACGCATATTACTTAAGATGCATCAAGTTTTTATAGGGTCTGCTCCTAGCCAAATTTCGGAGTTGTTCTCTAAATCATCTAGATCAACAAGATTCAGTAATCAATTTAATGTTATTAGGGTAAAGACTGAATTAGGAAGGAGCTATTTTCAATATAGGGGTCCAATTATCTGGAATTTCATAAATAAGTAAGTGAAACTTTGTGATGTTAGTAAAGAAGGCTTTAAAGCAATCTTAAGAAAGCTTTCCAAAGTTATTCTTCAATTCTCATTTAATAAAGAAGCAATTATGATCTCAAATAAGAGGACGGTTTTATTTATTACTAAATCATTGATAAATTTGATTAGTATTTATTATTTATCAATATGTACACCTGCTTGCGAAGCGCTGGTGAGGATGGAAGGTGCATTGGAGGACATGGGAATAATTTCAGCCTCTGGGATTTTCTCATGTCTTCTGGTGTACCCCTTTCCCTCTGAATTCTTGGTTTTATGTAAAACTGTAGTTCAGGTTAATTGTATTTTCTTCCTAAATGAATATGTTAAATTTGAATATTCTTTTTATCAGATGGACTACCAAGCAATTACAATCTCATCTGCTGAAGAGCTTCATCAGCTGGGATGTGTAAAGAATGATGCAATGAACCTAAAACACTTTGTACAGTCTAAACTGGAGATAGCACAAAGTGAATCTCTGTATGTAGAGAAGAAACGCCTCTTAGAAGAAGCTTTAAGCAAAGGATCTCAAGCTCGCAAAAAGACCACGACATGTACTAAGGTCAAAGAAAATACCAGTGTTCCAACGAGAAAACACCAGACGCACAAGGTTACCATAGGGTGGTTGAACTTCCAGGAATCCACCAGAAGCTATGTACAAGTGAAAACAGCAAAGGGTGGGGGTGTATGAGTGGTTGTCCTACCGTTGACATCAACACAGGAACAAATAGTGAACATTGGGAGAGACCTCTTCTTTCAAAATGGTTCAAGTGTGTTTGGTGATGCTGAAGACAGATTTTGGTTCAGCAAATTTCCATCGTACAGAAATAGAAGAAGATGCTGATTTCACATTGCAGAAATACATTGATTAGTACAAGAAAAAAAAATAGTAAAAATGTTTATAACAAGTAAAAAAAATCATCCGACATTCTCAATTTCAGATTGTTCAGACTGAATTTGAGCACTCAGCTTGGGATGATATGGATTCTGAAATGAAAAAAGGTGACAAAGAATTTTTAGAGGACAGAAGGATGCTAATAGCACAGCAAGATGAGGAATACAATAAATCCTTGAAAGTTGATCAAGAAAAAATGCTAAAGCTTGCTGCAGAAGAGGACATGGTCACAAAACAATTGGTCAGGCAAGCCAGAGTTTCAGAGAAACCCAGTCCTGAAGAAGAGAGTGTGGTTGTATGGGTCCGCCATATCACTGTGGGTTTTATTCAGCGAAGCTTGCACCACACACCCAAATGAGTGCAGTGTATGATTGGGTTGGGTCCCACAGCCTTACACACCCTATGCATAAGGGCGTGGCCATGGAAATACCTTAGTTCATCAGTTATTGAAAACACCATAGCTTTCATTGTAAGTGTAACTATGGTCATACACGGATAGAATATTGTGTTAGAGGTTATGACTTTTGACCTGATAAATCGATATCTCGAATATTCACGATCCTTATAAATGCTACAAAAATATAAAGAAGTAGGTTCCGTGGAGAATCACTAAACTTTTATAGAGTGCCTATATACATGGAAAGAAACCCATGGAAAAGACCTGATTCAAGTCTGGAAGTATAGAAGACAAACTTGTCATTGAGGAACGAGGTACTAACCTATTAATCGAGAAGATTGAACAGAAAATGGAAGAGATCGAACAAGCAATGCAAGAGTTGCAGGAATTAATAACCGCCCGGGAAGCTAAACCCCATAAACCCCTTGAATCCCTGGCAAACAAAGCTAACCAGCTGGCAGAAAAAATGCAAATGATGTTTGAAGAGTGTGCCAAACAGACCCAAGTTCTAGAAAACTCAAGAGGGTTGGTGTCCACTGAGATTACTCAGCCAGCTTCAAGTGCTGCTGCTGAACCTGAAAAAAGACCCGAAGATGAAGCACAAGGAGAAGCCGAGTTTACTCTCCATGACGGTAAGAAAAGGATAATATGGACTATTGAAAAGAAAAAAAACTGGCCCAGATAGGGGTAGAAGAAAGGGGAAAAAAAGATTCACCCCCCGGTACCTTATTAAAAAGAATAAAATCGAGGTGGGACAAAGAGTTTCCCCACCTCGATTTCATCGATGAGAGTGGATTAAGGCTCAACGCCAAAAGCATGACGCGCGTTCATGCGCTCTTGAGCTCTCTGGTAATACTTGTTTTCTGCCACTCTGGAGATGGTCCACCACATCTAACCGTCTCCCAGAAACATTTAACGTCCTGGAGACCGACAATATCGGCTCAAATACTCGAAAACTATGGAATCTTCGCTTATTCAGGAACATTTTGTTTGCATCGCTGGTCGCCCATATTCAATGCCTTCAACGAACGACTTGAAGAAATTTGCAAGACAAAGATCTGTACTTATCTACTATTGTCTAATCAAGCCGAAACGGTGGTTTTTGCGCCTTCTAAAGCGATGTCCTTTGTCCATTCTAAGAAGCCAAAACTATCGAAATGCCAAGTTCAGTACTACCCAAATACGCTTGCAGCTAGAAGATTGCTGTTGCTATCTGGTGATGTTGAGCTTAACCCTGGATGGCAAAGCAATCGATCTGAAACTTTACAGACGGACGTCGAATCTACGAGAAGCTCTGCCTCTAATTTAAGCATTCCCGTGCGTATTTCTAAGGCTGAATCCACATAAGCACATGCTCTGGAATCCACTGAACTGCGTTTATATAAATACCAATGGACTTTCTGTCTATAATCATCTGAACGACCTGAGCTTTTGTCTTATGAATACGCAATCTTTAAATAACAAAGCCGCGGAATTTATAGATTTCATCTGCGACCATAAGCCTGATATTGTTGCTTTAACCGAGACCTGGTTCCATGAAGATGAGACTGCCTCCAGGACTCTCTGTACACCCACAGGATACGAACTTCTTGATCATCCACGAAGTGGCCAGCATGGGGGTTGCACAGGAGTCCTGTTTAGAAACAACCTTAGTGTCTGCAAAGTTGCCGCCTCAGAACTTCAATCTTTCGAGTTCTCCGAATGGATCATAAAATCTGGATCTCAGCGTATCCGTCTAATTGTCATCTACAGAATACCATATTCTGAAGCTCATCCTATAGCAACTGGCACATTTTTTGCTGAATTCGCTCAATTTCTGGAATCAGCAGTTCTCTGTAATGACCAACTTTTGATTACTGGAGACTTCAATATACATGCCGACGTTATTGGTGATGCGGATGGTGCTAAACTACAGGACCTGCTTCAAAGTACTGGTTTAGAACAACACGTCCTTGTTCCAACTCATATTCATGGACACACCCTTGATCTTATAATAACAAGACAATCTGAAAAGATCATCTCCTCTACACCCCAAACAGATGATTTATTTTCGGATCACATGCCCGTTCATTGTACACTTCAAGCTAACAAGCCCTGCCTTCAATGATGAAGTCAAGTCTGCAAAGAAATCACGTAGAAGGGCTGAAAGGAAATGGAGGCGCACTAAGTTACATAGTGATTTTCTTATTTACAAAGCAAAGAAAAATCAAGCTACTTATATCATGAAGTGTGCTCGTAAGGAATACTATACTACCTTCATACAAGAGAACAGCAACGACCATCGTAAGTTGTTCAAGTCCGCAAAAACCCTTTTTGACCGAGAACCTGATCTGAATTTTTCTGAATACAGTGATAATACAGTACTTGCCAATGACATAGGTCACTTCTTCGTTAAGAAAATCGAGCGTATTAGATCAGAACTCGACAGTGCCGCTAATGAAGACTCAGCCACTACTGAATCGCAGACAAGGTCCATTCCTCAACTTGACTCATTTAAAGAACTAAGTGAGGCTGATGTAAACCATATCATCTCAATTTCAAGCAAGAAATCAAGCTCTTTAGACCCCATGCCCACTTCGCTCGTTGTTGAATGCTTAGATGTACTACTCCCAGTGATCACCAGGATGACGAACCTATCTTTGCAGAACGGATGTTTTCCTGATAACTGGAAGTTAGCTGATGTCCATCCAAAATTGAAGAAGCCCAAAGCTGAGGTTACGTTTAACCACCTTCGACCTATCAGCAACCTGTCATTTGCATCTAAGCTCACAGAACGGGCTGTCTTCAGTCACATTCACGATCTCCTACCGCCAATTTCACAGTACTGAAACGGCCCTTCTATGTGTAAAGAATGACATCTTAATGAACATGAATAAACAACACGTAACCCTCTTAGTACTTCTTGACCTGAGTGCAGCCTTCGACACCGTTGATCACGCTGTTCTACTAAAGCGTCTACAAGATGAGTTTGGTATCTCAGGACAAGTACTTACCTGGTTCAATTCATATCTAAACAACAGATACCAACACATATCTATCAACGGTGGGAAGTCTAAGCCATTTGAAATGAAATTTGGTGTGCCGCAAGGGTCCTGCCTTGGTCCGCTCCTATTCGTCATCTACGCAAGCAGGTTGTTTACCATCTTAGAGACTCATCTACCTAATGTCCACGCATATGCTGACGACACTCAGTTGTATATTTCATTTAGACCATCCTCTACTACTGAACAAGCTGCTGCTATCACAGCAATACAGGATTGCATATCAGACATCAGAAGATGGATGCAAGCGGACAAACTGAAGCTGAACGACGACAAAACAGAATTCATCGTAATCGGGACAAGGCAACAACTGGCAAAAGTAAATGTCGAGTCGCTGTGCGTCGGAGATGAAATCATTGCACCATCTGATGAAGTAAAGAACCTAGGCTGTTGGTTCGACACGCAGCTTAAAATGGACTCGCACATTAACAAGTGCTGTAGAGCAGCATTCTTTCACATATTTAATATCAGACGAATCAGGAAATTCCTTACCCATGAGACTGTACAAACTCTAGTCAATGCTTTTGTTACCAGTAGACTAGACTACTGCAATAGTCTCCTTTATGGTTTGCCTGCCAATCAGTTATGTAAACTTCAACGAGTACAGAACAGTGCCGCGCGACTTATCTGTAATATGAGTAAATTTGATCATATTACTCCTGCCTTGTACAAATTACATTGGCTGCCTATCAGATTCAGAATAGACTTTAAGATTTTACTTATAACTTACAAGGCCATCCATGGACTATCACCTGAATATATTACTGAACTCATTAAGGCAGAATCACGATATAATTTAAGATTATCCAAAGAACTGTTGCTCAAGATACCGAGAATAAGATCTTTAGCCACTCTTGGCGACCGCGCATTTGAAGTCGCTGCACCTAAGCTCTGGAACGGCCTCCCGGCAAATGTATGCAATGCCAGCAACGCGCAATCTTTTAAGAAACTGCTTAAGACGCATTTATTTGATAAGTATTTTAAGAATAAATTTTAGATTATATATTATACTTATAGATACTATTATTCCCTGACCCCTTGCATCAATCCCTGGTTGCCTTTGGTGGGTAAAGCATGACTATTGCCGGTTCGTTGCATACCCTCCAAGTGCGCTTCCTAGGATCGATGCAATGAGTCCAATTATTATATATATTAGATTAGATTTGTATAAGATTTAGACATATTAGATTTTAGAGTATATTTATGTTTATTATTAGTTGTAATGAGCGTGTGAGCATCTTTCCATGAAACACGCGCAATATAAATATTAAAATTATTATTATTGAAATTATTATTGTAAAGAGTATATCGATTTTAGTAATCTCCAAAAATTTCAGCTTACTAACATTAAATGATACAAAGCTACAGCTGTTTGAAATTAGAAAGATTTGTATGGAAACAACAACCAAGGCCTGACCAGCCTCGTTTTCATGTTTTTGGTACATTTCAAATGCTTATAACTCTGCAGTGATTTAATATATAACAACAGAACTCTACCAAATTACTAATTTAGACATGCTCTTTCTTGTAATCAAGATATATTTTTGAAATCATTGATGATTCATGGTGCTCGTTCCCAGTCTTTATTCTTTATGCATAGGGTGTATTCCAGAGAACTTTATGCTCTCAGATTTCACTGATGACCTACTGCCCAATGAGTCCATAACTAATACTGCATCTGTTTTGAATATGATAGAGACACCTGTAGAGGCCACAACTGTTGGCTTCAGATGTGATAACTGGCCACAAATGTAATAACTGGCTTCAAATGTAATAACTGGCTTCAAATGTAATAACTGTTGGCCTCAAATGTAATAACTGTTGGCTTCAAATGTAATAACTGTTGGCTTCAAATGTAATAACTGTTGGCCTCAAATGTAATAACTGTTGGCTTCAAATGTAATAACTGTTGGCTTCAAATGTAATAACTGTTGGCCTCAAATGTAATAACTGTTGGCTTCAAATGTGATAACTGTTGGCTTCAAATGTAATAACTGTTGGCTTCAAATGTAATAACTGTTGGCTTCAAATGTAATAACTGTTGGCTTCAAATGTAATAACTGTTGGCCTCAAATGTAATAACTTTTGGCCTCAAATGTAATAACTGTTGGCCTCAAATGTAATAACTGTTGGCTTCAAATGTAATAACTGTTGGCCTCAAATGTAATAACTTTTGGCCTCAAATGTAATAACTGTTGGCCTCAAATGTAATAACTGTTGGCCTCAAATGTAATAACTGTTGGCTTCAAATGTAATAACTGTTGGCTTCAAATGTAATAACTGTTGGCCTCAAATGTAATAACTGTTGGCTTCAAATGTAATAACTGTTGACCTCAAATGTAATAACTGTTGGCCTCAAATGTAATAACTTTTGGCCTCAAATGTAATAACTGTTGGCCTCAAATGTAATAACTGTTGGCTTCAAATGTAATAACTGTTGACTTCAAATGTGATAACTGTTGGCTTCAAATGTAATAACTGTTGGCTTCAAATGTGATAACTGTTGGCTTCAAATGTAATAACTGTTGACTTCAAATGTGATAACTGTTGGCTTCAAATGTAATAACTGTTGGCTTCAAATGTAATAACTGTTGACTTCAAATGTGATAACTGTTGACTTCAAATGTAATAACTGTTGACTTCAAATGTAATAACTGTTGACTTCAAATGTGATAACTGTTGGCTTCAAATGTAATAACTGTTGGCTTCAAATGTAATAACTGTTGACTTCAAATGTGATAACTGTTGGCTTCAAATGTAATAACTGTTGACTTCAAATGTAATAACTGTTGGCCTCAAATGTAATAACTGTTGGCTTCAAATGTAATAACTGTTGACTTCAAATGTGATAACTGTTGGCTTCAAATGTAATAACTGTTGGCTTCAAATGTAATAACTGTTGACTTCAAATGTAATAACTGTTGGCTTCAAATGTGATAACTGTTGGCTTCAAATGTAATAACTGTTGGCTTCAAATGTAATAACTGTTGGCCTCAAATGTAATAACTTTTGGCCTCAAATGTAATAACTGTTGGCTTCAAATGTAATAACTGTTGACTTCAAATGTAATAACTGTTGGCTTCAAATGTAATAACTGTTGGCCTCAAATGTAATAACTGTTGGCCTCAAATGTAATAACTGTTGGCTTCAAATGTAATAACTGTTGGCCTCAAATGTAATAACTGTTGGCCTCAAATGTAATAACTGTTGGCCTCAAATGTAATAACTGTTGGCCTCAAATGTAATAACTGTTGGCTTCAAATGTAATAACTGTTGGCTTCAAATGTAATAACTGTTGGCTTCAAATGTAATAACTGTTGGCCTCAAATGTAATAACTGTTGGCCTCAAATGTAATAACTGTTGGCTTCAAATGTAATAACTGTTGGCTTCAAATGTAATAACTGTTGGCTTCAAATGTAATAACTGTTGGCCTCAAATGTAATAACTGTTGGCTTCAAATGTAATAACTGTTGGCTTCAAATGTAATAACTGTTGGCCTCAAATGTAATAACTGTTGGCCTCAAATGTAATAACTGTTGGCTTCAAATGTAATAACTGTTGGCTTCAAATGTAATAACTGTTGGCCTCAAATGTAATAACTGTTGGCCTCAAATGTAATAACTGTTGGCTTCAAATGTAATAACTGTTGGCTTCAAATGTAATAACTGTTGGCCTCAAATGTAATAACTGTTGGCTTCAAATGTAATAACTGTTGGCTTCAAATGTAATAACTGTTGGCTTCAAATGTAATAACTGTTGGCTTCAAATGTAATAACTGTTGGCTTCAAATGTAATAACTGTTGGCTTCAAATGTAATAACTGTTGGCTTCAAATGTAATAACTGTTGGCTTCAAATGTAATAACTGTTGGCTTCAAATGTAATAACTGTTGGCTTCAAATGTAATAACTGTTGGCCTCAAATGTAATAACTGTTGGCCTCAAATGTAATAACTGTTGGCTTCAAATGTAATAACTGTTGGCCTCAAATGTAATAACTGTTGGCTTCAAATGTAATAACTGTTGGCTTCAAATGTAATAACTGTTGGCCTCAAATGTAATAACTGTTGGCTTCAAATGTAATAACTGTTGGCCTCAAATGTAATAACTGTTGGCCTCAAATGTAATAACTGTTGGCCTCAAATGTAATAACTGTTGGCTTCAAATGTAATAACTGTTGGCTTCAAATGTAATAACTGTTGGCCTCAAATGTAATAACTGTTGGCTTCAAATGTAATAACTGTTGGCTTCAAATGTAATAACTGTTGGCCTCAAATGTAATAACTGTTGGCTTCAAATGTAATAACTGTTGGCTTCAAATGTAATAACTGTTCACTTCAAATGTAATAACTGTTGGCCTCAAATGTAATAACTGTTGGCCTCAAATGTAATAACTGTTGGCTTCAAATGTAATAACTGGCTTCAAATGTAATAACTGTTGGCCTCAAATGTAATAACTGTTGGCTTCAAATGTAATAACTGTTGGCCTCAAATGTAATAACTGTTGGCCTCAAATGTAATAACTGTTGGCCTCAAATGTAATAACTGTTGGCCTCAAATGTAATAACTGTTGGCCTCAAATGTAATAACTGTTGGCTTCAAATGTAATAACTGTTGGCTTCAAATGTAATAACTGTTGGCTTCAAATGTAATAACTGTTGGCCTCAAATGTAATAACTGTTGGCCTCAAATGTAATAACTGTTGGCTTCAAATGTAATAACTGTTGGCCTCAAATGTAATAACTGTTGGCTTCAAATGTAATAACTGTTGGCTTCAAATGTAATAACTGTTGGCCTCAAATGTAATAACTGTTGGCTTCAAATGTAATAACTGTTGGCTTCAAATGTAATAACTGTTGGCCTCAAATGTAATAACTGTTGACTTCAAATGTAATAACTGTTGGCTTCAAATGTAATAACTGTTGGCCTCAAATGTAATAACTGTTGACTTCAAATGTAATAACTGTTGGCCTCAAATGTAATAACTGTTGGCTTCAAATGTAATAACTGTTGGCCTCAAATGTAATAACTGTTGGCTTCAAATGTAATAACTGTTGGCCTCAAATGTGATAACTGTTGGCTTCAAATGTAATAACTGTTGGCCTCAAATGTGATAACTGTTGGCTTCAAATGTAATAACTGTTGGCTTCAAATGTGATAACTGTTGGCTTCAAATGTAATAACTGTTGGCTTCAAATGTAATAACTGTTGGCCTCAAATGTAATAACTGTTGGCTTCAAATGTAATAACTGTTGGCCTCAAATGTGATAACTGTTGGCTTCAAATGTAATAACTGTTGGCTTCAAATGTGATAACTGTTGGCTTCAAATGTAATAACTGTTGGCTTCAAATGTAATAACTGTTGACTTCAAATGTAATAACTGTTGGCCTCAAATGTAATAACTGTTGGCTTCAAATGTAATAACTGTTGGCTTCAAATGTAATAACTGTTGGCCTCAAATGTAATAACTGTTGGCTTCAAATGTAATAACTGTTGGCTTCAAATGTAATAACTGTTGGCCTCAAATGTAATAACTGTTGGCTTCAAATGTAATAACTGTTGGCTTCAAATGTAATAACTGTTGACTTCAAATGTAATAACTGTTGGCCTCAAATGTAATAACTGGCTTCAAATGTAATAACTGTTGACTTCAAATGTAATAACTGTTGGCTTCAAATGTAATAACTGTTGGCTTCAAATGTAATAACTGTTGGCTTCAAATGTAATAACTGTTGGCCTCAAATGTAATAACTGTTGGCTTCAAATGTAATAACTGTTGACTTCAAATGTAATAACTGTTGGCCTCAAATGTAATAACTGTTGGCTTCAAATGTAATAACTGTTGGCTTCAAATGTAATAACTGTTGGCCTCAAATGTAATAACTGTTGGCTTCAAATGTAATAACTGTTGGCTTCAAATGTAATAACTGTTGACTTCAAATGTAATAACTGTTGGCCTCAAATGTAATAACTGTTGGCTTCAAATGTAATAACTGTTGGCCTCAAATGTAATAACTGTTGGCTTCAAATGTAATAACTGTTGGCTTCAAATGTAATAACTGTTGGCTTCAAATGTAATAACTGTTGGCTTCAAATGTGATAACTGGCTTCAAATGTAATAACTATACATTGAGAAAAACAAAGATGAAAACAAAGCAAAAAACAGTTGACACATTCATAGAAGCGTAGAAATGAGTTTATTGTAAGAGGTCACCCACTCAGTCACTGAGGTGTTAGCAGATCGATATTTAAACAACTATGAATCGTCTTACGTTGTTTGCTTACGAACGCTACACGAAATTTACTTTCGGATTTTGTGCGAATACGAAGTTGATATTTCTCGAAGCTTTAGTGCACAATAACTTATTAATAATAGGAATCCGTATTTTTCTGTTTATATGCGGGATGATATTGACATTGGGCATGACCTTTTTTCAAGAGGAAAATGTTAAATTTTACTTTTTAGGACGTAAAGTAGGACGTCCTACACTGTCACTGTTAGAACAGGTGGTTGGAAATGAGTGAAATTTTACTAAGGACCAGCTATTGAAAGCTGCTGTAAATAGGAACTTTTAAAATACGAACTTTAAGATAGACGTATTAAGTCACTCCACCTACTGTAAAGAAGAGTTAAAACACATGTATTTATGTATTATGTATGTAGGAGAAACCAAAAAAAAAACAAGGCTTGTGTAAAAAGATGGCCAGGGATAACTTCCCAAACTTTCGTTTACTTGAAGACAAAGTCTGTGTCCGGAACGTTCCATGCCCGAAATAAAGTTTAGTCTTGATTGGATAAAAGAGCATATAAAGACAGTATTTTATGAGCGAAGACGCTCTAGGAAACGCCTTGGAACAGACTATGATATGATAAATGTTATTCGTACTTACAGCATAACAGTATCAGACCTCACAGTGTTTAGTTTAGGTGACCGCATCGTCATCCCATCGGTAATGCGGATTGAGATGCTCGATCGAGTTCACGATGGTCATCAAGGGATATCCAAATGTTGCGAAAGGGCGAAAAGAGCAATATGGTGGCCTGGTTCGAGTCACCAGATCAAAGATATGGTTACAACGTGCCAAAAGTGTGTAGAGAACCGCACCAACCCAAAAGAGACCCTGATGTTGACTCCAATGCCTGACCGACCATGCCAGATCATAGGGACAGATGTATTCTACCTAAATGGTCGTCACTATTTAATCATCATTGACTACTTCCAAGTACCTGGAAGTCAGTCTTTGCTCGACATGGCATACCAGAAGTTGTAACATCAGATCTGTTAAAGAAAGCTAATCGATGCGACCAAAGCACTTCTTGCGTATAGGTCAAGGCCATTGGAGATGGGAAAGTTGCCTGCGGAACTCCTTTTTGGACGAAACATCCGAAACCATCTTCCGAGTCTAACCAAGAAGTTGGTACCGAAATGGCCTGAGCTTTAGAAGACGAAAGACGCTGCAATGGACTCAAAAATGAAGCAGTTCCACCACTAAACTGGTATAAATGGTGTTGGAGTTGGTGAAAGAAAGAAAAGTTAACAAATTACTTAAAGTTGGCTGGAGTTGTTTGTGGAGTTTGTATTGTGTATTGAATCATATAAAAATATCTAATGTAGTGAGGTTGGTTAAGCATTTCATGTATTTTTCATTTATTATTTATTTTGGGGGTCAACGAATTGTGCCTCATAAGAATAGGTTGTCAGGAAAAAAACAAACATGGCATACCCACTGTTGCACCATCCTCCCCCCCCCCCCCCCCCCCCATAAATAATGACTGGTCCCTAATGGTCTGTGTTTAATTAGTATATATTGTTATAACAAGTACAACAAATTCCCAGTATTAAATTTAAATCAAATTAAATAAGTATATCAATTTCATTTATTACCTCCAATTATCTATCATTCTCCAATTAAAGACATTGCTACCTCCACTGCCAAGGACTTCCCAGAGACTGGAAGCCCATATGCCATGACTAATGGCACACCATCAAACATGGTTCTTATTATTATTAGTAGTAGTATTATTACACTTTTATTGAGGGTATCACTTAATGTCTTAGTTGAGATAATATACACGTGGCCCTCCAAGAATAAAAAATATCTTAGTTGAGATAATATACACGTGGCCCTCCGAGAATAAAAAATACCTTAGTTGAGATAATATACACATGGCCCTCCAAGAATAAAAAATATCTTAGTTGAGATAATATACACATGGCCCTCCAAGAATAGAAAATATCTTAGTTGAGATAATATACACATGGCCCTCCGAGAATAAAAAAATATCTTAGTTGAGATAATATACACATGGCCCTCCGAGAATAAAAAATATCTTAGTTTAGATAATATACACATGGCCCTTTGAGAATAAAAAAACAAAAAATAAATAAATAAGATAATAATAAAGAAAATTTAAGACGGCAGAAGACGGCCGGTTGGGAGTCGGTGGAGCGCACGGCCCAGCCGTCCTCGTCGCAGGAGCCGCACGGGGTGCTGCTGTCCCTTTGCGGTCTCTTCGAGAAGGAAGGGACAGCCCTGGCACCGATGCTCCCCTCGGGGGTCGCCTCCTTAGACCAAAACCTCCAGGAGGTTCGCCTCGACAGGTCAGTAGCATGCATGACGCACAGCAAGTGCTGGAATTGTTTGTTGTTTGTTATTTGTTGTTTGTTTTTTGTTTTGTTTTTTAACGTGCGGCGATGTGTGTGTTATCTCTTCGACAGATTCGGGAACGTAGCCATCTGGTCAGCACCGAAGTTCACCCACAGGTTGCCAAGGAGGCTGATCGCCGAGGAGCATGGTGAAAGTAGATGCTCACGCAATCTACAACCGCTGATGACCGGCCAACAGGTGTGGATATCTGATCAGAAGCAGGAGGCAACCGTTGAAAGGAAAGTGGAGACGCCGAGATCCTACGTGGTGGGAACACCTATGGGACAGCTGCCAAGGAACAGAGCTGCGTTGATTTCCCTGGATAAGACGGATCACAACGTCAAGGAAGAACACGACCCGATGCGAACCCGCTCTGGCCGAGTAGTGAAGCCTCCAGAGAAACTTGATCTATAAATGCTGACTTTAATCAAGATTCATATGAACAAACATTAAATATAATACGATATTGTTTTGTTGATTCCGAGAAACTTTACGATGTGAATCGTCTGCTGTTCCGTTCAAAATATATATGTTATTTATTTACTTAGTTAATGATTAGACAATCGAAAGATTTTTAAAGAATTTTTCGTTCTATCTGCGCCTCGAGTAAGGGGGGACGGAAGCGGAAATGAACAATAGCACCGGAAATGGGCCTCTACCATTTAAAGCTTTGGAAGATAGTAATGACAATGAAATTCCTTCAAAATCGTTATTATAGATACAGAAAAAAGTTATTTTAGATGCAGAACGGAAGTAAAAACATCGATTTTGGACAAAGGCCAGGTCAAGCTACCACTTCACCCATACTTTCACTGTTGCGACGAATTGTCCTCCCAAGAGGGTATAGTCTACAGTGGAGAAAGAGTCGTCATTCCCACAGTGATAAGGAAAGGAATGATGAAACGACTTCACTCTTCACATATGGGAATAGGTTGTCTTAGAAGGGATGACATTTAAGGATGACTTTCTTGCGTCAGACCTGTGTTGTCTGCCCTGTTCCAGCCTTGTGGATTTGGCCAAGAGCATGCCCCTCTACGAAGGAAAGTTGCAGTGAGTCTAGTCAAAGAGTTGCGAGAGCTGCTATCAAGGAGCAGTTTCAACCTTACCAAATGGATCAGCAACTCAAGAGAAGTTATCCGCACTGTGCCAGAAGTTGAGTGGTCCAAGGAAGTCAAGAACTGTTGCCTCCTGAAAGAACTCTTGGTGTATTATGACAGGTGGAGTCCGAAACCTACGGATTTGATGTGCACCCAGAAGAAAGGCCATTTACTCAGCATGGGCTACTGAGTACCGTCAGCTCAGTGTATGACCCGCTTGGGTTTGTGATCCCCTTCGTACTAAGGGCGAATATGTTATTCCAAGAACTTTGCCGAATTAAATCTGGCTGGGATGATCCCATGCCAACGGAGATAAAGGAACAGTGGTGCTGATGGCTACAAGATCTACCACTGATCCAGAACTTTGCTGTTCCTCGTTGCATAAAGCCTAAGGGTCTCGAAACTGCCTCTGCAGAACTACACCATTTTGCAGATGCTTCAGAGCACATATGGCCACATAAGCTAATATAAATAATTCACATCCTGTTTGGGCACGTCAAGTGACCCTTGGGCTTCCTGTGCCTCGGGCACATCACGTGGACTCCTCGTGTCAGTGTTTTTACGGCAAGTCAGTTAATTTGGGACTTTTCGCCTATGTTATTAGAGTTTGCTAGTGTTCTTTCTCTCTTTTTCCCCATTACGGCACGATTTTTTTACCGCTTGTAAACCCAGCCGACGAAAAGGTCAAGTAAACTATAGTTGTCATAGATAAACCGAACCTAAAGTCGACTCAAGAAGCGAGTTTGGAAAGTGTGCCACTAGAACTAATTTGCCCCCCCACAACACAGTAAAAAAATCGTGGAAATGAGCTATACATTTGCTTGAATTTGGTCGAATTCCTTCGCTGGCCTCGTGTTGTGATTTCGCCATGAGTTTGTACGATGGAATGGACGGATCGGAACGACGGAATCTGGATCGCGGAGCTCAATTTCCTGACAACGCTGGAATCAATGGGTTGATGATTGGTCAACAAACCGGCTACGATTTCCCCCAGTTCTCTGCACCAATTGGAGATTTGTTCTCAAGGCCAATGGCTGATGAGCCACTGGCAACTGGTCACGATCAAGGAGCTACCGGATACAATTTACGTTCACAGCGACCCCGAAATACTGCTATAGACTTTGACGAGTTTGACCGCCAACGAGAGATGAGCGAGCAGCGTAGATTGGCCGCCCTGTGGGCGAACGCGGCTCGTGATATCGAAGCTGAGACACATAAATTACAAAGCAATGTTTACTCCGCATGGGACCCAACATCAGCCATCAGGAACGTTGATAAGCTGATGTCGCTTTGGAAGTCTTTTGAAGAATTGCACCCGGTGTACCTCAACGGTATAAAGGATAGGAAACGCCTTGAATTCGTAGAGGCGAAATACCGAGAGCTGAAAGAAAGCGTAACCCAGATCATACAAGAATGCAGAATGCAAATGCGGACTGAACGACAACAAGAGCCACCACCAGACGATAACTTTTCTGTTAAGAGTTTCGGTTCCCAAAGATCTCAACAGTCAACCCCCAGCAAGGAGAAGCTAAAGGCCATGCTAATGGCGAAAAAAAGGCTAGAACTCGCGAAAGCGCGTGAAAGAGAGGAAGCTGAGATCGCGAGAATGATGTATGAGCGGAACAGAAGAATAGGAATCAGAAAACTCGAAGAACAGGTTGTCCTAGCAGAGCTCGAATGGAGAATTGAAAGCCAGTACGAAGATGATACAGACGAGTTGGACAGCATATACCAGCCTATCGACTACATCTCCGCCCCATGAGAAGACAGAGCTGCCTCGACTGGATATGCTGCAAGGCATAGTGAACAAGAGGGTGTGGCTTCACGCCGCTCCCCTCCGCCTCTTCTGCACGATGACCTACGCCACGAACGACGGGAAGACAGACCACATCGAAGGAGTTGTGAAGATGACTACGCCAGGACAAGCGCCGTAGACTACGGAACCACTCCGAAAGACCCGATTGCCGCGATGTGGAAAATCCAGCTACTGAATGGGATCAGGCCCACACAGTTCAGCGGAAAACCTTCAGAGTTTCCCTTTTTTCGCGCCCAGATCAAAAACCACCTGGAGAGTGATCTCCTCACTGATTCTCAGAGAGTAGAATACCTACCCAAGTTCCTCACGGGAGACGCCCTTGAAGTTCTGAAAAGAAACAGAGGATGTTCCTACGAAACGATTGTACAGATTCTAGAGGAACGCTTTGGGCGGCCTGTTCAAGTCGCCCAACACTTCATAGAAGAACTTGTATCCGGCCCGAAAATAGGGTACGGGAACAATGTGGCCCTCCTCAACTTCAGCGATAAACTCATCGCCGCCACCAAGGTCTTAAGAGGAGAGTATGAAACGGAAGTGAGTGTGGCAACTAACTTGAGAAAGATTGTCAACCATCTGCCAAACGACATGATTACCAAGTGGCAACAAGAAAACTACCGGATAAATGAAGAGGGTCGAGCAGCGCGCCTCAGCGATGTTGCCACCTTCGTGAAGAAACACGCTTTGATAAAGAACGACCCCGTCTTTGGCCTGCCGAGACAAGACCCAAAGGAAAACAAGCCGGCATCCCGGAACGACAGGGTTCAAATGCCAAGGAAGCCATCAACCATTTCGACGGCATCTTTGAAACCAAGCGACCAGACATCAACCCGATGTGACATTTGTAAGGGGAGCGCTCACAAGCTTACCCAATGTCCAATGATAGTAAGTTGCGACAAGACACCTGTGCGAAGGCAGTACGCTGCGTCGTATGGATTTTGCTTCAACTGTGGCTTACAAAGACCCGGTCATGGGTCAGGTAGCTGCCCTGAGCCACCTTCTTGTAAACGTTGCTCGGGACGCCACTTGGACATCCTGCATGAGGATCGCAAGACCCCAAGCAATAAATCTACTCGTACAGTCAACGAGTCCACCAGAACATCTACAGAGAAGACACCTGCTCGTAATGCGGATGAAACTGCCACTTACAGTAAAGAAGCGAAGAAGACGAACGCGACCACCACCTCGCCTTCTGTCGGCAGTCACGGAGCGTCCACAGAAAAGACACCCGTCTTGTTGAACGTGGTTCCGGTTATAGTTACGTCAGAGCCAGGTAATTCTACGTCTACCTACGCGTTCATGGACAATGGTTGTACTGATTCTCTGATAGATCAAGAGCTAGTTGACCAACTGGACATCCAAGGAGTCCCAACTGAAATACAGATAAACACTATAACAAACAGCCACGTTCCCCAGAAGTCACAACGGGTAAAGTTTACAGTCACCGCCGCGGACGGCTGTGGTGAGGACATCATCGTGGAAGGCGCTTATGTCCTACCCAGTTTGAACCAGTCTCAAAGAAAGCTACCTGAAAACATTGATGTATGGCAGTACCCTCACCTCAGGGACTTGCAGTTTCCAAGGGTCGACGTTCCTCGTGTTTCAGTTATCATTGGAAACGACGTACCAAGTGCGCACGTACAGCTGGAAGTAAGACCCCCAGAGGACCCAAAGGACGGTCTGTTTGGATTCCGACATCTGCTGGGATGGAGCGTCGCTGGACCCCTCGACACCAAGCAGCACGAGGCCAATCTGAACTACATATCAATAGACCAGAAGCTGGACAAGCAGATCGAACAGTTCTGGTCCCTGGAGAGTCTAGGTACGACTACAAAGACCGAGGGCCCACTATCGGAAGATGACAAACTCGCCCTCGGGATAATCGAAGACACGACCAGTTTCAAACAAGGACACTATGAAGTCGGCCTGTTGTGGAGACACAACAACACCCGCCTACCAAACAACAGGCTCATGGCCGAGAAACGTCTAGAGTCCTTGAAGCGTCGCCTGATAAACCCGGAGAACCGCGAGATGGCAACTAAGTACCGCGATGTAATCAAAGAATACGTGGAGAAGGGCTACGCGCGGAAACTGAGCCCTGAAGAAGCTGCGCACGAGAGTGACCGCTGCTGGTACCTTCCGCACCACCCAGTCACCAACCCCAACAAGCCCGGGAAGGTGCGAGTAGTATTTGACGCAGCTTCTGAATTTGAAGGAACGTCTCTGAATAAGAACCTCGTCCAAGGACCGGACATGACGAACAATCTCGTCGGCGTACTCTTACGCTTCCGTCAAGGCAATGTAGCCTTCGCGGCCGATGTGGAAGCAATGTTCCACCAAGTCAAGGTGAGAGAGGAGGATCGAGATGCACTGCGGTTCTTGTGGTGGACCAAAGGGCTTGATGAGCCGCCTGACGTCTATGTGATGCAAGTGCACATCTTCGGAGCCGCATCCTCCCCTTGTGTGGCCAACTCGGTTTTGAAAAGGACCGCTAGCGACAACGCTCAAGACTTTAGCCCTGAAGCCGTTAATGCTGTTAAAAGGAACTTCTACGTGGATGATGCTCTCCCGTCAACCGACAGTGAGGCATCCGCCGGTAAACTCGCCTCTGAAATGACAGAGATCCTGGCTCGTGGAGGTTTTAACCTCACCAAGTTCACTTCTAACAGCAAGAGCGTCCTATCATTGATCCCCGAGGAGAGGAGAGCCAACCCTCGACTTAATCTTGATCTTGAGGAGCTCCCAGTCGAGAGGGCACTCGGTGTGCGCTGGTTCGCCGAAACAGATGAACTGGGTTTCGAAGTCAAAGACCTAGTTCGCCCGGAGACGAAACGCGGGATACTGTCCACCATCTGTTCACTCTACGACCCCCTTGGGTTCGCATCCCCAGTGACGTTGACAGCAAAGTCGATAGTTCAGGATCTGTGGAGGACAGGTGCGGGCTGGGATGATCCCCTGGAGCCTAGTGTGCTGCAACGCTGGAGAATATGGAAGGATCTCCTGCCTTCACTCGCAGATGTAAGAATCCCACGTTGCTACTTTCGGGAGGGGACTGATGTCTCCTCGTGTGAACTCCAGTTGCACCACTTCGCGGACGCTTCAGAGAAGGGCTATGGCACAGTCTCTTACCTGAGGATCAAACACCCTGACGACACCATACAGTGCTCATTTGTAATGGGCAAAACAAGAAACGCCCCACTGAAGTTTACCAGTATTCCCCGACTGGAGCTGCAGGCCGCTGTTCTCTCGACGCGGATGAACAAGATGCTCCGAGAAGAGTTAGACCTCCCCATCCAAGAATCGAGATACTGGACGGATAGCGAGATCGTCCTACACTACCTGAAGAACAGAACGCGCCGCTTCAAGACCTTTGTCGCTAACAGAATCGAAGAGATAAAGGAAAACTCGCTGCCAGAAGAATGGAGCCACGTCCCGGGTACGCTGAACCCTGCTGATGATGCCTCGAGAGGCAAGAACCCATCGGAACTAACGCTGGATCACCGTTGGTTGCACGGCCCGCACTTTCTGTGGATGCCTGAAACGTGCTGACCCAACTGTGATGTTGCCGACGTTCCAGAAGAAATGCTAGAGGTCAAAGGGGAAGGAAGGAAGAACGTCATCGTGAATGCTGTGTCGGCCAAGGTGAAGGATGAAGGCCCCAAACCAGACGCCACCAACCAACCAATGAACCACATCCAGAAGATGATAAAGGACTGTTCCCTGTGGAACACGCTGAGGCGAAAGATTGCATGGCTTTTACGCTTTACGAAGTTCATTCGAGATCGTAAAACTGTTCCCACAGGAGAACTAACCCCACAGGATTATCAAGAGGCTACCTCTGCCATCGCCAGAATTATCCAAAGCTCAGCCTACGAAAGCGAGAAAGCTGACCTTCAAGCAAAGGGAGCTGTTGGACCTAGAAGCAAAATTGCCAACCTAAACCCAGTGCTCGACAAACACGAGGTACTCAGAGTCAACGGGCGAGTCAAGGGCGCCCCCATCACTGGTGACACAACACAGCAGATCATCCTTCCTAAAGAACACCACGTATCATCCCTTATAGTACGACACACACACTTCTCGATCGGTCATTTGGGCCGAGAACACGTGTTAGCAAAGGTCAGAGAGCAGTTTTGGATCCCTGGTGCAAGGATTCTCATCCGCTCCATCCTCCACCACTGCATTACATGCAAGAAGATTAACGCTGCGCCTATCACACAGCAGATGGCACCGCTGCCCGCAGATCGGACGACCGCCTTCGAACCTCCATTCAGCTACACTGGTATGGACCTTTTTGGCCCGCTGCATGTAAAGCACGGAAGAGGCACTGCTAAACGATGGTGCTGCTTATTCACGTGCTTGAACACTAGAAGTGTCCACCTGGAACTCGTCAACTTGCTTGACGCTGACGACTTCATACTGTGCTTAAGAAGATTCATCAACCGAAGAGGTGAAGTGACTCAGATCAGATGCGACAGAGGTACCAACTTCGTCGGCGCTGAGCGCGAGCTTAGAGAGAGCCTAGAGGAATGGAACCGTCAGATTGAGCGAGAGCTTGTCCAGCGTGGCTGCAGATGGATTTTCCAACCCCCCACCGCATCCAGCATGTCCGGTGTTTGGGAAAGAATGGTCCGGAGCGCAAAGAATGTTCTAAAGGCAACAATTGGCCAACGCACCCTGACAGACCCGGCTCTCCAAACCCTCTTGACTGAGATTGAAAGGATTCTCAACGGAAGAGCCTTGACAGCTAACTCCGAAGATCCCAATGACCTACAGGCCCTTACACCAGCTCATTTTCTGATGCAAAGAACGTCCATCTGCCTTCCGCCAGGGGTATTCGACGACAACGATCTATACCACAGAAAGAAGTGGAAACAGATCCAGTACTTGGCGGACCTGTTCTGGAGGAGATGGCTAAAGGAGTACATACCCTCTCTACAAACTAGGAGTAAATGGCATAGAGTCCAGCCCAACCTTATGAAAAATGCCCTCGTGCTTCTTGTAGACCACACGGTTCCCAGAGGACATTGGAAGCTTGGACGTGTGTTGGAAACCTACCCTGGAGCAGATGGCATCGTTCGTACGGCCAAAGTCAAGACAAAGAGTGGAGAGCTCCTACGCCCGATCCAGAAGCTGTGCCTCCTAGAAAGTGATCTGGAGGCTGCACAAGTTTGAACACTGAACCTTTCAAAGGAACAATTGTTTTGTTGATAGTGTAGTAGTTAAGTTTTAAGTTACCCTTCCCTTTTTTTTTTGAGACGACACCTGGTCATCTCAAGGGCGGCGGTATGTTTGGGCACGTCAAGTGACCCTTGGGCTTCCTGTGCCTCGGGCACATCACGTGGACTCCTCGTGTCAGTGTTTTTACGGCAAGTCAGTTAATTTGGGACTTTTCGCCTATGTTATTAGAGTTTGCTAGAGTTCTTTCTCTCTTTTTCCCCATTACGGCACGATTTTTTTACCGCTTGTAAACCCAGCCGACGAAAAGGTCAAGTAAACTATAGTTGTCATAGATAAACCGAACCTAAAGTCGACTCAAGAAGCGAGTTTGGAAAGTGTGCCACTAGAACTAATTTGTCCCCCCACAACACATCCTATTAATGGATGTTCCTTAAATAATAAGCATGGTGAAAAATATCACCTGTAGTTTCTATTTTTGTTATTATGCTGTCAATACATATTTTTTGGGGGTCAATAATAGGTCTAAGCACTGGTCAGACTATTTCACAATTAGCTATAAATAGACCCACATTCTGCAGAATATATGAGTCAAAACCAGCCTTTTTCACTACTAGTGGTCTATCAGTGATAGATCTACACCACCATACAATTTGTTTATACTAAATATATTAAACTCTTGAATTTATGCCTCATGATCAATTGATAATTATATATTCTCCTACATATTATACAGAACAACACTAAAGATGAGGAATCATCTTACTGAGGATGTACTTGATAAAAAATGCTATATTTAATGCAAGTGAGTTAGAAACGTACAATTCTCAGAAAAATCAAATAATCTGTTATATCATCATTTAATAATATAATTCATGCATTATATTCTAAACATTCTGCAGGTTTACAAGAAACATCTCAGTGATTCTGGAAAGGATGGAAGTGCACTAGATGCAACATTAAAGCTTCTCCATTGCACAAGCTCACTAATAGAATTTTTCTGTAACAGCAAGCTTGCATCAGGGGTTTACTTTACCAAAGAATGTGCAACTTATCTAATTTAATTGCATGACGTCAACTATTCAATAGTGTGATTAAATTTGCGATTTAGTATGAGTTTGAACACACCCCCATGAGTCCATACAATAGCCGAGGAAATGGAAAAGCAGAGTCGGCGGTCAAAACAGCCATGAGACTCATAGAAAAGACGACCAAAGCAGGTACTGACACGTTTTTAGCCATCCTTGACCACAGAAACACGCCAACGCAAGGCATGGAGTCAAGCCCAAGCCCAGTGACTCATGAGCAGACGCACAAAGACGCTGCTCCCAACCACACAGGAGATGTTAAAACCCTGCACCACAGTGCCTGAGAAGGAAGTTAACCCAATAATTAGGCGCAAAGAGAGGCAGGCCCAATATTACAACAAGTCAACAAAGGAGCTGGAGCCTCTCAAAGAAGGTGATGCAGGCAGAATGAAACCACTAATAGCAGGTGGCAAGGTATGGAAAAAAGCCATGGTCAAAGCCAGGCTGGATCAACGCTCATACACAGTGGAAACGGAAGATGGAACAGAGTACCGCAGGAACAGAGAACAGATAAAGACCAAAGAACCAGCACAGTTACCAGAGACACCAAAGACAACGACAGTTCCAGCAATGCCAGAGTTGCCAGTAACACAGAGCAAGTCAGAGGTACCAGGAACACCACGTGTGCAAGAAACACCTGACAATGGAGTCCCCGACACCACACCAGTACGGCCACGTCGAGCGGCCAAGCCACCAGCATGGATGAAGGACTTTGTGAGCAAATAGCTCAAACATTTGAATACACGTACATTTATTATTTGGACATATTATATTGCATAACTTTGAAACTTTTAAAGGGGAAGATGTTATATTATGTTACTGTTCATGGCGTGTCATTACGTCACACCCTATATAGAATTACGTAGTTTGATTTCAGAACTGATCTGTGTAGAATCTAGCATTAGTATCCAATAAAGCATAACATAACAGAAGACATCAGACAAGAATTGGCCAGGCTACAGCAATCACAAGAGACAGGCTCAACAGCAACGTCGCTGCGAAACGTGAGGCAACTGCTGATGCGTCCAACTGCACTTTTCGACCCCCACGTGGCGATTGCAGCCCTAGAGCATCTGGTGGACACCCACATATCAGTCACCCATAACTTAATCGCACCGAGACAATGAGTGTGGGAGTTTAGCAGTGAAAATGGGTTACTATTTGTACTATGCTCCAGAGACCTGCTTCTACAAGCAGAACGAAACTTCCACCCTGGATACCAAGTAAGTCACATTAAGACAGTGGATCTTGCGAAAGCACAGAGAGACGACCGTCACATCAAACGTGTACTAGCACACATCATGACAGACAGGAAACTGATGGCGCCTTCTTGGACTAAGTCGCCTTCGATTACGATTACGCGAGGAATCCTTCTAAATTCAGGACAGATTTCGGCAAGAATATCTCAAAAACTAGCGATTCTTCGGCTGCCATTTTGAATTGAATAACTTAACAGATCAGTCACTCGATCAGCTGATTTGCCAAAATGACTAGGAACAGTAACTATATTATTCTTTCTTTTTCCCTCCTTCAAACTGGCCATGATGTCCTGCAGCTAAAGGAATTATTAAAATATCTGCGGTATGCAGTTTAGGAGATATTTGGTTTCTGCACGGTACTGAAAAGAATTCTATTGTTGTAGTGTATTGTCACCTCAGTTAATTGACTAGCATATTAACACATGCTATATAAATGGCTAACAGTGTAGTGTTCTTCCTTCAGGTCTACTGTGCACGACACTTTACCAGAGTCTACTTTACTTTGCATTATCGTATTATTGTCGTTGTCGTCGTCGTCGTCATCCTCATTATTATTATCATTATTATTGTTTTATTATTGACCTTGTTGCTCTACTTCTTTTATCATTGATTTGGTTTTGTATTCATTGCATGTTCTGTTTCTTTATATATTTTAGTGTAGAGAATTTGGCTATTTGAGCGTTTCATGTAGAAGACAAAAGTCTGATTCTTCATCCAAGGCATTTGCTGCAGTCCCAAAATGATTAGATCACAGTGTTATAAACCTGAGAAAGTTGAGTATGGTTCTGATTGTTTGATGTCCTGTCATTTGGATGAATTTAATGTTAGTAGTACTAGTCAAGGTGTTAAAGGCCGTTTAAAGGCATCCGTGAATTTTTGGGAAGATTGTTTAGAGGCCCCAGTGTTTGTGGTCAGTATGATTACAGAAGGGCATAGAATACCATTCGGGACTTATCCTTTGAGGTGTTTTCTCAAGATCAATAGGTCAGCTCTCACACATCCCACTTTTGTAGAGAACCTCCAGCCAAGGTAACAGCCCACACTTCATCAGCAACAAGAAACTGCAGCTTCAGCAAAACCCATGGCAACAAGGCAATCAGCAAGAAGAGTAACATAATCTCATGCCAAGGCAACAGCCTTTGTTTACCCAACCATGGCATAACCGCAATCCTTTCCCTTAGAATTTCAACACTGCAATATCAGGAAATGCAATGAATGTGGCAGACAAATTGAGAAACAAAGTTTAATCCTCAAACACCTGGAGAGATACCAGAATCCAACGGGCGACCCTTCACAACCTCTTCCATACACTGTATACAAAGAAAAGCCACACTATTATCATGCAAGATCTGAATGTGTGCTCAACAGGCACCCATATTTTGTGGCTGACCTTCATGTTGACACATCAAAAATATTTCTGCAACTGAATGACCAGCATAAAATGAGCTTAGTTATGGACTTAGACCTGTTTTTGCCGTAAATATAGTTATGGTCTTGTTTAGAATTTGAATATAATTTTATTAGAGTGCATGCATTAAACCCATGAACAATAATTAGTACTAATTTGTATTGTTTCGGAAGTCTTTATTTCCTATTGTTTATCACTATTTAGTACTTAAGAACTAAATGCTTGTGTTTGCTTCTTGGGTTTTAGTGCGAGTACTCTACAGATTACTTATCAAAGTATTGGGTTTTTAAACTATAAATGTCTGTTTATACGAGCTGCTTTTACATCAGAGCTCACAAACACTGAAGATTTGCCGCCACAACCTGAAGTTGCTGGTTGATGCAAGTGGGTGTATTTATTTATTTCTGGTGGGATTTTGAAAGCTTTGCAACTGTAAAAAAATTTTCCTTTTTGTAAACAATTTGTAGCAATTGTTTTGGTAAACCTTCTTAATGTTGTATTTATTTAGTTCTAAACATGTCTTCAAAGAAAAAATTGTCTCTTAATTCGAATGTCTTCTGGAACTTTTCTCTGCTGGGAACGATATGATCCTCGAGTCAGCAAAGAAATCTTGTCATGTAAAATTTTACCAGGAACAGGAAAACTTTAATAAAAAGTTAACAGCCCCTCAATTCCAAGAGATTTACGATTCATTCTCACCTCCCAAGGTGCAAGAATGTTATACACCAAAGGTCGATAGGGATCTACTGAAACAAATCCCAAAGACATTTATGCCCCGAACACCCAGGAAAACGACTCCAAATTAAGGAATATTTCGACAGCTATAAATATAAAAGCATAATATATAAAACTGAGGACATAGCTAAAACGAACTACCTTTGGCCTACCATTTACTGTTTTCAGAACTAAGATTGGTTAAAACTAGAATATTTTCCAGATTTATCATCATCACCTGTGTTGATGGTATTTGGTCACACAAAAATATAGGCAAGATTAAGAAGTCAATATTCCAACTTGGTACATAGCTTTGCCAGGAAAAACTCCATCTAGTCTGTGATTTTCTAAGATATAATTTTTGGGTAAATAAAACGATTTTTGGGAGGCCCGAACGTGCGAGGTATTTGAAGCAAAATACATAACCTCTTGACCTCGGCTTGTGTAACGTCAGTCGTGAACAAGACTTCTATATTTCGATTTGCATGGTTTAAGTTTTCCCTCATTATCAAATTGTGGTCTTTAGTGAAATAAAAAAGCTATGGAAGTTTACAAACTTGACCATTGGTAAAAATCCACTTGGTAATGTATAGATTTTAAGAGTTTATACTGCTAGAATCACCATTGCCAATGTTAAATTAACCTGAACTTTTTTTGTGATCGCCCATACAATTTCTATTTGCTTGGCTAAATACAGTAAATAGCAATAACCAAACTATAAAAGGCTGATTGTCTTCAGTAGTCTTAGAATTAACTCACCTTACAGCTCCAATGAAATCATGCTCGATCAATTCACCATCAGCACTATCTAGTGATAAACAAACTCATCCGGGACGATATTCAACACAGGAAACCCAACCAGTGCCATGCAGTTTTGTTTGTCGTTTATACATTTCTAATTGTTTAACAACAATAGTTGGCTTCATTTCATCTATCTTTTTAAAAAGTTTAAAAAAACTTATGTTTATTAACAATCCATCAATAGGGAATAAATTTTAAAAAATACTATAGAGAAAAGGGAAAGAAGGAATATGGCTTTGTAGTTAATTATTACATAGAGCTACATAATAAAATTATTGCATATTACACATTAATCAATCAAAGGTCAAGTGGAGAACCATGCAATCAAGTACTATGTAATCTTTACACGGTTTACGATAATTAGTGAGCGCAAGGATCTTTCTAAATCTATTGAGGATATTCTATGATGTGCTTTGTAGTTTAACTTAGCTTGCTTTCTATACGAATATTCAATCAGTTGCCTTACAATGGCTTCTTGCAGTTACTCAACTTTAATTGGAGGTCTTCGCAGTTCGAGCCATCATTACCCTACAAACATCGTATGGGTAACAACCGGAACTTGCAAGAAAAACATACAGCTGCATCTCAAAATGTATGTTTAAGATTCTTTGTTAAAGTCAGAAGCGACGCTTCTGCTGGCGAGAGCTGGTAAGAAGCTGAATTATATTCTTGTGTGGTTTCATATTTCCTATTCATATTTCATATTTTCTACGCTTATTGACCGTTTATTAAAATTGCATATACTGTACTTTAAAGGAATTTTTGACATAGATGAATCCAATCTTGGATTCATGATCTGCCCACGACACCAAGACATGTTCAGAATCAGTTGGGGATGTAACAAGAAAACCTGTGCGTGTCCAAGTGAATGGGCTGCACATAAATCCGTAAAAGCAGATCGTGGCTTAACCCTTGGGCAGTCAAAAAAACCCTTTTAAGAGAACTCAAGTTCTGATTCCAGTTGCCTCACGTAAGTTTGTGACCAATTTTACAATTTAGGGAAAATTCACTGTCATCTTCAGATAACATGCTTGTGAAAAGATGGCATGAGGATGACAGAAAGAAGCCTGAGGGTGGACAGGAGAAGCCTGCAGATGGGAGCAGAGGACAAGATGCTGAATCTTTGTGTTTGCTGTTACCTTGTCCAAACGAAGGATGTGTTAAACTTTACCAAAACCATTCTGCTTTAGAGAAGTACATATTTGGGAAATGTAAAATGGTCTCTGAGAGCGCGATGCTACCCAGGTGATCTGGCTAGGCGCACAAAGCATGATTTCCTGATCTGAAAAAGAGTCAATCCCATCTTCCACCGCACGCTCAATTCACTTGAGTTTCATGGCGGCCATCTTGAAAATGGGCTAATTATGAGCGACTTTATTGCCAATAAGTCTTTTCTTATTGAAAACGAGACACTATAAATAACAGATAAAAGGATTTTCTTCAGGTTCAAAGCATCCTGGAGATTGCCAAAGAAAAAAGAGCAGCGTAAGGTGTGGAAATTTTAGTTAAATCCTGCCAAGGAATCGAGAAAGCTTTTCGGCAGCTTCTTCGAGATCGTTTCAACGGTAATTCTTTAATAAAAAACCATGAATATTAACCTAACCACTGAAAATATATTCTTAGTCTCATCTAGACAGCATATTCTTTGAAGCAGAAACATTTTTAGCCTTAAATAATCGGCTAAATGACACTTTTCCTAGCATTATTGTACTTGTATGCTATTTGGTTTTGTTTTGATTTCCCTCTGTTTATCCATGATGGAGCTCGAAAACATGCATGGGATTGATTATTTTTCGGATATCACGATTCGCAATCTTATTGGCTAATCGCTTTTCCTCAGATCACCTGCACTAGACAAAGTAAAAACTTTGTATCAAGCGAAGCTGCAGGAAGGGACCGCCTCTAGAAAAACAATGGAAGCTGACATGACCCGATGCCTTGGTACGATTCTTCCTAAAGGCTGGGCTCTGAAGACATTTAAAGCATCAAAACGTTTCAACGACACGCAGAAAAAATACCTGCAGGACAAGTTTCAGATTGGCCAGGCTACAGGTTGTAAGCTACATCCAGTGACTGTTTCAACAGAGATGCGCTCTGCTAGGAATAAAAAAAGGAGCCAGGCAATTTTCAGTGGAAGAATTTCTCACTCCCAAGCAAGTTCAGTCCTTTGCTGGAGTCTACCACGATGAAGACATTGCAGCTGTCGAAGAACAAGAAGCATATTAAGAAACGCGCATGCTATTGCTGAAAGAGGTTCAACTGCAACCTCCTATTGTTTTTGATACCTTCAATCTGTGTGATCTTGAAGCATCTGGAAAGCTCAGTGAGCTAAGTGTAACCATGCTCCGAACTGTATGCGAGCATTTCGACTTGCCTGTTGAAGGTATAACAAAAAGACCAAAGGCACCCTACATCGCTCTGCTGAGAGAACTCATCCGTGGATGCAAATGTTTCCTACATTGAGCATTGTTATACAGATAAAAAACTGAACCTAAAATAGCAGTGACAGACTTAGAAAACCTTTTGCAATCATCAGAAATCCTGAGCTCAAACCGGCCAATGAAACTCTCCATACCAATTTAAAAGAGCTTGCAAAACGTGGGGCGATTTCTTAAACTAAACATAGACCTTAAAATGCTCTACAGCTCCAGTCAGCTTGGCCTCCAGAAAGTATAGTCAACAGAGCCTGGTTTTATGTGATGCTGTACTTTGGAAAAAGGGGCCGTGAAAATATGCGAGCCATGCATGCAACAGACCTAGAGCTTAAAACAACAACAAGTGGCTTGAAGTATTTCACATAAGCAGAAAGAGCGACGAAAAATCATGCTGGAGGAATAAATGACATCGAAGATGAGTCACAATCCACCATGGTAGAATGGCCTGGCTATGAACCAGTGGATGGTTGCTACCAGTTTAATTCAAGGAGGACCTGGTATAAAGTACTTATCACCTTACTACATGTTTGAGATGAGAGTACATGCCATTCCAATCTAGATGTTGATGACATTTCAGACAGTGAACTGCAGGAAAAAGTAAAAACTGTAAGTTGTAAAATTCGCAATGAGGAATCATTGGAACCAATTGCTAATGTGTCCAAAGAGCAATACATTCTAAACATGTTTTAATTCCTTTCCAGTGGCATTAGTCAAGGAGCAAATGTTGTAAAATGAGGTGCCATAAGAATTTCGTGCTTATAACTAACAGTCACATGAAGATATTTCCATAAGTCATCATTTACCACAGTCAAAAGAATCTAAATACCATCCCACCATAATCGCCAAATTTACATCTAGAAAGGCAAGAGACAAGTGTTACAAAAGCCGAGGAAAGCTAAAAAGCATGTCAACTAAAGATTTAGATATCAGTCATAAATTCAAAAACAAAATGTATGTCTCTGAAAGTTTGACAACGAAAAATCAACATCTCTTCGAGGACTGCATTAAAGCCAAAAAGGCTTAGAATGATGACATCACCTACACTTTCAGACAAGCAAATTCTGCTATCAAATCCTGGAATGCACATCAACAGGATAAAGTTGAGTTGAGTTGTTTAGTAAACTGGAGCCAAATGAAGTATCTATCACACAAGACTGAGCCATAGAATTCCTTCCGCAAAACCACAGGGAACCCAAGTGGGTTGGTTGATTTTTGATTTTTTTTTCCACATCTCTGTGATAATACACAAGTTATCATCAGGTGTGCTGCTACCCCAGACGTAAGTTTTGTTTCTACTGCAGTTTTTTTTTTCAGTGAAAGAAAGGTATTGAACAGTAGCAATGATTTTTGAGTTTAAAAGAAACACTTCAAATTCTAACTTCAAATTCAAGTATTCCTGTATACCAGTATTCCTGTATTCCTGTATTCCAGTATTCCTGAAGGAATTTGAAAAGATAAGAATTGCATATTTCTCATAGTTCTTTTATGTTGCATTGTTGAAACGTTAAATCACATTTTTGTTTGTAAAACTACAACTATTCAAACTGGCCATATAATCCCACAGGAGATGATTTAATGATATGCAAAACTATATGTTCAAGTTCAAGTTCTTTTTGTTAAACACATATAAATATGTTTAAAAAAATAACAATACAACAAGCAACATGCTAGTACTTCATTGTTGCCAAAATCCGTGTGACGAAGAACATCGTGCATCGAAACTACAAAGATAATAATTTACTCCCTGCAGAAGACACGAACCATGTGTGTAGCCCATGGTCAGAGTTTTCAAGATTAGGTTAGTGACATATGTACGTATATCTTCATTTATATATGTCGTTTGGCTGCTGAATAAGTTCAGCGTTTATCGTTTGCCGCATATTTTCCGTTTTGGAAATTTGTGGTACGATTCATTGCATTATTTGCCAGCTAATGTTTGTTTGGCGAACGCTGAACTCGGTGTTCAGTGTAGATTTATTTTGTTTAGTGTTTCAGCTAAAATTCTTGCTAAATGCGTTCGTCATTTAGTGCTCAAGTGTTTTAGTGTTTGGCTGTGTACTGGAATTTGTTTCAGTTGAAATTTTTGCCGAATGAGTTTGGCATTTAGTGTACAAGATGTACGTTTGTTTGGCTCAGTGCAAACTGGAAAGTGCTTCAGTTAAAATTCTTACCTTTATATGGGCTTCTAATGTGAAGACGTTTCTCAGGAAGGATGTGATAAACTGCAAAGATGACCTGAAGACATTACAGGCCAGTATACATGAAACCAACATCATTAACAGCAATACCTTCAGCCTCTCAACATTCACCAACTACTTCAGCAGTTGGATCAAATTTGCCTCAGTCATTTCCTCCGACTAGTCCAGCCTCAACCAATGTACCATTATTCTCAACTGCTGTAGCTGCAAGTTCACCGACTGTCACTTATTCACAAACATCCTCAATAACTGCAACACGTCAGCTCTCCGGACATGATACAAGAAATGACATTGTAGAATGGTACCTGCAAAGAAATATATGCCAGTCTCTGCTGGATGGAAGACATGAGAGCAATGCTTGCACTTTAATTGCATTATATTTTTTATATTTTATACTTTTATATCAACAACAACAACAAACAACAACAACAACAACAAAGAAACAATCAGAGAAACAATCTCAGCATGCCTTCTGGTGGATGTGTCTTGGGCAGTGTTTGGAGAAAATCACTTATAGAGGCAATCACTACTGGAAATGCACTGCATGACGAACTGTTTTATGGTGATGCTATCAATTTAGCAGTTGATGAAGCTATCGGTGTAGCTGGTAATCAATACCACTACAATGTAGATGCATTCAAATGTATGGGGATATTTTTGTTTCAAATTTTCCATATCTCATCTGTTTTTCGCTTTATTGCTCTGAACATCCACACTACACCATATTTTTACATGCAGTTTTAATGTTAATAAACCCCTAAAGTTATGTTACCAAGGCAGTAACAGAGCAGTTGACATCTCCCACAGCACCCCAGCCCCCTGTGAATTCTAATCTGCTAAGGGAAGCCCCTCTGGACCAACCCATTCGTGCCACTACAGTTCTACAGGCTGATACCCTGGTATCCAATGCAGTGGCCACAACAATATCTGTGCTGTCAGGTATTGATACAGCCGGGAAGACATTCCCTTGACATTGTTTACTTCAACGAGTCTCTCGGTTGATTGTCGGGTATCCAATAAAATAAAGGGAAAGATATAGAACAATGAATATTTCGACATATCTCTGTTGTTGAATAATTCCATCCTGGAAGACAAATTCCAACTTTCAATAAGTATGTCCCAAGGAAGACCCACAATAAGCATCGAGCCTGTTTCCAAACCAAGAAAGTTTTTGTCTATAGAATCTTGGCTTCATTGTTTTCATGTCTTTGGGCATGTATTGTCGCAAATTCCCAAATGAGGCCCCTGCCCTGAAGTATGGGGAGGTTGTACAGGATTTGGGTGCCAGGAGGCACAACTGGAAATTAAATGATGAGAATTTTCGTTTTTTACAGCCAAATCAAAAAAATACCAGCGGGGTCGTGATCGAAAACACAAGAAAAAAAACAAAAGACAAAGAAGATATTATCGCTACTCAAGTTCTGATGACTCGAGTTCTGATGACTTCAGTTCTAATGGCTGTGATAACACGTTGAGAAGAAAAGAAATTTCTCAAAACCACTTTAATTTAAACACTCCAGTATTCCCTACTATGTATAATCCGCTAGTTAATGCCAACAATACTAACAAAGTTCATTATGGATTCTACGCTGTAATGCGCGCTCCGTTTCAACACCGAACACAACTAGGACAAACACATCCTTATCGATTTCCTTATTTTTATCCGCAGGCACAAAAAAATCCTTATAGAATTTGTCCTGTAACGGCCTGCATGTGGAAAGGTAAAATTGTGACTTAATATAATAGATAGACCAGGGATTGTTTTTGATTCGCTTTCCTAATTCTTTTTTTCTGGGACAAGATTCAACTATCATTTTAAAAACGTACACAATGTATCTAAGAAGAAAAACAAATCGAAGATTCATCTTTGTGCTTATTTATCTAGATACACTATTCTTTGATTTCATTATTTAAGCCTCCTGGGAGAGTGCCAAAATTGCTGCCATGTTTTTATCTTTTGACGCTCTTGGGAATACTTGCAACCCATCAATATCTTTATCTATATATATGTCTATATCTATATTTACCACAATTGTAGAATGAGGTCTCCCAATTCGCTTTTTCTGTATTTTTCGTTTTCATGTGTTCCATTTCTAGTACTTGTTGTTCAACTATTTGTTGTGTTCTAGCTTGTAGGTACTCTACGAGAGAATGAAAGTATTTTCTGATTAAAATTGCAGTGTTCGATTGCCTGAAAATAACTCTATCATGGCCAGAGTTTGGTACTGTTAGTTAGCCACATTCTCAAGGAACAACATTGAATGGGGGAGGTGGGATTTAGTTTGTGTATGATTTTTAAAGCGCTTTTTCTTACACTGCATGCTTAATTTTTCCAACACTATGAGGTAGTGTATCAACACTTTTGATGTTCCAGGGAGAACACGGTATGCTCAAATTGAAAAGGAAATGTTAGCTATTGTATTCTCCCTGGAAAAGCTCAACCACTACACCTGGACGTCTAGTCAGAATACAAAGTGACCACAAACTCCTGGAATCTATCCAAAGAAAGCCACTTGCCAGTGCTCCATGACGTTTGCAACGTATGAATGTGAAAGAACATGCATTTGGCCAACACCCTATCACGTGCATATCTACATACCTACTACAGTGCACCCTTCTGGAGCAGAATTTGAAAACGTCAATGCAGCTAGCTTTCTACCAGTGTCTGACTCAAAGCTAAAAGAGATTCAACAAGCAACAGTTGAAGAAAAAACACTGCAAGTTCTTAAAGATATCATACTCCATGGTTGGCCTGAAGACCTAAAAGACATCCCAGAAAAAAATCACTGCATACTTCAGTGTCAGAGATGAGCCACGCTGGGTCAGACTACCCCCCTCAAGTGATCATCGGGGGCGCGAAGGGAATTATGGGTATAATTAAAGATGGCGTCTAGTATATTCAAAAGTGAATCACCATTGGCGAGTTTTAAAGACTTTATTCTAAACAGAAAGATGTATTATCTTTCCAAAACCGATAATACTACAGCTATGGGATCAATTTCGTCATTTTTCCGTGAAGTGGAGACAAGTGTGGCGACACTCGAGGAGAAATATTTGTCAGATGCTCGCCACAGTGACGTTCAAATGCTTGTTGGCACACTCAGCATGGTAGTACGATGCTTAAAAAAAGTACACGATAAAATATTACCCAGATTTCATCAAAAGCCAAATCTTGCCTCACCTTGGATGGGAAACTTCACTATGGATGTGCCCATGGAAGTCTTTGCTATAGTTAGTAAAAACATTGTTCAGCACAATAATTTTGGCCACAAGTTTCACGAAACTAACTGCTGCATTACTATAGAATTTACCGATCGAAGGAAGGCACGACTTGGGTTGGACTTGGATCGTAAAGTGTGAAAACAGCAAGTGCTCTTCACAGTATGGAAATAAGAGTTCAATACGTCGGACAAAAGTAAAGAATTCGAAATAAATAAAGCTTTTGCTCTCGGCATGAAGGCAATCCACAAACGACATGCGTCTGGAAATAAACTATGTAGTTTCATTGGTTTGAACCAGTCAACAAGCATTACTGGACAGAAACTACGAACACAATTGCGGAAGATACAAAGTCACTTCTAGAGGGTAAACTGAATAATGCTGGCCTTGAATTAAAGGAGAGAACACTGCTGGTAGGTGAACTTCAATGTCAGAAGGACGACTTGAAGGACAAAGTTGTGGATGCTGAAATCACAATAGACTGCTCTCGGAGTGCTCTTAAAACAACCAAAATTCAACTGGGGACAAATTGCCTGGACTTCCCACCAAATCTTACTACATGATTTCTTCAAAAGTGTGTCTCGGATCTTATTTTTAAAGTTATTGTAGATTTTGTATCGGATACACTAATTTAGTATCATGGTATAAAAGAACATGATGCTATGCTAGAAATGGGGCCAATCAAATTAACCCCTCATGATCTGCTGACACTTATAAACCCAACAGAGCTTAAGAGGTATCCAGTACTTAAGAAATTACTGCCACCAGGAAAGGAAGGATGGCTGACTGACAGAGTTAGTGATTAAATATAGCTCATAAAAGTATAAGATTTATTTCAAAAAAGCTTAGTTTTGTGGTTTTGTTTATAGGCTATTGATGCATTAGTGTGGCGACTCAGTATCAAGTACACTGATACATTTTCAGCTGATACCACACTTTGTATGGTAGTGCAGAATGGCATCAGTACTCACCGTTTATGGCATGGTGACACATTTAAAGATGTGAAAATACTGTCCATCCCTATGAATTGACGTTATTGGTGAGAGAGAAAAACTAAATGAAATAACAAGTTAGTTAAATAAAAATATTACGTCGTCCTCTTTAATGTGTATGAATTTCATTTATCAAACAGGTGATCCACAAATTGGAGAAGAAAAGGTATTACTTGGATCCCATGGAAGGAAAGTCATACAAAGTCATCAACCACCTGTCATGTCCTCAACTTGCCAGGCTTATCGATAAACGTAGGTAAGCAGGAAGAAATCTAGTACTGATTGTACAGCATAATTATGTATTATAGCTGAGAGAGAGCTTATGAAAATTTGTTGCTAAATCCGGCCAAATAATCAAATAAGGTAATGCAATCAAGCGACTTACCAAAAATCAATTTCAACATTTTCAGTTCTGTGGTAGATATCAAAACTAAATGGGAAAGTAAGAAGTGGCCATGTGAACAACCCATTCATTTTACCCAGACTGATGGTTACAACTGTGGTGTTTTAACCTGCCTAGTGAGTATCACATTGTGATTTTCTCATAAATGCTGCATTCTACCTTGTCAAGCAAAGACCCGATTACATTCTAACTGTTTTTTTCTTTCAGTTTGCACTCTGTTTTTGCGATGAAGATGCTGACATCGACCAAACCTTCAATATGGCGATTCAACGTCACAAAGTCACTTCACACATATATGGGTCTTGCAATGACGATATCCAGGAGTAAATGATTTTTCTTTAAAAATATTATTTTATATGTTGTTTGTAAACTTCACTTATCCTATATGCAATTGCCCTTTTGTTTATTTAAGGAGGAACATAGCAGTATGCAAAATTTGCAAAGAAGATGACGAGGAGGATTGGGTTGGCTGCAACACCTGTTGACAGTTCTTCCATCCCAGCTGTTTGAAAGTTGACTTCCATGAAACGCTTGCGGGATATTTCTTTTGTCCATGAAGTTCGTTTGTTTACTGATGTATGAGAATTACATTTCATCAGCATAGAGTGTACGAAACAGAAAAGTAATGTTATATACTAATAGATATACTTAGTTAGTCATAATTTCCATTGGTCTAAAGAAGTTAAGTGCTTTGTGAAGAGTAGTTAAATCTATTTTTATATCAGCTTTTCAGTAGAGGATTTGGTTAGAAGTGAGCTTTGTTGTCCATGAGCATTATCCGTAATTTGGTTCTATTGTGGAAAACCAAGTTTGCTGAGTGGAAACAGATACATTGAGTTTGCACCTTTTGCTACTGAGGAAAAGAACCAGTAGTTGTAACCCTGACATGTTATCAGAGCTTTTTCTTGAATATTACTGAAGAATGACACTGAACATTTCAGTTGAGCAGTGGCCCTGGTCAACAGCCGTCGAAGTTTGATAATAGGATCATTTTTGTACCTTTTCCAGCAGTGTTTGCTGCATATTATATTTACAAAATATTTACATATCTTATTCAAGCAAGAACAATTGCAATAATCAGGTCTGTACTCTCATTTTCACTATGATCCAAGCTTTCAAACACCTACTAACATCTCACCTGAAAAAATATGACTACTACTTATTTATTCCAATGTAGGACGCTGTAAAAATACGTTTCATGGCTGGAGAGAAAAGATTTTGGAGGATATTGAGGAGAATTGTATGGCAAGAAGCATGCAAGGTGTGGAGACGATGTTGACAAGCTGTACGTGAGAGAAGTTTGGTGACAGACTTGCGAGGGGTGGTGGACACCAAATTGGCCCCTTCGATGAAATAACTTCCTTTTTTCGACCATGAATATGTATTCCTCGCAACGGTTGCAGCTAAGTGATACTAGCCAATATCAAGATTTCCTGAAACTCCACACTGGGAAAAGTAAATCACGAGAAACTAGTAAGTATTATTATTCCTTTTCATTTCCTACCATTCAAATTTAAACATTGAAAATGCTTTCAAATGACATACTTCCGGTGGCAAAAACAAATTGGCCATCAAACTTTTACTGCTGGTTCGGCCAAAGACCCTCCAAAAGACAGCAAATTTGTTTTGAAGAGTAAAGTAATTTACAAAAAATATAACAGTTATCGTAGATTAATAAGTTTTACAGTAGTCGACCATAAATTTTGAACGACTTTAATGAAATATTTCAGCAACACACATTTCCTGAAATTCATTGTCTAAAGGCAGGAAAATCCATCGGTTTTTATAGATCTATCTCATGTTACTGGGCACTTCCGATACGGTGTAAAACTTATTAATCTACGATAACTTTTTCATTAGAAACACCGACGCAGTCCACGCTAGTGTTCACTAGCCATCATCTACAAAAAATATAAATTTGTTTTTTATTTTCTATTTTTTATTTTTTGTAAGCGAAAAACTTTTGCGGATTTTGGTATATAACATTTTTTCTGTAGTAGCCAAATTTCTAGCAACTTTTCATTGCCACCTTATTCCAGGAACCCTCTTTCCACAGTTTACCCCCATAATTTTATAGTATACTCATTACTGGTAATACTATATTGCATTTATATATTGTACCACAAATTTAACCTTCATCTTAGAGTCTGTAATATATTTCTCCTTATAGTCACTGGGAATTACAACTACAAGATGTCACAAAGTTCCCATGTTAATGGGATTCAGTCAGCCAATATCAGTTCTCCTATCATCAAAGACATCACCAACAATGCAAAAGGATTTACTTCTAGAATAAAAGTGATTGCCTGAAGCAACTCATGATCATATTCTACCTACATGTATTTGTGTTGGTGGCATAAATGGGAAAAAGAGTCTAAAATGTAATGCAAAATCCCTTCAAATTATGAACTTCATTTTCAAATATGATCATCTGGGTTGCCTTTTCAACTCCTAGTGAGTGCTTTATACATATATCTATATATCTATATATGCACATAAATTATCAGTTTTTTGATAATTTATACATTGATTCTGGGAAAATGTTAACACAAAGAAGATTTTGAAGATATATATGTATATATATATACATTTGCTATAAAAAGGGAGGTCCCTCCAAAATATGCCTATTAATAATTGTGAAGTACTTTGATTTTTGGCATAATTATGATACTTCTACTTGTACTTATTATAATTATTTATTTTTAACTTCTATAACTGTTGGTATTTTCATTTGAACTTCTAACTCCTCCTTTTTTGTCCACATTCTGTCTAAGTATGATTAAAAATTCATGTACACTATATTGTTTTTCATTATGTTTACATTTACTTTTATGTTTCAGTTGACTTCTTAACAGAACTCTTTGTTTTTGGAGAAGACACATGCCATATGCAAGAATTTGATAAAATGAAAGCAGTGTCTGTGAAGAGAAGAATTGTCTCCCTAAACAGAAGAAGCTGAAAACACATATGATGACATACATGATGATGGGGAACTCAACATATGTAAACGCTACAGCAATGATGCACTAATTGGTGATAAGTTTAAACTTATGAAAATGAAAATTATTTGACAATCTATTTTTAGTTCTACTCACGTATGCACCTCAAATTCTGTGATTGATATAACCATTCAATTAATAATAAAAGACACTCATTTCAAGTGTAATTTCACCTCACATCTCTAATTATTTTTCATATTTGTTTCAATTTTTTTCAGCTCTCTTTTCCCCTGGAAAGTCCCAGGTTTTAAGGCTATCAGTTCCCATAGAAATCCTTTTTCAACTAATTCAGCATCACCATGCAATTCCAAGTGAAGATTGTTATGGGTTTCCTGTGTTATACAACCACTGACCGGCGGTTTGTTGTTGGAGTTAAGATGGCGGACAGTAAAGGATAGTGTTAAATCGATGCAAGGGAATCAACGTACGTCTCACGAAGCTGCTTAGACGACAGAGTACAACACACAAAGGAATACCCCATATCACAAGAGCTAGATCGAGTGATCCAGGAAGGCTGACCAGAGACCAAAACAGAGGTACCACTACCACTTTGTCCGTATTATCATTGCCGTGATGAGAGTTGTTCACTCAAGAAGGTATAATCTTCAGGGGTGAAAGAGTTGTCATCCCCACTTCATTAAGGAAAACGTTGACTAAGAAAATCCACTCCTCCCACATTGGAGTCGAAGGTTGCCTCAGAAGGGCCAGGGTTTGTCTCTACTGGCCAGGAATGGATGCACAGCTCAAGGACTACATCCAATCATGTGAAACATGCCTAGCTACGGGGAGGAAGCAGCAGAAGGAGACGATGATAGCACATGAAGTGAAGGGGCGTCCATGGTCAAAAGTAGGAATGGACCTCTGTGAGCTGAACGAAGAGACTTACTTGATAACAGTTGACTATTTTTCAAATTTTGTAGAGGTAGACTTGCTTCAACATACCAAGTCCAGGGATGTTATTCACAAGGTAAAGGCACACTTTGCACGCTATGGAATTCCCAATGTCATGGTGTCTGATAATGGGCAACAATTCGCAACACAAGAGTTTCAAGACTTTAGTAAGCAGTAGAGCTTCCAGCACGTCACATCATCCCCAAGATACCCCAAGAGCAATGGTCTGGCTGAGAATGGTGTCAAAACAGTTAAATGTCTGATGACGCATGCAAAGATTGCAAAAGATGCCTACCTTTCACTCCTCGACTTGAGGAACAACATGTTACTATGTGACATCAGGTTACCTTTGCCGGCAAAAGGAGACAATAACAAGCTCAAAGCTGAAGATATACCTGCAGCTGAACTAGATTTAAGTAAGTTATCCACATACAGAGTAGAAGAACTGAAGTTTTGGCTTTCCTGCTGTGGTCATTCCCTGAAAAATCTACCAACAAAATCAGCGTGTGTTCAAAGGTTAGTTTGGGGTTGTACACGACGTCACGTCGATCATTATCATGATTTTGGTTGGAAATTTCGAGTTTGCAGTTCTGCCGCTTCTCCTTTTAAAAATAGAAACAACGATTACATGAAGAATGGACATCTTGTAAACATCTTAGATCCATCGGAGTTGAGTATTTAGCATTGAGGGAAGGAGTCGAAAATTGAAACATCCAAATGCGACACGTCCTGTAGTAACACAATGTCTCCCAATCTATTTCAACACAATATCTCTCAGGTAAAAGTTTAGATCATTTCCATGCTTGTATATTGTTTATTTACGAGACTTATCTTTCACTGAATAAATTGTTTTTTAACCTAATGACACAGTCAAAATCAGATGTTAAATGTCACACAATATTTAGTTGTTTGTTTAATTATAGGCAATTACTGGAAGACTAGCCTAGATCTGAAGTGGACCAGGAAGTTGACTGAAAATTAACCATTAGAGAAAGAAAAGTATTTTTTAACAATTGTGTTGTACGAACTGAAGCCTGTTAAAGGAAAAGCTATGATAGTTTGTGTGCCAACGGATATCCATAAGCAAGAGCTTCTTAAGAAAGGAATTGGGAAACACGCTGCATATGATAGGAATTTCCAGCCCTACCAAAATTATGTACTCCTCACGAGCGTTTCGCTTGCCCCATTTAATGCCCGCGATAAATTTTGAATGTCCAGCGGTATTTCCCATTGCTGCCTATCACTCAGCCGCGAAATTTAAATTCCTCTACAATTGACGTTTCAGTGAATAAATAAAGCGCTGATGAACAAAATATTATCCGCCGTGTAATGCTGCGCATGCGATAAAAGTGTGCCAATTGCGCAACTAAGACAACTAGCAGGATTTATACTATTAAAGCTGAGAAGATTGAAGACCTGTTTTAACAAAGTTTTTAGCGGTAACACTGCAACAATATGGGCTGCTTGCTATAGGCAATTCAACAGATGGATTGCAGATGGGAAACTCGGTAGTTACGACAATCTCGTACGAAGTCGTGGACTTAAACATGTTTCGAAAAAGTATCTGACCAAAAAAACGAGAGAAGACTGTATAAACCCTGTCCAGCTGTCCTGCAAACTTCTTGAACTTCCTACAGAAATCCTGACTTTAGTTCTGACCTACTTACCACCTCGAGATGTTTGTACCATGTCTACAACTTGTCGTCAACTTCAAAAATTCTGCCAGTCGGCAAATTACGTTTGGAAGCAGCATTATTTCCAGAACTTTGGAATTGAACCATGTTACACAGAATCTACCCTCTCATTCTGAACACTCAATCTGAACTCTTACTTTTATGAGACTGTCAACAGCCAACGCAAATAAAACTCACTGAAACAATAACTCAACTTCAATCCCGATCTACAATTGCACCAAAACTACAAGCCAATCTATTAAAACTACGACAAGACCACTCAGAGGACACCCATCAAATCATCAAATCAATATTTATTTAAAACCATCAGAATATGTGAAAATTACATATCAGTTTGTACAATTTGAAATTTGTTCATACATAGTACATAGAAGAATTGTTTTTTTTCTTTTTTTTTTTTTTTTTTTTACAAAAGGGTATTTGCAATGGTATTAATAATAAAGTTTGCTATTTACAAGATAATAGATTATAATAATAATAATATGAGAAAATTTAACATTCTGATGGTAAGGCAGTTTAAAAAGAAACCACATGGCTTATGACATTTAAACTGCCTTAGCTGTGTTAAACTTAATTATAGAGTTATAGATTTATAGATTCACTGATAAGAATCAGAGAGAGAAAAAAGAAAAAAAAAAAGACACTGACTGGACTACATGATCTTATACTTCATAACGTCGCCAAAAAGAAACTGGCAAAAAGCAAAGATGGATTCATTTTTGTGAACGCTCAAAAAAGGAAGCCAATCAAGCTAATGCATATACCAGCGTGACAGAAAGGGAGTGCAGTAGCGTCTTCAAGTACATTGAGATCTGGCAGCAAAATAGTCGAGACATGGCTATAGGGTTCTTCAGAATACCTTCACAGTTGTTGAAAAAAAAAGGAGAACAAGCTGAAGAACTGAGCAGAGAGAGATGAGGAAAATGGATTTTGGCGATAAGTCTTGACGACATACAATGGAAGAATATTCTGAAGAACGAAAGAGTTTGTGGAAGGTATTTCAAGACAGGAAAACTGGCAGCAGCGTGGGATAAGTTTAATAACGACTGGGTGCTTACCTTGAATCTTGGAAAAACTAAATATTGCCAAGTAAATCATGAAGCCGTCGAAGCGAGAGCTGTCCGATCAAAGAAGAGACGAAAGAGATCTCTTGAACGCCTCGAGTATGAGGTTCCTGTTAAACGCCAGCAGTTAGATGTTAGCAGATTGTTGATTGAAAATATCGACTTTGGAGAGGGTTCATCTACCAAAGAAACCTTATAAGAAGAAGATCAAGCGTCAAATCTGTGTTCGAGCTGTGATCATGATGGTTCTATGTCCTGCAGTGTAAGTCAAACCGACCCATGCCGCGTCCATAGCGTCTTCGTCCAAACTTAAGGGTTCAAGTACATGTTTTTGTGAAATGGATACTAGCCTCCAACCCAAGATTATTTCAATACAGATGAGAAAGTTAGGTATTATACTGGATTGCCTTCCACTGAAATTCTGTTGACTGTCTTTGACCACGTTTCTACTAGCATCACTTGGCGCAGTCAAACTCTCAGCAAATTTCATGAATTTGTCATTGTTCTGATTGAGCTTCAACTTAATATACCATTTCAAGAACTGGCATACTGTTTCCAAGTGTGGCTCCCAACAGTATCCAGGATATTTTCTTTGTAGTTGACTGTATTGGACTCTCGTTTGTCGCCACTCATTTACTGGCCAGAGAGAAATCAGCTATGGAAAACAATGCCAATGTGTTTCCAGCAAGCTTATAGGAAAAAAGTGACTGTGGTCATAGACTGCTTTGAAGTTTATATTGATCGACCAACCTTCTAGCCAGGGCACAAACTTTCTCGTCTTATAAACACCACAATACAATAAAAGTATTGATTGGCATTACCCCACAAGGAACCATTTCATATATATCTCAAGCATGGGGAGGTAGAACCTCAGACAAATATTTGACTGAAAACTGTGGCATGCTCGACAAACTAATGCCTGGTGACATGGTAATGGCAGACAAGGGGTTCACCATAGCAGAAAGTGTTGGCCTGAAGCAAGCTAAGCTGGTTATTCTAGCATTCACTAAAGGCAAGACCTAGCTGGAGTCTGTCGATGTTGAAAAGACAAGAGGCATCACCAGCATCAGAATCCAAGTGGAGAGAGTCATTGGTTTGCTACGCCGTAAGTACACCGTTTTACAGAGTACACTTCCCACTGACTACCTCATATGCAATCGGAGTGGACCACCAGAATCCAAATTGCCAGCAATCGACAGAATGATAAGGGTGGGTTCCGCACTTGTTAACTTGTGCCCTCCCATTACACCATTTGATTAGCCCATATTAAGTCCTAGCTTGTTGATAAAGGAGGCAAAAAGGCAAACAGAAATACAGAAAGATTCGCTTTAATATGTTAGCTTTCAAATATTTAATGAAGCAGTGATTATTGAGTAATGAAATAAAATACACAATATTTGGTTTCCATTTCCGTAGTTCTCTTTGCTGTTCTGTCTCCTTACATAATGATTCTTAGCATTAATAAAATGAAGATCTCAAATTTTACACAATTTCCCAACCAAACTTTAAAGTCCCATAGTCTATGTTTTGCTCAAAGCTCAATCCCATTCCCATGTTTAATTTTGAATAAGATTTCAATTAATTTCATAATAATAAATAATTGTTTATTTACAAGAAGAGGAAATAGCATTTTTGTAGAAAACCCACAGGTACATATTATTTATTAGCTGTTTTAGTGACACTGACAAGGCCACATGCTTTCCTGAGTCCCATCAGTTTTCATAGTATTTTATTACTGATAAAGTTGTTTTGCATCTTTTAACAGGACTCCATGCCGCCACAGAAATAATTGGAAAAGAAAAAATTCCTAAGGCTGCAAATTTTGCATGAGACTGAAGCTTTCCACTATGGAGTCCAATAAGATTTTTACCATAAATGTTAAATTTCCAGCACGCTGATTGGCTGAGAACCATGTTCGATAAGAGGACAGACACATGAAAATGATGTCAGTGTCACGCAAAACCAGAGGAAAAACTTTCAAAAGTTTTTTCAAAAATAATTGCGTTTTTCGCTTGGATATCAATTGTTAAATTTATTTCTAATTAACAATGGCTTTTCCAAATTTTGAAATGGACTTTGAATGAAGAATTAATTACTGACGAAGAACTTGTTAAAGAAGTTGAAACTATAGAGAAAGAGGAGCTCGAGGAGCTCGAGGAAGAAAACAAGCCAAGATTTGCCACCTTGAGCGACCAAGAACTAATGGATATTCTGTCCAATGCTGAAGCCAAAGGAACGAAAAAAAACACAAAATGGGTGGTAAAGATGATTGAAGGTATTTCCTTATTGCATGGTGCAATTATTCAATAAAAAAGCTTTTCTTTTTTAGAAAAATTAAAGAAAGTTTTTGTATGTTTTCTTGTCGCAGATTGGTGTCACCATCGCAACATTACGAAACAACTGCTAGAAATGACTGCTTGCGAGCTGGGCGAAGTATTAAGGCGATTTTATGCCACGGCCCGGAATAAAAATGGCCGAGTACAGCAGGTCTTCCCTCTTAGGGTTTCGAAATGCCGTCGAGCGACATCATGCTGCCAATGGCATCTACATGAAGTTAACACAAAACCAAGCGTTTCAGTCCTCCAACAAGATGCTTGAAAGTAAACTCAAAGTTAACAGACGTGACAACAAGGAAAAGACCCAGCACAAGCCTGTTCTAGAGCCTGCTGATATCTTGAAGATCCAGAAAAGTCCTTTCCTGTCCCGTGAAAACCCTTAAGTAAGTACTTATGCAGCTTATAACTTTTAAGGACTTTGATATAGCCAAAATAAAAGTCAATAGTTGGGTGGCTGTAGCATACGACACCTACTATAGTTTTGGGAAAGTACAGTGTGTCCATCCATGCCAAAATGTAATGAGAATAAACTTCCTGAACAACAATCTAGTGGAAGGTGTTTATTCCTGGCTGATCAAAGAAAGACTTTTTGATGAATAAGTCAAGTTTGTTATAAAGCCAGATGTAGAAGTACTTCAGCACGGGAAAAAATATTCTATACCGGAAATTGATTATTTAAGGAAATTTTATAAGGAATACAAGAAAAAATTCAGGTAACATAACTAATAATTAATTTTTGTCATGATTTTCACAAAACAACCATGTGTGACGTATTTTAAAGTGAATTCTTTGACCTTCAGAGGCCCTAACGACAGTGATAAAACAGAAACATGTGTGTTTTCATCGTTAAAAACAAACCCGTGAAATGTAAATTATAAGGGGAGCTAAGGTATCTTGAAAGTCTAAACTTTTGAGCCGCTGGTTCGTTATGATTCATATACTGTAAATAGTTTTAATGTTTTGCAAAACGCAAATGGGTGTATTTATTTATTTTTGGCAGGATTCGAAAGCTTTGGAACTGTAAACAAACTTTTCCTTTTTGTAAAAAATTTGTAGCAATTTTTTTGGTAAACCTTCTTAATGTTGTATTCATTTAGTTCTAAACATGTCTTTAAAGGAAAATTTGTCTCTTAATTCGAATCCACTGTCCATTTGAAAACTGCGAAAAGTCGTATCAAAATAGAAAATATAAATATATAATAAAAAAAATATAAAAAATATACTAATACGAGATCTCAAAAGTGCTCCAGTGAAGAGAGAATGCGAAAACTGCATTGCTGAGTCAAGAAGCGTTCTAAAAAGTAGGGATTGGAAAGGTGAAATACTTTGTTAAGTATGAAGTAGATAAGAGGAAAAAGTTGTTAAAGGCCAGATGAAGCTTCTTTTTCTTCTTTTTTATTTTATTTTTTAAGCTATTTGTCTTGCTTGGTGGCATAACCGACAGATCATGTCAATCTGCTAGTAGTTCTGTGAATATTTAAGGTTAGCGTTTATGCAAGGTAAGAGACCATGAAGTATAAGGCAGTACATCTCCAATACATAGCTATCCACATGAAAACTATTTAAAATATGTATGCGTACAGCTATTTAGAGCTGGACAACAAAGATCACAGTAAAGATTCAAGACTGTAGATAAAGTAGAAAAAGGCCCCGGAAAGGCCCTGCCGCCTTATAAAGTATTTCGCGCATCTCATCAGAGATATAAAAAGTTCACTAGGAGGAAGAAGTTGCTAAAATCAAGATCAAATTTTTTTATTATTATTATTATTATTTTTACTGGCATGACGTTTTTACCGGCATGGCGAAGGAAACTAAAGTAAAGACCCCACCAAAAGAAGCAAAAGGTATATTGCAATTATGAAAAGAAATGATAACTAGAATATGTGTTGATAGTTGGGGTTTGGATCTTATTCAGGCATGACAACAAGAGAAAAAAAAGTCGTGGAATACCAACTTGAAGTCAGACTCCGAACCAGAGGATACGTTTAAGGTATCTATCTTTGTATCTATTGCTGTATATGTGCTAGGGTAAAAAGTAGGAGATTCTGTAAAGTATCCATCTAATCTATCTATCTGCTTATCTGTCTATTTAAGCCTGAAAGCGACTTCGACAGCGGTTCGGAGTCTGACTCCGATAAGGAAATGCCAATGTCATCCTTGTCGACCATTCCCATTGACACCACATTCGGTAAAATGGTCACATCCTTCAAGCTACATCTTAAAACCCCATCAGGTAAGATACAATGCTGTTCTTTTCACGAGGCATTTATATTGACTGATAAAGTACTGTTATGATGTACCGCTCCAGGTGGAAGAAAGTCGGAGATCCACGCGGAAGAACAAGCAAGGATGTTAATGACCATGGGTCGCACGACATACCAAAAGGTATTTCCAGCCACACACCTTTGTCAGTTATATTATGTTGACTCTTAAGTGTTAGGTAAAGGTTTCTAATGACTTTCTACCTCTTAGGAGCCCTTGATGGTACAGCAGGCCCTCCTCGAGAAAGATGTGTGGTTAGCGTTTTTTGAACCAAGCCTCAGGGCAATCACAGAGGCTCATACAACTGGTTAGTTGCAACATATTGGTTCAAAATGATGCTATAACTTCTTCTCTAATCCTTTAAATTGGTGGTGTTTATAGGAGATGATAGCCTGATGAAGGGAACTAGGAAGCCTTCGACCCTTCAGAACTATGGTACTATTTTACAGGCGTTTCTGAAGTACCTTCTGATCAACAAAAAAAATTTCCCATTCTCTAAAGACCATAGGCAGGCACTCAATGGTATGTATTTCAATGTATTGTGTTGCAGTATTCCTACAACTATAACTACAACTATAATATGATCATCTTCCTCTTTTCAGTACTCATGGAGGAACAGCCTAAATGGCGAAGTTCATGCAATAGAGAAAGGGGCTTACAAAGGTCAATGAAGAGACAGTCTGACGAAAAAGAGCTACTTTCCCTGCAGGAGATGCAACTCGTTATGGATTCCCCTTTCGCGAGCAAGTGCTCAAAAAGACTACAGGAGCTCTTCGATGACGAAGAGGAAACGCCAGTAAGTTAACTTGTATGTGAAATTGTAACTTGCTTTATTTCTAACACAGCTTCAAATGTCTTTCTTTAAGGTTCAAGCATCAGAAGACCTCAGTAGCCTGGTCAATTACCTAATAACGCGAATAACAATTGAAAATGGGGGGAGGGCCAGTCTTTTCGTGGTCATAACCCTAGAGACATGTAGAGAGATACAAGCCTATCTGAATGCAATAAGGTAAACTACGGTATTGCATTTGCTATAATATTAACAGTGCATAATGATTGCCTATCTTATATTCTTCTACAGACCTATCTACACCACAGCGCATTCAAAAGACTACCTGTTTCTAAACATGAACGGAGTCCCCATCCTTACCAATGTGTGGAGGAGGTTGACCTCGTTTGTATCTACTACACAAGTCATTAACAGGCCAATCTCTTCCACACACATAAGGAAGGGGATAGTTACTCACATCTACTCCGATGACAAGGTGACAGATAAGGAGAAAGAGGATCTGAGTGTGCTAATGTGCCACAGGAAGGGGTATGATAATTGATTGTTTATTGTCACTCTTGCATAGGCACATACTATATATGCTTGTACTTTTGTTGTGTTATTCAAGGACCGCTGATCGCTATTATAACGTCCGGCAGCGACAGCTTATGGCATCAAGAGCTGCTACGCATTTGAAAGAACAGAGGAGCAGTGCTATGAAGTAAGTAGTTATTTTAAGATAGAGCCTACCTCTCTTTTCCGAACTTGACCTCTGTTTTTTTTACAGGACCAGCACATCCACATCCACGTCCACATCCACATCCACATCCACATCCACATCCAAATGCACAAGCACCACCAAGAGAGATGCCACACCCGTGAAGCCTGCACTCCAACATACCATAATAGCAAGGTAAGATATTGATTACCAATCACAGATAAATAGATCCTATCATACTTACTCTAAACATTTTATTCTTGAAGGCCAGCGCATACGAGAGAGCAGTGGTCCCTGGAGGACACTGGAAGAATCACAAGACAAATGAGAAATTTGGTTCGCCAAAACGTTATGCCAAGCCGTAGTGTTATCAGGGCACAGTTCATAGAATGTTTACCTGCAATTTGGGCACGCGAATGTTCAAGCAAGTGGCAGGAAAGGTGCGTGGAAAAGGTCAGGACCATCTGGCGAAAAAGTCACCCTTAAAAAAAACAAAGAAAACAACAAAAAAACAAAAAAAAAAAAAAAGGGCTGATCCGGAGAGTGATCAGTCCCCAAAAAAATTATAAAAAAACTAAAAGAGTCGATCCGGAGAGTGATCGGCTCCCAAAAAAAGGCCTCCTGAGCTGGCTCGGAGGCCGAAAAGTCAAATGGTATACCGTTTACGGTTCGAATCCAACATGACTTCCAATGAGACAGTCTCAAAAACGCTTCCCCGTGCTAAAAAAAGCTTAGTTCTGCATTACCCAGTTGATTTGAACCTTCTCTGTTCAATTTTAAATAAGTGTGATTCCTTCCACTGTGACTATTTCCGCGGAAATGTGACTATTTCCGCACATGGTGTAATTTTTTCCGCACAAGTGTGATTTTTTCCGCAAAAGTGTGATGTTTTCCGCGTGTGACTGTGATTTCTTCCGCTGTTTCAGGCCTCTTTCTGACACAGATCACGCTTTAATTTGCCTCTGAGGTCGAGTAATTACTGATAATTGGACAGAGCCTATAATTATTTGGATAGTCAATTCACTACCCACAGGTCAGTTATATGATAACTTTAATTCTACTCTCAATTTCTGATAAATATTGTAAAGCTATCCTGCATGTTTCTTAGAATCGGTCGCCCATAAACAATCATAAAACGTACGTTTAACCAATTACTACGACCAGTACATCAGAGTTAGCCTACATACGGTTTCCTACATACAATGAAAGTGGTATTACACGAAATCAGAGTTAATTTCCCTTTTCCCTATTAACATCATTATTTGCATCATATTATCAATGCTTATTCCTTCAATGGATATCAAAGGGTGGAAAATGCATTATATATGCCTATACACGTGGTGAGGTACTTCTTGTTAAATTAACATGGTTCAGGGTTCGAGTGGAAATTGGTTGCTTTAACTCAGAGAGTTGTGGCTTAAAGGCTAACAAAAGTCATTAATACATTACCTATACTATATGACCTTACAAGAGATGCCTCAACGTTGCTATGTTTTTGCAATCCTGAGTAACACAAATGGAATTTTTTTTCAAAATATAAGAATGTTCAAATACGCAAAAACGATAGATTTATTAAATCGAAACAAATATTTTCGTCCTCATTAATTGCACTATCTCTGTATAAAATGATCTTCAATTATTTTTAATGCTGAAACCAATTTTTACACCAATAACAATTATTCACATAAAGTTCCCCAATTGACCAAGAGAAATCTACAGTTTACTTTTTCGATGTTTGAAGCAGTTTGCATTGTGATGTTTAACTCAATAGCTCGAACTAGTGGTCGTGCATGCCCATTATATCTTAAGTATTTTAAAACCTTTCCCCCAATATATTGGTGCAAAATCCTGCGTGCTGATTACCTAAAATGTTATATTGCCAAAACTCGCCGTAATTTGTGTTTCTTTCCTACGAAAAAATTATTCTTATGCCGAAGTTTTATAAGATCAAACAATTTTTCGTACAAAACTTATTATACATATTGAAAAACTTTTATTTCCTACCAAAAATACAAGAAAAAAAATATGTGAGATTGTAGATTTTCTCATTGGTAAACAGCATATTTGTAGCTCTAAGTGGGCACAATATTAGGTTCTCTGTTATTCCTGTTGTACATAAATGATCTACCTAATTGTCTTTTAAACTCCAACCCATATATTGCCAAAACTCGCCGTAATTTGTGTTTCTTTCCTACGAAAAAATTATTCTTATGCCGAAGTTTTATAAGATCAAACAATTTTTCGTAAAAAACTTATTATACATATTGAAAAACTACTACTTCCTACCAAAAACATGAGATAAAAAATACGTGAGATTGTGGATGTTCTCATTGGTAAACAGAATATTTGTAGCTCTAAGTGGGCAGTTTATGGCGTTGCGAAAATAATGTCACGCTCGGTGATTTGCACGATTTTTTTTTACTGTGCCAAGTGCTTGGAGGATATTTTTTTTCATTCATTTTTTTTGATAGTATAAATACAGATTGAAAGTTCAATTTTTCATTGACAGTGTATATGCACAAAAAACTGTGGTTCTTGTTTGTACTACATTTCAAAGGTTGCACTACTTTCACTTCATTACTAGCAAGAAATAAAGCGGTATTTGATGTTTTATGTTATAAATATTTATGCATTCCAATGAATAGGACGTTCTAAAAGTACGTTTCATGGCTTAATGGGAAAGAGTTTGGCGGATATTGAGGAGAATTGTATGGCAAGAGGCATGCAAGGTGTGGAGACGATGTTGACAAGCTGTACGTGGGAGAAGTTTGGTGACAGACTTGCGAGGGGTGGTGGACGCCAAATTGGCCTCTTCGATGAAATAACTTCCTTTTTTTTCGACCATGAATATGTAGTCCTTGCAACGGTTGCATCTAAGTGATACTAGCCAATATCAATATTTCCTGAAACTCCACACTGGGAAAAGTAAATTACGAGAAACTAATAAGTATTATTATTCCTTTTCATGTCCTACCATTCAAATTTAAACATCGAAAATGCTTTCAAATGATGTACTTCCTGTGGCAAAAATAACCTGGCCTTCAAACCTTTACTGCTGGTTCGGAAAAGACCCTCCAAAAGATGGCAAATTTGTTTTGAAGACTAAAGTAATTTACAAAAAATATAAATTTCTATGTGCTTTTTATTTTCTTATTTATTTATTTTTTGTAAGCGAGAAGCACATTTAACCTATCACCGTATATAGTGGGACATAGCGTGAATTCACCACTCTAGCCAGTTCTCTTTACAGCACGCTACTTGTTTAACGTTTTTTCTTGGAGATATATCCTAAATCGTAATTTAGTACTTTGATTAGTTCACATTTAAGTTTAATTGATATATTTACTTTAACTCTATTAGCTCTTAAACCTCCTAGAGTAATGCTGCAGCATGGTGTGGAGGAACACGTTCCAGTGTTTTTCCCACTGTGTTTTTCCTGGTTTTCGGGTCCGGCTCAGCATAGCAGATTGTGATATACAGTGCATGATAGTTGTATTGTATTGAAATGCAGTTGGCACTGCAAGCATGCAGGGCGCTGGCAACCATTCCAAAATAAACAGGTGTTCTCCTGATAGGGTGTTGTGTTGTAATATGCAGTGAAGGAAAAAAGTAATGAAAGTTTCAAGTCGAAATTCACGGTCTTGTACCTTGAACCCTCTCAACATGATTGCAAAAATGAACGCCTTCTTTCAATAATTATTTTTCAAGAAAAAAGAAGACATTATATTGTTTACAAATTATGGGTAACATCACTAAAAAGATTAGGTATCCAGGGGATTTAAAGAGATACGAATTTTCAAAGAATTTTATTATGATCAATGTGATACTATGTGTGACAAGCATGATACATCAAATAAAAAAGGCATGACAATCCTTGACAAGCGACATGACAAGCTGTGCTTTCATAGCATTTAAAATTTGCACGACAAGAAGGCCTGCAGCTTCGAATTCACCGCCATGTGAGCCAAAAAAAACAAAAAAAACACACACAAAAAAAACAGAAAAACTCCACATTGTTTGACCTTTGAAGATCTAGGAAGGTTATTAGCTCTTAAGTAAAGTTAGTATTGCAATATTCCTTCATAGAAGAAAAGGCATTCTGAAACATTTGGTAAGCTAACGTAAAACCATTTTTAGTTAACAATTAACAATTGTAAAGTCAGACTTTCATGATGAAACTATTTACAGATCAAAGAAATAGTTTTTTAAACGATAATTACATGTGATCCTTCTTTGTTTTGATTAAGTTTTAAGAGTTAAATCTAGAGAAACGGATAAGCTGTAGCCAGAACTATGAATTGAATCCCATATGCCTAATATTACTGTAAAAGCTTATGCTTCTTCATGAAAAATAAGCTTACTTAAACTTACGGAAAATATCTCTTGAAATGGAATGAGTTACGTAAAATCATGTGATTCGTAATATTTTATTGAAATGCGCAGTACGCTCAGTAAGTACCGTAATTTAAAAAAAACAACTTTGCAGTATAGAAACCTTTTGCAGATTTTGGTATAAAACATTTTTTTCTGTAGTAGCCAACTTTCTAGCAACTTTTCATTTCCACCTTATTACAGGAACCCTCTTTCCACAGTTTACCCCCATAATTTTATAGTATACTCATTACTGGTAATACTATATTGCATTTATATTATTGTACTACAAATTTAACCTTCATCTTAGAGTCTGTAATATATTTCTCCTTATAGTCACTGGGAATTGCAACTACAAGAGGTCAGAAAGTTCCCACATTAATGGGGTTCAGTCAGACAATATCAGTTTTCTCTATCATCAAAGACATCACCAACAATGCAAAATGATTTACTTCTAGAATGATGTGGTTCTTTCCAAAACCCATTTACTGCAGGAGAAGGGAAACAAAGTTGACAGCAGGAGAAAAACATTTAGCTAACGATTTCAGAAACTTTTTTAGTGAAACAATTAATTTTTTAATGGTCCTTTTGGTAATACTATTAAATTATGCCCATTTTTATAGTATTTAGAAGACTGATACAGCTCAAAATTAAGTCGTTTTCATTGTTTTATTCCCTGCAGCCAAAACTTTGCCACCTCACACCTTTTCCAGTGCACTATAAAATTGATTGCCTGAAGCAATCAAAAACAAAGGCAACTCATGATCATATTTTACCTACATGTATTTGTGTTGGTGCAGAAATGGGAAAATGATTATCTGGGTCGCCTTTTCAACTCCTAGTGAATGCTATATATATATACACATTTGCTATAAAAAGGGAGCTCCCTCCAAAATATGCCTAATAATTGTATGAAAGACTTTTTGGCATAATTATGATACTTCTACTTGTACTTATTATAATTATTTATTTTTAACAACTTCTATAACTGTTGGTATTTTACTCTCTTGGCCACATATAATACATGATTGTATATGCATGCACCTCAAGTTCTGTGATTGATATAACCAAACAATTAATGATAAAAGTCACTTTGTTTGCTTTTTTTCAGCTCTCTTTTCCCGTGGAAAGTCCCAGGTTTTAAGGCTATCAATTCCCATAGAAATCCTTCTTCAACTAATTCAGCATCATGCCTATGGTGTACCATCCCCGCCAAAAATCGAAATTTCAATTCGACATTGTACTTTTTGGATTTTGGATAACATTTTCCATTCTTTGTTCGACTTTTCTTATTATGGGCAAAACATTTAGTATTGCAACATTGTACATTGTATATCCTAACTTATACACCACATATTCTACCATGTCAGTTGTATACCACTGTATGTTGTCACCCAACTTTCAACTGTATGAAGTCAAACTTTGAATATTTTCATTTGACATTGTACTCTTGAAATCGTTGACAACCTTTGGAGCTAGGGGAATCAAATGTCAGTGATCTCCGGTTTCAATTTGTTAACCATTACACTTCGGTGAACTTTCTACTCGCATATGGTAATATTCATCGTACAACTTGAAAATCCGCAAAAACCCCTCTGAATTGTGCTGAAATCTGGCTGAAATGAATTCAAAAGAACTGAACGAAGTTAAAGACACACTTTTGCGGGAAGCAGCTAGATTGACCCAACCACAGGGATCATCAGGTGCATAAATCTTGAAAATAGGATGACATATTCTCAGTTGCCATCTAGTCACAAGACATTTGTATTTTATTTGTCCTTCACTAAACCTATTATAACCGTATTTTTGTTTAATTATTAGCAGCATCTGGTACATCCTCTGCATCTTCAGATTCAGCCCAACACATGAAGAACCAGCCTGGGCCATCAGAATTGGCTGTGCCTGCAGCCGCAGAGCACAAGCGGCTGTGGTCCTACAGAATGTCTTTATCAAAGATTGGTAGTAGAAGAACAGCTTCTTACACTTGGTGATTGATGCGTAACTTTAGAACTACATCAAGGTCACAATCACACCCTGGAAAAGCTGAAGGACAAATTCCCCAAACTAGTGTCCCTTAGGGGAGGGGTTGAACTTCTCTTGTATGAAAGAGCTGGTGAACAAAGTGTCTTTCACCAACTAAAGCCACCTTACACACCAAGTAAATTAAAGGACGTTTGTGGTCAGGCTAAAATATTTATAAGGCCTTTGCAAGAAGATATTGAGATCGAGGAGGAGGGTGCTGCAGTTGTTGAGGTAAATATATATTATGTCACGGAAAATGTTCACAATTCCAATGTTATATATCAGGACCTTGATTATTGTTATCATCGTTCATTACAGACTGTAGGTCGTCATCCTACCCTGATTCCTTGTTTGGTTTGTGGAGAAGAAGTTGCTCTAAACGAATTGCGCCACCACAAGGAAGAATTCCATTCATTCCCGGAGAAAAAAGTAAGTTGTTAATATTTAAAAAATGCATGCTTAAATTATTTTCTCTTTTCTAAATTTATTACATTCTATGATCTCCTTTGTTATAGCAAACGTTCTAAAATGTCATCTTTAACTACAAAGGTTTTCTAGTAATAACGATTTCTCAATTTAAAGCTCATGAAATGAACACTTGTTTAAATGCAGAACGTGTATGATGAAAATATTAATTAACTTAATTTTTGCAGTTGGACGCCATGCCAAAAGACTCAACTCCCTCCTTGGAATTGAGGACAGCTCTAGAGCCATACATGTACGAGGCTGGGCTCGATCCAGACAAGGTATCTGGCAAAAAACAATATATCATGAAGGGACTGATTTCATACAAGGTGATCGACAAACGAATCATGGAACTAGATGAGACGGCTGATGGTAAGACTGTTATTGCCGACATTTTAACGTTTTGTGTATTTAATTTTATCATGAGAGACATGCGTTCAGTGTGTTATATTATTTAAGTCATAAAAATGTATTTAAGTTTCTCTTACGAAAAAGAGAGGGTTTGCACCATCACATGATGAGAAAGAATTCAGTTTCCCAAAGGAAAAAGACTACATTGTTATACATCCTCTCATCAGCGTTGTTGCCAGAATTTATGATTGTTTATTTATGGATATGTCGGGGTAAAACGTTCTTTTTCAGAATGAGCAATCTGAAATACCCCTCATCCATCCAATCTACATCAATATCAGATGTCCAAGCATTCAATCCACTTGTTCCGACTTCGAAATTCACGTCTGCAACCAAGCACTGGAAGTGCTGAAGAAAAGACCTTGTTATACCACCTGTAAGGAGTCGTTCGAAGTTAACACGGGAAGGTATGAACCGGTTTCTAAAATATGTGTACCCAAGAATCAGTAAGAACGCCACATCCCTCAGAAAGAAGGGCAGGATTCAAGACCAACCGAAGAGAGGTTCTTTCAAGAACACCTGCCTAAGCTACATGCTTCATGTTGAGGAAATAACGACATATCCCTTGCAAACATTTTCCAATATAGAAAGCGAAAAGATCGAGTTAGAGGAGAAGCTTTTGGATGTTGAAAAACGTGTTTCTGCTGTGTACGAATTACTAAGAAACAAAGAACGACTAAAAAAGCAAGTCAGAGTTCTCGAAAAAAAATGCAGCCATGGAACATCACAGGCAAGCATATGGAGAAGTAGCCGCTAAGCAAAACTACGAGATCTCAAGCAAATAAAGTAAGTTTAAAGTTATCATTAGGGTAGTACAAAAACTACTCGTAAATACCTTGCGTTTTAATTTCTTATTGCACTCTTTCTTTCTTTTTTCATTCTTTCTTTCTCTCATCTTACAGAGAGAGATCTTCTATTTCATTTTGGTTGGCGGAACCTTTCAATTTGAAGCCAGTATATTTAAAGTGCTAGTCTTACGAGAATGACACTATCCCTGAAGAATATATCTTATAAAAGTAGACATGCTATATAGTTCATTGTCAAAATTTTATTTTGATACGAGACCGGGAAGATGTTGTATTTAGCCTTTAAAGTTCGGCATTTTCGGTCCGCCATTAAACGAATGCGTTCCTGTGAGGTTGGTAGCAATTCAACGGAAGTGACGTCATACGCGCAATGATTAAAATTTCGCGGCACATACTAGATACTCTGATCTTGCTATCACATCAACACTAAGCGCATGTTTTACCAGTTTCGACTAAGTTTTAAGTTTTAAAAACAATTATAATTAAAGCATGCCTCCTAGGAGGTGTGTCGTGAAAGATTGCTCAAATGTAGCGGATAAGAATGCTGGATTTTCGATCCATTATAGCCCAAAGTCGGGTAAATTACGGAATGAATGGATCCGATTTGTGAGGACAAAGAGGGACAATTTTGATCCCTCTGGACGGTTTGGTGTGTGTTCAATACATTTCCAAAAAGATAAATTCAGAAGACGACATCACATCGAAGGAACTGAACGACGCTTGGTACGTGGGGCCGTCCCTACTATCTGGAAAAGGAATGCAGAAGTGATATCTCGACGAGATCACCGCACAGTAAGTGACGCGCTTGTGGTTTGTTAGCTTGTTGTTTTAGTGATTAGTTGTCTATGCGCTTTGATCCTTTCAACAATGAATGAAACACAAATGGTTCAACAGGCAGAATAACTATATATATAAACTCCGAACATTATTTTTGGCTACCAATTCTGAAGTTTTATGCAAAGATAGTAATGATCGAGCGAAGGAACATTTCGCGGGCTAAATTTACTCAGTGATGCTTGGTTTCCGTTTTCTCCTCATGATCTTGGAATATTACATCGATAAATAAAGTTCGAAGTACTAGAATTAGATCAGTATGAAGCTAGAATATCGTAGATAGTCTTTTTCATAATTATGTCCTTTTAAGCCGGTTTTATGTTTAGTTACCATTCAAGATGCATATACATTACTTGTGCGAATCAATTTCAAACAATTTCCGAACCAGACTTATTGATCGACTTTTGAAATATACAACTGGCTGGAACCTCCATCATTGTATTGCTCTAACTAATTCATTGATTCAATTTCTGCATATTTCTAGGCTCTGAAGGAAATTTTCTCAGAACACCAAATAGGTCTACACTCTTCATTTGATAATTTATCTAGAACAGGTACTGATAACGTTACTCATTACAGTATGTCCTTTTTTTATCAAATACTCGGTGCCTTGAAACAAAGCCACAGCTAACTACTCCACTCTCTTACAGCCACACCAAAACCAACCGAAGCACCTGTGTTGAATGCAGCAACTCTTCCCAGTTCTTCAAATACTTCATCATTTTCACATGCAGAAACACTTTCCCAACCTCCCACTCCAAATAAAGTATCTCAAACAACCTGTCCTTCAAATGAGACATCTGTGCCTACAACTCCATCCTCTGATCCAAGAACTTTTGTTCTAGCTACTCCTGAAACAACTACAATACAACCATTATCTTCAAGTACACCTATTTCCTCTGATTTACAGTGTGACAACTGTGTCACAATGAAATCAGAAAAGAAAGCTCTGCAGTCAAAAATCATAATAGAAAAAAAAATACAAGAAAAGGAAAAACAAATGCAATTCAACCAAAGCAGATGGGTGGAAACAATTAAAATAATGGTTACAGAAACGGTTTCTGCAGGTAAAAATGGACATATAATTCTTTTATAGGGTCTTGTTGATTTACATTTTATCCAAATGGCACTAAACATACACTAATATAGGCACTGAAATAAATCATAATCATTATAATAACACTTGTATACCATCTCCTCGTAGCCACACAGACATCAGAGAGTATTGGTGATCAAGACCAGCCCATTGAAACTGAAGTCGCGGAGACTGAGGATGTGACTGATGATGAGGATGATATCATGGATTTAGAAGATGGTCCAGAATATTTTGATGAGGATGCCATCTGGACGCCAGAGCAGATAGACTACAAATATCATGAAGTGAAGCAGGATGACGACAGCACAGAGAATTTAAATCCAAAGTATGATATTTATTGAAAGATATTATGCTGTGTCAAGATAAATGATCGACAGGCATGCTTCATTTTTTTCTAGATTAGATTACAAGAACAAGGATATAAGGGAAGAGCCAAAAGGGATTGTATTCCTTTCAAAACTTTTGCTTCTCTTCCAACACTGCCACTTCTGCTTTGCCAGTAGTCCAGACAACAACATCAAACAAACTGGGACTTTATTGACGATTGAATCCAATTGTCGTGCTTGCAAGAAAACCAATACCTGGAAGTCCCAGCCCTACTTACTTGGCCGATTTCCAGCAGGGAATCTACTGCTCAGTTTTGCCATCCTCACTGCAGGGACATCATTGAGCAAGATATCACTGGTGTTCCAGCATATGGGCTTATTGACGTACCATCGATCTGTCTTTTACTATCACCAGCGACACCTACTTATTCCAACAATAGTGGCATTTTGGCGTTCATACCAGAAAAATATCCTCGAGTCTCTCAATGGCAAAGATGTTGTTTTAGCGGGAGATGGTCGCCATGACAGCATGGGACACTCAGCAAAATATTGTACCTACTCAATATTTTGTTGTACAGTTGGTCTCATCATTGATACTGTTCTTGTTCAGGTAATTTACATATAACAACTTACGTCAGTGGTATTACATTGAATAACTAGATCTTATATTAATTTTGTTTAATGCTATTTTGTTTTGATTGAATGACATACTCTTAGGGCCGATATATGAATTTTATTAATTTTCAGGCAAATCAAGCTGGTAGTAGTTCCGGTATGGAGTTTTTGGGGCATCAACGAGCAATGGCCTTCTTATTAACTACTGGGATGGTCATAAAATCCTTCATCTCTGATAGACATACTAGTATTACCAAATGGATGCGTGAAGAGTGTCCAAAGAAGTGTAAAGAGCTAGGGAAGCCTGTCATTGACCATTTTTTCGATCTATGGCACATAGCTAAAAGTATGTTATCACACAAGTCATAGATGTGTAATTTTTGTTGGTGTTTTTAAGATATGAAATCACGAGTATGGATGAACAAGCGTTAGTATTCATGCACAGGTCAGTAATAATTATTGCAAAATTTGAATTGTGTTTCTACTATAACTTTTTATAGGGTCAGATGAAAAGCTATCAGAAGCTTTGGAAAAGACCAGTTTAGTGAAAGGAATAAAGAATACCTCCCCTATGGCACAAACCAGTTGTCTCATGGGATATCATTCAGTCGTGAATCAATTTGCTCCCAAGATGCTTGCTTATTCATACTCTGGGATGTGCGCCAGGTAACAAAGTCCAAGTGACTTTCTATTTAATCATAATATTTTATCAACATTTACATAAGATAATTTTAGTTAATACAAAGAAAATACTATATTATACTGTTTGCAATGTGTTAACCACCCTACGGCTCTACAGCTATTACAAAACCCAAATGCTTAAGTTCGAAACCTTAAATTCAATTCATCATTTTAAGGACAATACTGGCAGCCCTCCACTTCAACAACATCTTCCCGTTCTCGTATCAAAATAAAATTTTGACAATGAACTATATAACATGTCTACTTTTATAAGATGTATTCTTCAGGGATAGTGTCATTCTCGTAAGACTAGCACTTTAATAGACTCGAGCTCAGACGTCACACTGGTCGACCCTTCATTGATCAAAGAGCTCAACATTAAAGGAAAACCAGGAACACTCTATCTCAATACTGTCTACTGCAAGGCCCGTGTCTCACCAATGACCTCTCCTGGGTGCTAATAGCGACCTTAAGCACCAGGACGGGAGACCCGCAGCAGGGTAACTGAAGTATAATTTCACTTTTGATCATGCGCAGAATCTACGGGGTACCTCGTTGTCTTCGCGTCAACTACGGCAAAACCAAGGCTTTCACGTTTTTTAGACTTTTTGGTAGCTTTAGTCAAGATTTCTAGTTATTTATCCTATATTTTGTTATTGTTTTTACTACAAGTTTAAATAATACGAACAATCTAGGGGCTCAAGAAATGAGTTTTCAATTTGTTCATGATGCGGCCAGACATTCCAGCCAGGCTACAGAGAACCAGCCAGCTAGCACTTCTGCTAAAACAACAACTCGGCCTAAAACATTGTAAGTTTGCAACATTTTATCATCCTTTATTCTTAAGATTATATAAATTTTATAAAACTTACATTGCCTATATAGAGAAAACCAAAATCGCTAAGATGTGAGTATTGTAAACACTAACTTCTATGGAAAGCCACTACTGTCTTAGGTGAAAACACTATATGATAATATGTTCATTTGTCATTATGTGCACCCGTTAGACAATCAAATTCGGTGGCTACCACATTATATTTAGTGGACATGGCATTATATTTGGTGGACATTTCATTATATATGGTGGATATGTAGATATATAGATCGGTTTACAAGCTTTGGCACAAAAATTTGAAAAAGAAAAAGTAGCAGTCAACATTGTGCCCACGTTAAAAGACGAGGAGTTGATAAAACTTGGTGTTGAAGCCCTCAGAGATCGAATTAGGCTACAGCAAATTTGTGCCAAAAGTATAAGAGCCGCAAGCTCTGCAGCTACTATCACTGGTGTTCCAAGCCAAACAACTTCACAAGCTGCCATAAGAGAGAGGCTGAGTCTTTTTTCTCCACGACGCACACAGTCAGGAGGGGACTAACTGAAAATGATCTTGTTCGTTCCCCAGTATTGTTAAAAGCTATAGAAGCATTGAATGGAGTCAAACTCGCAATAGAGAATGCACCAAGTTTTGGCGGGAAGCACAAACTCGAATCTAATTTAACTATATCAAGACATAGTGAGAATGGTTTTTCACACAATGAGAGCATAAACAGCAGCCCTTCTTCTTCCACTACTGATTCTTGATATCTCAGCAGTGAATCCCCTATGTCTGGTACTACTGAAGTAGAAATTGAAAGCACAAAGGTCAGCCCATTGGGTAAAACCACCAATAAAAGAAAAATAGTAAACAAGTGCAAAAGGATCCTGGAAGATTTTGAAGGAATAGCAGATAAATACCATGAATCACTCTCATGCGTATTAGGGAACAGTTTCACATATGGAAGTGAAAGTGAGAAGGAGGCAGTGTCCAATACAATATCTGAAGTGCTTGACATCGTAATGGAGGCAGAAGGCTCTAAAAAGGGACTTTGTCACCTATTGAACAATGGTACCCACCAGAGAATTATACAGGCCATGAGAGTACCTGATTGGGTTCTATTGTATTTTAAATTGCAAGCCAAACTCCCTGACAATGCACGGCAAACTCTGCTCAACTTAACGCAATTGGGAAGGAGTGGGGTAAGTTACATTACCATGCATACATATATTATGGTACAACACATGTACGCCTAATTGGAAGAAGGTTGTCATATAAACATAAAATAGGAATTGATTATTTTTGCAATCATTAATTGAGGCGGCTTTAGAATCAAAATAAAGAAAAATATTTCTAATTAATAATTATTCTTATTTGTTATTTCTTATTTTTATATGACAACCTTCTTGCAATTAGGTGGATCTATTTGATATATAAATGGATTTTACTTTTTCCCAAAATACTTCCAAATGAATGTTCTTCTTTGAACTATTTTTCAAAAACAAGTTGTTTTTTTACACTGCAAAATCACTCCAGGCTCTGCTGAAGTATTTCACACATAATCTACATATTTGATATGACTGAATAGGAATTATAATAATGAAAATAATATCTATAATGATGATGTTGATAATAATAATGATAAAGACAATAATAATAAGTAGTGCAACTACTATTTCCTTTTTAGCGCACAATAGATACAGCTGTATTGTTGACAAAGAACCAAATAAAAGCTGTCAAAAATATGGTTTTCAAAGTAATAAGACAGGCTTGCCAAATAAAAGACTTGAACTCAGATTTTGCTAGCTGTGGAGTGGGGCTAACCTCAGTTCTTACATGGGCTATTCGTGAACAGAGGCTATATTCTGCTGACAGTGAGATGACGGAGTTCAACATCAAAATAGATGGCCGTCCATTAGGTGGTAGAGACCAAGTTGCTGTTGGGATTGTACCTATTGACTTTGATAACAAAAGACCTGAAAGTGCCCTTTCAGTATATCCCATTGCCATAGGAAACTGTAAAGAACAAAGGTAAAGAACTCCTCCTTATTGCATCTTAATTCTGATTACTGGACCTTTTTAGATTTCCAAAAAAATAAATGAACAAAGTTTAATTCTTATTAAATAATTTTTCAGGGAGAATGTTGTGCAACAAGAAGACTGAACAACGAGAAAAATTTACTCAAACAGCATGGTATTATTGTGGATGGCAAAAAGTACCAATTGAAATTTACAGGTAATTACATAGAAATATTAAAATATCTCTCATTATTACATATACATTAACTGATATCATATGTCGTTATTTGTTTCAGTCACTCTTGATTACAAAGCCTTACTTCTTCTTTTTTCTAAAAAAGATGATGATAGCTTTCAGCTTGGAGGAAAAGGTTATGATGTGGAGTTCTGTGCATTCTGTGATGCCATCAGGGTAAGAAGCTGTCAAAAATATTCAACAGTAAATTGCTTTTTAATGCTCATGAACAATATGTTTTGTTTCACTCCTACATAAAATATTTGTTACACTTTTAGGCATGCATTAATCATGGGGCCATGTTCAACGGAACCCCGCTCGAGCACCAAAAAAAAAAAAAAAAAACGCATCCTACAATGAATTTTCATTAAAAAAATAGTCGGCATGGGCTACCTGTGCCTACGAGTGCCTGCTGTACATTTTATCAGCGTTCGTTTTCATCACGTACAGACAGCGTGTCGCCATTTTTTAATTCCTCAGTCATTTTGGAAATGCAGCGTTCTATTAGTACTTTCTTCTCAAAAAAACGGTAAGTTATAGTACATGTTTATATTCCGTAATTTTGCCAACAATTAAGTATTCTAGTATTGTGCTGTTTTGCATTTATAGTGAATGTATTTCCAGTGCTGATAGCACTGTTAGCAGTGATCAAGTCGAGCCTCCATCTAAAATTCCTTCTCTCTCAGGTAATCATTTGCATGTAAAGTTAAGTTATATCAAGATTTCAATCATGGAAGTTTTCATTGATTTGAGATACATCTGCAAGCAGCACTTTGAATCAATTATGATCAAGTTTGTACCTAGAGCAAAGAACTGCGATGTCCTTACACTTTACTTTACGTGAACTACAAGGAAAATAAAAGAGGTTACACACATATTAAAGAGAAATGACTTTTATTTGTTGTATGGTTTATGGGGTATTCTGCACTTGCTCCACGTTTTATATTGAGTTTTGTGCTACTTGAAAGAAAGTCACAGAAAGTAAGATTGAAAAAAAACCAGTGATCGCCAAACAGTTATGAAAAAAAATCATATAGTTACAAGAACATTGCAATGAATGTACATCAATGTAATTTAAAACTGTTTTTCTCTAGTCATATATTGAGTTTTATACTCTATAATGAAACTACCAGACCATCAAATTCAGAAAAAAGATATTTGAACCCGAACCTCTTATCAACTATTTATAACACCAGTTGCACAGCATATAATAAGCATAAAAATAACATCCCACAGAAAAAAGACAAAGACAAGGCACTTTTCGCCTGTCCTTATTTTGGGCTAAATTTTAAAAGTACTCAGGAGATGTGTATCCCCTAATAAAAGAGGGAGCATAAAATGTTTGAATGTTTTGAGTTTGGAGGGAGGGATTTTAAGGCACCGGCCTTTGGCAATTTCTAAAAACTACCCCCCGACTATACATAACAAACCGTCTCTAAGGGCATCAATAAGTAGTATATATTTATTTATCTTTAGGAATATTTGAAACCAACAAAGGTCATTTGAAGCTAACTGTGTGTCCTCCACATCATGAGAAGTATGGGACAAGGTGGCGCTGTAAAAAGAAAACCTGTTATATCCCAGCTCATTTGGCATTTCACAAATCTGACAATCCTAAAGGAGACAAGGCTAAACCTCTTCACAGTCCAAGATATTACATTACTTTGCTAATCTTGTAGTACCTGTCGGCTCGCATGAGTATACCTGTTACATACAGTCATTTGAAAAAAACGTTGTCCTCGACGAGCTCCAGGACTATTGATTAGCCCGAACGGGAGTATGGGTAAATATCACTGAAGCAAGGAATAAAGAATTAAGACAAAAATATCAAATGCTCTTGGCAGGACTCGAACACACGGTTTCGGTAATACCATCTAATAGTAATATCACTGAATCAGTTAGCTGCACATGTTAGCCAGAACTTCAGCTCAGCACCTTGTTTTTGTGATAGTATATCATGTCACACAAGATTAGGTTCACTACAGTATAGCAGGGGTGTCTAATTTGCTTCTGACCACAGGCTACATTAAAACTGTGAAAGTTTAACTTTAGTTGTTTTCAACAAATCTTTCTCAACGAAGCTCATAAATTGCTTAATTGCTTAATTATACTTAAAAACTAGCGTACTGTTCATTGTCGTTTCTAGCAAGATTTTTGACTAAATTCATGGAGAGAAGTCCCTCCATGTCATTTTTGGTCATTTTTGGATTTCTTTCGCACCAATCGATTATGGGTAGTATTGAGCCCAGCTGCTCAGCGGTACTTCTCTTCAAACATGCCATCCAGGAAGCGAAAGCATGGAAGTATTGAAGGCATTGACGTCCATTCTTTCAAAAGTTATTGTATACTAAAATATTAAAACATTATGAGACATGAATCTCCCAATTATTGTGCCCTCAAAATGCAGGAAAAGTGCATCTCCAGTACTCTAAATTTCAATATTTTTATTGGACCCCCTAAATTTACGTTTACCTCAATGACATTCTCCATTATAGAGAATAATTATACTGACATTTCGAGAAGTTCTCCATCATAGCCTTCTACTTTCAAGACTATTGACCCACCTAGTATAGCAAGTCCTAAAATTATCAGCAACAACCCTCAAAGAATACGACGGATCAGAGACTTGGCATTCATGATATAGAATGCACACGCAACAAGCTAAAAACCAAAGTACCATTCTACATCACCAACGCACCAGGCTGCACAATCATAGGCCTGCCAACAGCAATAGATCTAAAGCTAATTAATTTGAATTGTTGTGTGGAAACAGAATGATGCCATGCAATCAAATGGCCACAATCAAACAAACCAATCTACGAGTCAGAAGATAGAAAGCAAAGCACAGTTATTATCCAAATACCCCACCTGCTTCAATGGCATCAGAAAGTTCCAAGGCGAGTGCCAACACTGAATACGTACATAGACCCCAAGAAGACTACCAATCAGCCTCAAGGACCACCACAAAGGTCTGAGAAGGAAAACCCACCGCATGGGTCAACAGCCTACAACAATCCCAAGGATCTTAACACCGACATTCAACGTGACCACCATGTCATGCCAACACTTGAAGAAATTCTCCCCAAACTCAGCGGAGCCAAGCACTTCTCAATACTAGACACCAAGACTTGCCAATGAGTGGTACACTACAATATACAACACAGGACATACACTTTTCCCGACAAAGACTCAACCTCACCACATTCAATTCCCCATTTGGCAGGTACTGGTTTCTGCGAAAGCCATTTGGTCTCTGTATGTCACAAGACGTATTCCAGTCCAAAATCGACCAGGGTGTAAAGGAGTCATTGGAATTGTCGACCACATAGTAGTCCAATGCCAAACAGAAGAACATGACCGAAGCGTCCACAGCAAGATCCAAAGATGTGAAGAGACTGGGTTAAAGCTCAACCAACATAAATGTCACATAAAGCAAGATAAGATCAAATTCTATGGCATCTCTAGTGAAGATGGAATACAGCCTGACCCTGAAAAGGTGTCTGCCCTGAAGCAAACGAAGCAGCCAGAAGACTGCTAAGATCTTCGATCCTTTCTAGGACTATCAACCTACATGGGCCCTTTCATACCCAACCTAAGCACACTTACAGCACCTTTGAGAGACCTACTCAAAGAAAACCAAGTCTTCACTTGGAATGCCAAGAAATTTACAATTTCTTTGTAAAACAACCCGGGAATTACTGGGTACTACAAAAATGGAACAGGGAACTCAAAGGAACTACAGAGAAGACAAAAATACTGTCATTTTCTTCTGTTGAAATACTTTCATTTTCCTAGAAAATGTTGAAGGAAATACTAGTGTCAGTGGAATTCTTAGAGGGGTAGAAGAAGCATAAGTACCCAAATTCAATTTGGGTAATTTAGCAATTTGATTGTGCTCATGCACTTTAGATCAGTATTGCATGAGGATTTGCTCTGTATATTTTGTCTCAAAAACATAACGATCATATGACTTATTCATATGACTTCAGTCTAGTGAAAGATATTTTGGACAGATCGAATCAAGTTCAAGCCCCTCATTATCAATGTGAGTCTGCACATTACATTCATTCTCCAAAAAATGAATATAGCCATATGTTATTCTTACATTTACGTAATTTATAATTTATTTAATTATAACCCACCTCCAATGGTACTTAATTATATTTTACAGTACTTCCAATAACTGTTGAGCATAATGCAAATGCAGAAGGTACTGTACATATAACTTTTTTGTTAGAAAAATGAGCAATATTTGTAAAAATGAAATGGTTAAGTATATCAATACTAAACTATGGGTAATGGACCGAGGGTGAGTATAATGTAAGGCTACATGAATATAATGTGAATATGAATAATTATTTGTAACAAAGTTAAGGGGGAGTTAACTATATATCTGCTTATGTGTCATGTATTTATTTTGTCAACAGAAACAAAAGGATTGTTAAGCAAAACTGCCATATTGGCAATGGGCAAAAGCATAGTTTCCCCATCCATGCATAATACAGGTATGCTTATTGAAACATTATTTCATCCAAAAGTTGTTAAAATAAATTAGGTACACTTGACATCCCACATTTGAAAGAGGCCAAATTGTATAAGAAGCTGCTTGTGTAATTAGGCATTTTTAAAAAATTGTCAGCAGTCCATGATGGGCAGTTGCTTGCATGCATCCTTTCCTTTCATGAGTGTTGTGCATGTATGTTCATCGTCAGGATGTCATCTGATTGTTTTGATGGGAAAAAAAGCAAGACAACAATTTTTTTACATCAAATTCTAAAAGCTCTTAAACAAAGTTAGTGACCCTGTTTTTATTTATTTTTGAAAGACATACATTATATAATTTTAGTACTTTATGATTTTAGCAGCCTTTTTCTTCCTTTCAAGAAAACCAATTATTACTGCAAGACCTTTGATACAGAGGCACAGTCCTGGCAGGCCCTTTGGATGTTATCACTGCAATCAATATCAACAGACCCATTGTCAGAAGGGGGCATGCAGACTGCCTATCATGCTGAAATTGGGTCTGTTGTGAACAAGAATCCACACCTGACCTAGTTTCAGCCTGGTACAAAAGTTGTGCTGAAGCAGAACCTCGAAACACTGCACAAAAAATTAAACAGGCAGATAAGTGTGTCAAGCGAGTCGCTATGAAAGTAAGGAATAATTCATTGACATTACAGTCAGAACAGCTCAAGCATACTCCCCTAGGCTTCATCTATGATTTCATTATTCGAATATTGACTTGAGTATTCACTAGTACTCAATGTGTGGAGTCAGAGTGAATAATGAACTCAATAATTGAATAATATATTCATCAATATATTTTAGGTGGTACGCTTGAGCCATTTTCTTACATGGATTAAGAAATTTAATTCTAATATTTATATAAAGAGGAGGGGGAATGGTAAAGAGTTAGACTAATAAGATCTGTATTTTTCATTTAAGATATAGAGCAGCTGTAAATAGGCTAAATATCGATATGGAGCTGCTTAAAACAACAGCAGATGGCAACTGCCTATTCAATGCGGTCAGTTGATTGCTGACAGGAGAAGAGCAATCGTCTGAACCTTTGAGATGCCTAGCATTTTTGAACCTAGGCAATGAACATTCAAAAATATTGGAATGGGTATGTCATGCCAAAGTGCTGCATCATCACATTTTTCTCTCACGTTATTATATAAAAGCATTTTTAACTTTTTTGATAGGCTTAGGCCCTTCAAATCCCAAACTGTGAAGAATTGATAGAGGCGGAAGCAACAAAAACTTTGCAGCCAGGGATTTATTCTGGTGAGAATCAATTGAATAATTACCGGGATATGGAAGGAACACCAGCAATAGCAATATGCAAGCAGGCGAAACAAAATGAATGAATTTTTTTTAAAAGAGAGCATCAAATATAACTCTAGCTAATAAACTTGTGATCCATGATGGAAGTGATAGGTTTGTTTGGTGAGGGGAAAATCTGAGAAGCCACTGACAAAGAAATTAATTCCTCGATCCTGAAGATGGATTGCACCCAGGAACAAACGAACAATGAACATGCTAAGCAAAGCGCTGTGAACATAGTGATGCAACAATTATTGAAATCAGACTGCCAATTTATTTTCTAAAGATTGATTCTCATTTTCCAGGTTATTGGCAAGTTGTGTTTCTTGCAGATGCCCTCAAGGTTACGATTAACCAAATCGTACTCGGGTGGTATGCTTGAATTCGAATCGTCCGTTTCCCCTATAAAAGTAAAAGCGAAGACTGAAATTGTGGGTGCCCAAGGACCTTCAATGTCCTGATATAATCAACCATGTTTTTCCATTATATAAAACTACTTTGGCATGTACGTAAAAATAACCTTTTTAGGAATACAACTTCAAATGTGTTCAATTTATTCTATTTATCAATATTAACCTTTATCACTGACATCGTCATTGCTTTTATTTTATCCTTATTTTATTATTATCTATATTTTTCATAGTATTCAACACAGATGAAAGTGTCATAGCTACATGTGGAGATTACGACGACTGCCAGCTTTTTGATAACGCAAATGCTTTAGAAGGGTCCAATACTAACAGACTAGTGGTGCAGTGTGAGTGTTGTCTGCAGTGGTTTCATGCGGAATGTGCCGTATTTTACACTGCGGATGTATGTCACTTTAAAACCAAGGAAGAGCCGTGGTACTGCTGTTGCCATATCAACGACTGCTGGAAAGCCAAAGTGTAATAAAAATAAATGATAAATTATAAACAAACAACGACTGAAGTGTGCTATACTATCATTTTATGAATACCCCTTTGTTGTTTACCATAACAGGTTACCTGAAGTTATTACAGAAAGATTTGTGATTAAAAATTTTGGCCAATCAACCGTGATGATGATGATGTGTTAATGCATCAAACTCTCTTATTTGTCTACGATCCTCAAGTGAGAGGTTTGAGGGAAAGGCTGGAAGTTCTTGAGAGGGAGAAAAAAGACTCGGTAGAGGGAACTTTGGCCAAGATATTCTTTATGCTACGTACCAAAGATGCGCCATTTTCGAAAGACATGGGCTTAGATCTTGTTCTCAACCTTAAAATGGTGGCGCCGGAATCCAACCACCAGAGGCGGGATACTACAGAGCAGTACTCCAGGCTTTATGGGAAAAAATTTCGTCTCCAGATGAACTGTTTAGACATTACATAAATGGGTTGCTGGGAGACAAAGATCAGGAGGAAGTATTGAAGAAGATTGCTCAAGTGGACAAAGCCGAAAAAGCTCAGCCAACTCGTCAGCTTAGGGTCGGTGCAAGAGCTACCCCTTATAACGTCTGCGATTATGCTTGCAATGCGATCTGCCATCTTCAGAGGAATTGCTACCTGCACCATAATCGCCAGGGGAGAGGAAGAGGCCGATTTAGGGAACCAGCTGCACCTCAGTAATACAACTGTATGTTGCAAGATAACTCTAAATGAGTAATTTTTTCTTGTCAGACTTAGTATATATACACATCGCTGTTGAATGAAGTTGGCTTTGTGTTATAAAAAAGACAAACCTTCTAACCTTCTAATAGCAACCATGGTAAACCTGAACCCCCAATTATCATTGCAAAATTCGTCTGAAGAGAGATCAAGGAAAAGCTGTATAAAGTTAAAAATCTACTGAAGGGCAAAAGCTCCAAAGACCTTGAAGGCGCAAATACGTGGGATGATGACAACAGTACCTTTATTTCAGAAAGTCTAACCCTAACCCGTAAGAAGTTATTCAAATCCTGCTTAAAGGCAAAGAACGAGCTCAAATTCAAGTTCATATATACGACCAATGGTCGTACATTCTTAAAGAAAGATGAAACCAGTAGACCTGTCCACATCGGCAGGGAAAGTGACCTTGCAAGACTCAAAGCAAGAATTGCAGCTCCTTATGATCCTGATAATTCAAGTTGAGTACCGCAGTGGAATTCCATTCCTGATGAATCAAAATCTAGTAGGCGTCGTGGGTTCAAAAAACATCTAATCAATTCTTTTCTCGACGAATATTAATCTGGTATATTGATGTATCTCCTTGTTTAATGCTCATTCGTAAATTTTTGTCTTTTTGTTTTTTTTCTTTTCTTTTCATTATATTTCTTCGTTCTTTGTGTATCAATTTGCATGATCCATACATTTTTGTAAACATTGTTTTCTGCAATTTCGGACCTCTTAGCGGCCTAACTCGTTTAGCTTCTTAGCTATTTTGGGTAGCTGTACTCCTCTTTTGCAATTCTTAATTATCCTTTCCATGTAATTTTATCATACCCGAGTGCAAATAAAAATTGTTGTTGTTGTTGTTGTTATATCGAGAATCGCGGAATCCATGGAAATTCTTACGTTTATCAAAGATCAAATAACTAGGGACAACGAAACTCTGCTAGCTTCGATGCAGGCTATGATGGAAGATTCCATCCAGCCAATCAAGAGAGTTTCTTCTGAGGCTGTAGACGTGCAGATAAGAGAGATCAAGAAATTAAGTACAACAAACCAAAGAAATTCAAAAAGAAGGCCAATGAAGATCAGTACCGATTTAACTCCAAAGTAATCGACACTCTAACAGAGGCCAAGGAGCATATCACGAAAAATTCCAACACAAAGGCCTTGGAAGAGATCAAAAAATGAAATTGTTTCAGTTGTGGTAAAGCTGGCTATTGGAGAGCTGAATGTCCAACTGCGTCTGTGAATAAGTCATCAGGCTGACTATGTGAAAGTGTGGTGAATTTCATTACTAGTTTAAACGTAGTTAATAACCCAGCCTAACGAAAACAGAATGGTTTTGGTAAAGAGATTTGCATGGTGGCTTGTCCTTTATCTGCATCTGCAGGCTTCACCTGGTAATCAGCAGGATTCTTTTGGCTATCAGTCTGCCTTCTTTTGGCCATCAGCAGTATTCATTTGGTCATCAGCAGTCTTCTTTTGGCCATCAGCAGTTTTCTTTTGGCCATCAGCAGTTTTCTTTTGGCCATCAGCAGATCAGCAGTCTTTATTTGGACATCAGCAGGCCTTCTTCCGACCATCCGCTGTTTAGTGACGTAGTTTCCTTGATACCTCCCGTGCAATTTTGATGAAGTCAACCAGACGAAAAAGGCTAGGAATTTCGAAACAACACTGTTTCAAGTAGTCTGCAGAGACATAGCTAGAGACGTTTCGTTTGGAAAGTGCAAAATCGTCCCCGAGAGAGCAACGCTACTAGACAAAGCTAAATCTTTGTATCAAGCGAGGGGGCCTTCTCTAAAATCACAATGGAAGCGGATAAGACAAGATGCCTTGGAACGACCCTTCAAAGCTGGGCCCTGAAGACATCTAAAGCATCGAAACACTTCAATCACACATTCTGAAAACATATCTACAAATCTCTTCTGTTACCTTGCCAGGGCAAGTTCAAAAGTCGGTCAGACTACAGGTTGTAACCTAGATCCAGTAACTGTTCAGGCCCCTAACCCGAAACCGTGGAAGGGGTCACAGCCCAAATCTGGGATAGTGGTTTTACATCGAAACATGGCTTAAATGGTATCGTTGGAAAGGTTATGAGTTACTTCACTTGACATGAAGAAATTATGGGTTGTTAAAGGAAATTTCGCGGAAATAATCACACTACTTTGACACGTCATATCTTCGTCATGCCAAATGTTAGGGAAGTTCTGATATGATATTCTGAAAGCTCTTTTAATTCTCTACAAGATGCAGGTATCAGTTTTAACATCGGTGTCTAGTTACAATAGAAGTATCCCCTTTAACAAAACTTATTTTTTTAGAAAAATTGAAAAAACTAACTTCTTTATTTTAAGTCCAATTCAGCTCAAATTTGGTACACATATGTAGCATGCGAATCTAACTAACATACGTAAAAAGTTTTAAGATCGAAAAAAGTTTTAGTATAGAGATGGCACTTTCAATTTTTTTGTCAAGTGTGATTTTTTCCGCGAAATTAGGGTTTCACTTTTGGATGCCTTAAATAAATGCTACGCAAATAATTTTTGGTGTGCGTGGAGATCTTACCAAGGTCTTTCATTTCAGCTTTGAAGATTTGAAAAATATTTAAACCATAAGTTTTTAGAGGCCGTCAAATTCACGGTTCCGCAAAAAAATCACACAATTCAATAGCTCGTATCTCCCCCTGGTTTTATTTTTTCGGAACCAAACTACTTTCATAATGTACACCATTACTAGGGCTATTACTTTATTAGAAAGCATTTCTCTACTTAGTCTATAGTTTTCGAGATATAAGCTACACAAAGGACCTTGTTAAAACACTACGCTCAAAATGTAATTCCATATTTGAACCCCTTTCGTAAATTATTTCGAAAAACAAATTAGTGCATAAGAAAGGCCTTGCAAAGTACTTTCTAAAACATTAAAGAACTTTTTAAAATCTTCTATTTTAAATTTTCTACGATTTTTTAGCTTTTTTTAAAGTAAAAATTCATAAAACCCTAATTATATATGCAAATTAGTTGTGACGTCATGTGCGTGTTACCACTCAATATGCCTATGAAGTGTGTAAGTTAGGTATGATTTTAGTTCAATGTGTAAGAGTTAGAAGTTGTCAAACTTTCAATATTCAATCAGCTTCCAGTATGTTATAGCTCTTGTCAAGTATATATCAGCTGCAAAGTATCAGAGCTATACATCATAGTAGCAACGTCTGAGAATTTTTTGAATTTTGCGAAAATCTAGACTTTGAAAAATCGCTGGTCAGCGGTATTTAGAGATAATGATGCGCTGAAAGTGGCTTGCTAATGTACTCAATTAGTACTATCATCTCTGTGCTCCGCTTCCTTCTAGGGATTTATTTTGGGTGGAAAGCAAATTTCGCTATTGCGCATGCACATTACGTAAGTTCCCACGCTGTCACCATCGTAATGAGATCCCTCATGCTCTGCTTTATAACATGATGTTATTATTATTATGCATTAAGGGTTTTCTATGGTATAACGTATGCCAAACTATCACTATTTTTCTATTTACACAATCCTGATCCTCCCCTCCCGTAGTTCTTCTTATTCTTCTACGTGGAAAGGTAAGATCACGATTTTGCGCTCCTAGGTTTATGGGTCCTTGCTCCCCCCTTACTACTTTTCTGACAAAAAAAACTAATGTAGCTTACGTATAAGGGTAAGAGGAATATTTTGATACCAAGATATCTATCATCATTTATCTATATCGCCTGTGATTAGCATTGTTAGGAGTTGTCAATTTTTTTTGATGACAATGTTTTTTTAACTGTTATTGATGAATATTAGAGGGGAGGGGAGGTTAAGTAAGGGTTTAGTTACTTGATTATACACCTTGATATATCTGGCTCTATCTCTGGAACCCTGAAGTGGATTTGCATGAAATAAAAGGCATAGGATAGCTTTGGAAGGGAGGAAGGCGGATATGGTAGTTAAGGGGTTGATCGGTGTGTACTGCGCATGCGCAAACGGTATTTAAGCTGGATTTTATTTTCCATAGGTTTTTTGTCATTTTATATATCATTTTGGAGACAATATGACCAAGTTAGGGCTTCTCAAGCAATTAGTAGATCTAAGAAGTCTTTTTCGTCAGGCGAAGGAGGCCAACAATATTCCTTTGAAGGAACTGGTAAGTACAGTAGCTGCTCCTTAACAATCTGTCCATATCCAAATGAAATAATTTTGTTTTTCTTATTTTCCTCTTCCAAGTTGATAAAGCAGTATGACAGTGAAAGAGCTTCTATTTAAGGAGCATGAATACAAAGAACGGATACCAGGAAGACAAACACCTGCCAGTGTCCCGATAGCTCCGGGATTGGAGATCACAGGTAAGCACATCTGAAAAAGTGTCAGCTATTGCGTCCCATGTATTTATCATTGATTTTTATTTCAGACGAGCAAGACTATCTGCTCTACCCTCCTGAAATGGAGCGATTCTACCCTGATTGCGATCCAGAATTCGCAGAAATCTCCGGTGAGTATGCATGTCCCTCAAACCAATATTATGAATTATCTAAACTAATGATATTTTGTTTCTTTCAGACGCAGAATACGCAATGCTGGGCCTTGATAGCAAAGCGGAGAAGTCGAAACTGGCCAATGCAAGACTAGAGGAGGCGCAATATCAACTGTCCTACCATGTGCGCAAGGTCAAACGGGACAACCGAGTCCAGGAAATTAAAGACGCTCTTGCAAAATCGTTAGGGGACGAAAACTATGGAAGTGAGCCAGCCAGTGAGGTTCCTTCAACATCACGTCATAAGATGCTGAGTGGGGTTGTGGCCAATCTCTTCCACACACATAAGGAAGGGGATAGTTACTCACATCTACTCCGATGACAAGGTGACAGATAAGGAGAAAGAGGATCTGAGTGTGCTAATGTGCCACAGGAAGGGGTATGATAATTGATTGTTTATTGTCACTCTTGCATAGGCACATACTATATATGCTCGTACTTTTGTTGTGTTATTCAAGGACCGCTGATCGCTATTATAACGTCCGGCAGCGACAGCTTATGGCATCAAGAGCTGCTACGCATTTGAAAGAACAGAGGAGCAGTGCTATGAAGTAAGTAGTTATTTTAAGATAGAGCCTACCTCTCTTTTCCGAACTTGACCTCTGTTTTTTTTACAGGACCAGCACGTCCACGTCCACGTCCACGTCCACGTCCACGTCCACGTCCACGTCCACGTCCACGTCCACGTCCACGTCCACGTCCACGTCCACGTCCACGTCCACGTCCACGTCCACGTCCACGTCCACGTCCACGTCCACGTCCACGTCCACGTCCACGTCCACGTCCACGTCCACGTCCACGTCCACGTCCACGTCCACGTCCACGTCCACGTCCACGTCCACGTCCACGTCCACGTCCACGTCCACGTCCACGTCCACGTCCACGTCCACGTCCACGTCCACGTCCACGTCCACGTCCACGTCCACGTCCACGTCCACGTCCACGTCCACGTCCACGTCCAAATGCACAAGCACCACCAAGAGAGATGCCACACCCGTGAAGCCTGCACTCCAACATACCATAATAGCAAGGTAAGATATTGATTACCAATCACAGATAAATAGATCCTATCATACTTACTCTAAACATTTTATTCTTGAAGGCCAGCACATACGAGAGAGCAGTGGTCCCTGGAGGACACTGCAAGAATCAGCAGACAAATGAGGAATTTGGTTCGCCAAAATGTTATGCCCAGCCGAAGTATCATCAGGGCACAATTCATAGAATGCTTACCTGCCATGTGGGCACGCGAATGTTCAAGCAAGTGGCAGGAACAGCGTGTGGAGAAGGTCAGGACCCTGTGGCGAAAAACTCAACATTAAAAAGAACAAAACAAAAAAAAAAAAAAAGAGTTGATCCTGAGAGTGATCAGCCCCCCAAAAAATTATATAAAAACCAAAAAGAGTCGATCCGAAGAGTGATCGGCTCCCAAAAAAAGGCCTCCTGGGCTGGTTCGGAGGCCGAAAAGTCAAATGGTATAGCGTTTACGGTAGGTTGGTTCGAATCCAACATGACTTCCAATGAGACAGTCACACTGAAAGCAAGATTTTGTAATTAAAACGAAGATATGGAGGTTATCAACCACTTAAAGAAGAAACGAAGCAGAGCTCTTGCTTCTCTTATGTGCAAGAGAAACCAAATTCAACAACTTCTTAATGACGACGTGGAGAACTTATCTCCAGTGCATGATAAGATGAAGGAATATGTTACGGCCTTCACCAACTTCCGAGAGGCAAGCGACGCTCACGACAACGTAATTAATGATGGTGATGCAAAAACCGAAGCCTTCATGTGCTTCTTAGATGTCAAAAAAAAATATCTAAAATTTTGCAATAAGGTTTCAGCCTGGGCTTCGTCCATGGAATCTCACATCGATAATTCATTTTTGGGCCACCGTACAATACATAACAAGCAGCTGATCCTTGTTGCTTGATGTGAAAATAGCCCAGAAATTAGCAAGTTTCAAAAGAAGCTTTTAAGACTGTAAACAGTTTCACGAGTCACAACTCAAAAAGCTAAAAGTCCAAAGCTGCCGGTTCCTTCAAGTTCAAATGGAATAAAATACAGTTTGAATTCAATACATCAATTCTGGATGGCCTCGAAAAAATTACCAAGCACCTTTTAGAAGGAAACCTAACAAAGACAAACTCGGAATGTGAAAAGCTGCAAGCATTAGTGAGCAAGCGGAATAAGTTATTCCGTTTTGCAGACAAGAGTCCTGCTGGCTGGAATACCGTTGAGGAATATGAGTTGGATGATTTAGCTGAAGACTCAGACGACGAAAAGAATCGTGCTGGGCAAAGGAGGGCCATGTCCATAATAAAATCTAAGAAGCAGTCCAATAGACCATCCACTACTCCAGCTAGACCACCAGCTTAAGAATTTTCTGATGCATCTCAGTTTCAAGGCCAGCGCTTCCAGCCCTTTCATGTACCCTTTGGGTCTGGAAGCAATCTGTCTGAACGACAGTTGCTTCAACTGTGGGCAACGTGGCCATTGGGCTGGGTCACCCATCTGCTCAAACAAGCATAGAAGCGAATGCTGCCACGCTACCTCGAGATTGTCTAATCGGCTCGGGTTGCAGGTAAAATGTCACGGGACTTCTTCCTGTTCCTTCTTCGGTTTTTCTGAGTATCTCTCGGGCTGCCGTAACTTTCAATGTGCAAAAAATCACGGCTTTAGGATATTTCGGCGAATTACTTGAAATCTAACAGATTGATTTTCTTTAAAATAGTTGGAATCATTTTGTAATAGCTTGAAGTTTATGATGTCGTTTACCGCTTGCTTAGGTCTCATCTCGTTTTAGAGTTATTCGATAAAAACCAATTTCAACAATATTTGTTTATCGTTGCCAAGGAAACGTCAATCAAGCTAAAATTAACATCATTTTAAAATTTCATCTTTCAAGTTAAGACTATGAATAAGCCAAATAAAAATGAAAGGTATGGTCTGAAAAATACTATAGGAAACCACCTTAATAATAATGACAGTTAAGATAATGTAATCTCACTACTGACACCGAACCTGCCAAGTCAGAATGTTTGCGGATTGATTAACTTTATTCAATCAGTAAAACAATCAGGAGGAGCGGAACTGGGTTTAGTTAAGACAAGAAAGAACAATGTTAGTATACTGAAGCAAGCACCACCATCGTCACTTGCCGAGTTAATACAGGGTGTTTGGACACTGACACGCCTGCACTATTTGAACCAGAAATTCATTGTCACGTTCCTAATGGACTTGAAATACCTGAAACTCTGGTCAAATTACAACGTGGTACAGCAAACAGGATTAATGTACAAGTTACAAACAACACTAAACATGACATTGTTCTAAAAGGAAGAACTGTAATTGGTCAACTTCAATTAATATGATAATTAGTATGATCTCTAAGAACGACACTGACATAAATTTCACTGACAATCAACCAGTCCAGAGTAATTATTCACGAATACCTAGACCTTTATAAAAAGAGGTGAAGGGGTACATTGAAGACTTGCTGAATAAAGTTTGGATTCGGCCCTCGTTCCTCCTACGCTTCACCAATTGTCTGTGTAAGAAAGAAGGACAGAGATTTATGGCTGTGTGTTGATTTTAGAGAGTTGAACAACAAAACTGTTGCAGATCGACATCCTATTCCTCGAGTCCAAGAAATCCTAGATAATTTAGGCGGAAATTCGTGGTTTAGTATTTTGCATCAGGGAAAGGCATACCACCAAGGGTTTATCGCACCTGATTCGAGACATGTTGAGCACATACGGTCTGCTCTTCGTCCATTGGGAGAAAGTGGAGTCAAATTGAAGCCAAGGAAATGTAGAATGTTCAAGCATGAAGTGTCTTGCTTAGGTTGCATAGTGTCAGTGGATGGAGATCGACCTGACCCATCAAGTGTTTAGCTGTTGTTGCTTTGAAAGACTGTAAACCTACAACTGTTGGAGAGGTACGTAAGGTACTTGGTGTCATTGGTTATCATCGCCAATATATCCCTAATTTTTCAAAGACTGCAAAGTGTCTGTTTGAACTCACCAAGTCGGATACTTCCAATGGTGCTAATTTAGGCCATTATTCATTCTCTGAAAGTAAATCCTGTTCATGTACTCAGAGTGAAGTTTACTGGAGAAGATGGAATTGACAGTGGGGCTTTGGCATGGAATGTTTTGCTACTGTAATTATAAATATAGGGAAAACGTTTTTCCCTGATGGGAGCCCATTGTACTCCACGAGTGCCATCCAGAATGGAAAGCTATTGGCGAAATTTTTGCAGCATGCTTGGCACAGGGAGGGCCACCACCTTGTTTTCTGGCACCCTGTGTTTATTATTACTTTAATTGCTGATGAAGATTTTGATTTCACCACTGCCAGCCAAGATCTCAAGAAACACGACTGAAAATGAACTCAAAATTATAGAACAAATAAAGCAGGATTTTGGTCAGATGTAATCCTTGAGCATGGTTACACAGGGATTATCAACAAAGGCAAATGTAGAGTCCATTGCAGCTGCAGTCATTGTCAGCATCCCAAGTAGAAGAGCTTTGATGCTGAGAGAATTCAAAAGAGGGATGCAGTTATATGGTTTGGCTGACATTGTTACAAAGCACCCCAAGGCAGCTAGAGGTCTGTTTGTTTTAGGCCAGCAGAAGGCTGTAGATGGGGATTACTTGGTCTCTCTATTAAAACCAGAGTACTGCCCAGAAGGAAGCTCGCACTGCCGTCTACAAGAAGCTGTTTTGGATAACTTCCAGGACTTCGTTATGGATCTGGAAGATCAATCAATCTGTGGTTACAAGGAAGCATTGGCTTGGAAAAGCGATGATTATTGATTTTGATGATGATTTACTTGATGCTAATGTTAATAACAGGTTTTCCAAGCAAGACATGACACCTGCATCTGTGATGGGGTGGCTAACAGGGCAACAGCACAGAGATATAACCAAGCAATTGCCAGTCCAAGTTAAATTTGATCATAATTGTATGGAAAGAAACCCAAATCACAGGGTTTGCTTCCCATATGGTGGGCAGGAGATAACATTTCCAGTTGCTCACATGTCAGAAGCACAAGAATTTAAAGACAATATTCTCATAGCTTTGTGTAAAGGACAGGCCTTCTGTATGGCTTAAATTCAACATGAATTGATACTGAACTAAAAAAACTGAATTTATGATTATAGGAACTAGGCAACAGCTTTGCAAAGTCAATACTAATGGACTATTAGTTGGCAGTACTAGAGTTTCTAATGTTAGTGAAGCTAGAAATCTTGGAGTTTATTTTGATTCAAATATGAATCTTAATGGTTTGATTTTATGCTCCTTAAAATATTTAATTCGGAGCGTCCCTGGGCACGATATCTTTTGTTAATGTTTTACATAGTAGCATTAGTAGTAGTTTATAAGACTGGTATCAGATTACAGATTAGACCTCGTGTATTCAGCACTACATCTGTGAGTTCTCCACTAGCTAGTTTTAGTCTTCGTTTTAGTCTCTAATGGCCTACAATCTACGCAAAAAAGTGCATAGGAGGATCATGACAGCGATAACAAGGATGAGCAATCAGGACTTTCATCGCCATCTGGCTCGGAAGTATGCAAACAAGAGTAGCGCAAGTTTGTAATACTTTAACCTCCAATTTTATAGAAACAGACAGTGAGACAGATACTGAGGATGACGTCACTGATGATAATTTCACTGATGAAGATTAAATGTTGTTGCAATGTTTTATTGAGGTTGTTGACATAATCTTGTAAAAACAGCTAGCTGCCATGTAGACAGGAGATGTAAGGAGCAGTTTTAAGTCATTTATCAGCTACATTACTGCCAATTTAAGTGTTAAATTTTGTTTGTATACATATCTGCAGCTAATAAAATAATAAAATTGAAGCATAATTATTCATAACCCACCCCCAATGTATTAGATGAAGTTTCTTGACCCACCCCTTTTTACTGCACAAAAATGATGGCCCACCCCCTCCTGTACTTTATGACCAGTCCCTTATTTATGGAATTCCTTATCTCAAGATATTAAGACCACTGGCTCGGTGTCCAAATTTAAATCTTTAATTAAGACTAAACTTTTAAGGGAAGCTTTTGATTAAGTATATTCAATTTTATTAGGCTTATTTTATTCAATATAGATACTATATATTAATTTATTAGCTAGAATCTTAGAATTGTATATATCATTGACTCTTTAGTATTGTAGATATTATCTATTTGTTTTGTAATTATTGTAAAGCACTATTGGGCTGTTTTAAGGAAATAGTGCTATAGATATAAATAAAGGTTTTTGCAGATTGCACAACCAAGTAATTTGCAAACACTACATCAGCTCCAGTACTGTACTGCCATAGCAAAGAATGCACCATTGTCCAGCAGTCAGTGGAATTTTGCACTTGATAAAATAGGCCACCATGATATAACAATAACCCCTTCATTCTATATCGTCTCAACAACAGCATCAAGAAATGTGCTTCCTGCCACATTGAATTCTGTGAACCACTTAGTCCACTGTTCCTTGGTGTTGTATTACAGCACAAAGAGGACTTATTCAAAAGAGCTGATGGTACCCAGCAATTATCAACTGAGCAAAACAGATACTACCATTGTGAGCTGAAGTGCTTGAAATTAAGGCATTCTTACTTCAACGCAAGTTTAGTTCAACTTTATCCTGAACTTATCATTGATGAGTGCCTAAAAGAATCTGTTTTTCAGAAAATCGGTGTAGCATTATAGATAGCCGAGTGCATAGAAGGGTACTACGCTTCTCCGTTGAGCTTGTATGCAATAGGAATCAAGCATGATACTAATGTCACCGCGGCGGCAATTAAGCTCATGAATTTTTCCGACACTATACAGTTCAATACTTTTGACACCCTGAACAACATGTACTTTTCAACGACAAAACTTTGTGACAAAATTTCGGTCGTTCCAAGCTCAACTGAGTAGCATAGTAACAGATTATTTCTCTAGTCACACTTTAGTTGGTTGTTACTGGTACCTTTAAAGAAAACAAAAGTTGTTTTGCTGATAAGTAGGTTTAACTAACAGACACAAATCCGAAAGGATGGCCTGGAAAAGGGATTAGTGACATTTTTGTTGGTTTTTACTGTCAGACTTAATTCTTTTGGGCTACCACTTAGGAATTTAATAGAAAAATATCTAAAATATCGAATCCTGGCTCGGAACTTGACTTTACTGCTAGTTTATCTCACATGTCTATTGAGGAAATTACCTTAAACAAGTTCTCTGATTAACAACAATATGCATGGAATGGATGTGCATCTCACTATCACTGTCTAGCATCCTTGTCGACGATTTGGAAGACACTATCCCTTATGACATCCAGGACAATATAGGTGTATGTAAGTACGGCGACGATTGCACTTTAAACAAAGCTGTTTATTCCACAGAGATGAGCCATGTGCAAATTGTTCAGGATAGTATGCAAACCTGGTCTGATAATAACAAGATGGTGATAAACTCTGCTAAAACCAAGGAAATGTTGATCAGCTTTAGGTATGTACCATTTCCTGACAACCTTGCTACAGAAAGTGAACAAATCAAACGTATCCTAATTCATGCGTTGCCCAGCTTGTGGTAAGCAATGTCATAAGTGTAAACAGTTCAACCACTTTGCATCGATGTGTTAAAGGAAACAACAGAAAAACAAACCAGTAAACAGTGTCATTGAATGATCAAGATAACCCTTTGGCAAAGGATCAAGATAAAAGTTTGGCTGACTTTGCAAGCTAATTTATTGGATCACTTGGATCAGGAGAGAAAGAATGGGTCGAGACAATCAACTTTGGAAAACTGCAAGTCAAGTTCAAATTAGATAGTGGAGCTCAATGCCATGTTTTATCTAAGAGCCTGTATCACAAGATTACCTCTAAACCATAGGAACGTTCCCATTAATGAGCTAGCTGATTGGGTGAGCAGCACAGTTGTTTTAGACAACACAGGAAAAAAATCCTAATTTCCTACCTTGTTTATGTATGGATTTTTTAGGAATTTTCAGTTTCCATGCTACGAAAAATATCCAGACATGGAAAATATTGGAAAAAGTGTGGAAAATTGAAGAAATTATGACAATGCTTTAGGAAATCCAATCTATTACTTGGTATGGTTATCAAATACCACATCATTCATGGGAAACGAGAAACCCAATGTCAGTATTTACATTTTCGGTTTTCCAAGCAATGGATAGACTTGGTTTCATGGAAATCCATGTTTTTCTGGGATTCTCAGATTTCCAACAAAAAGACTGTTGGATTTCTAGTTTCCAATATTGGATAACCAGTGAAATTAAAGGGTTGGTTTTATGGAAATTCATGTTTTTCTTGGATTCAACAAAGTTTTCGCTACTGATTGTTTAAGGCAAATTTTCTTGCATTTCTTTCTGTTTGCATCTCGTTTATCACATGTCTTTCACTTACGATTGTGTCGTGACACCTAAGTTATATGTGAGGCATAGAAAAATATTCATTTTAATTAACAATTATTTATTCTTTTGCATTACAAAAGTGTAAATAAACAATTTTACCCTTTCTTTACTAGAAACAGCAGTTACAGCGTCGGGATCAGAAGACAATGCACCTCGTAAGTCAAGGAAAAGCAAGGAGCAAGGTAATAAACCCAGAAAGACTCGAATTCGACACCAGCACAGTAAGGATTTTTTTAAATGTCTTAATAAAGCGAAAAATAACCACTTTCAATTTCGCCTCATCCCACACAGCTCAAAAAGATTCTTCCCATGAGTACTGCGTTGGAGGAGTTGGTGGAGAATACATAGTGAACGTGAGTGCCAGCCAATCTTGTATGTGCACCTTCTTTGTACAAAAGCCTAGAAAGGTCCTGTGTAAGCACCTTGTGTGGACGATGCTATACCAATTGAATGAGGAAGAACACAGTTACATTCTACAGCAAGTGGCCCTAACACCCAATGATACGGTGGCCCATAACGGCAATACACTTAATATATTAGTCCCAGTACAAAAGTATATTAGTCCCAGTACAAAAATATGTTAGTCCCAGTACAATTTTTTTCAAGAAAAGCGTTCTTCCATTCTCGTACCCAGACCCCAAGACCTTCCCTAGTGAGTAGTTGAGTAGGGTCTTGGTACAAGAATTTTCCGAATCCCCTCCCGTTCGTTGCTGCTACACGTGTTCGTTGTGATAAAAACATGGCGGAATCATTACCCTCATTTTGCTATAAATGTGGTTTTAGTTTAAAAAGTAGTTTTGAATATTGTCCAAAATGTGGCATCAAAGTAAGAGTGACCTCTTTGAGCACTAGTACTTCTGTTTCACCATCACATGAAACGATCCCCGGTCCAACCAAGTTTTCCTTGCCCAACTTTAAAAAGTTCAAGGCGATGAAAGAGTCAGAGAGGGATTCATTTTTCGTCCGAGGAAAAGGAGTCAGCAGGAAAGAAGAAGGAGGAGGAGATCGTGACTATAAACATTGGTGTTATGAAGGATAATAATTCTATTATAAGAGGTGAAAGTTTACCACTTAAAATTGTATCGACAGCGCGGGCTCCGGACATTCTTGAAGCAGCTTTGAAAAAGCACACACTGTTCAATGCACGCTTCGAATCTTCAGTGGAATACATGCTAGTTTTCAAGGATGGTAGTGAAGTAAAATACATTCCTGGGACTGAGAAAGAACCATTTACCTTAAAGAGATACAAAGAGGAATCAGGTTTGGGATTTGCCAATTTATTCAATTGTTTGGGTTTACAAAACTAAAATAATATGTTGTATTCTATTATTTAGGAAACACTGAAAGACGTATCCTTGAAAACATAGAGGAAATTGTGGAAGATTCCTTGCCCCATGATGCACTCAATACACAGCTTGACAACCCTAAAGCTGCAAAAGAATTTTTGTTAAACAAAATATCTTTCTGTAGTCAGCAAGAAAAGGTAAGCCTGATGTCAGTGATAATAAATTCCTAATTGGAAAATTTTGTAATTTACTACAGATCTTTTTTTGACAACCTTTTTGCACACAGGTCAGTATACAGTAGAAAGATGAATTTTACCATTTTATGCTTTTAAATACTTTCGTATTATCAGAACATGAAGACTAAAGGTGTTTTTGTGAGAGACTTTGGTAAGTACCAGGAAGAGATACCACTGTCTAATTCAGTTATGAATACTTCACTGTTTTATTGAAATGTATTGTACAAGTTTAATTCACAAATGTAAGCTCAGTTATGTAAAAAAAAGTGAAGTGAAGTGAAGTGAAGTAAACGTTCAAAGCTGTGTACACATAATATTATTTATTTTTCTCACTACCATATTTTTTTCTGTTTTATATTCTGATTTCAAGATGTTGGCAAAGAGGTGGGAAAATGTGGAGTGAAAAGAAAGCAAAGGTATCTCAAACATTGTCAAAATTGATGTGATCTATCAAAAAGAGAAAAAAAGTGGAGACCAACTGAACTATGCTGCAAACATTTTTCTCGAGTTTTTTCTAAAGGTAATAATTATTGTTATGACAACAGTTTATAAAATATGAAACAAAAATATTGGGGGGAGGGGGGCAAATTTAATTAAGCCAAGAGCAAAAATGTTCTTATGCAAATATTAACAAAGCATCAAGCATGGCAATTTAAAATTATTAACGCTTTCACATTAACTTCAAGGTTTGCACTAGTTGGAGGGATATAACTAAAGTGATGAGGAGCGAGGTATTTGGAAAAAAGGAGCAGCACTCTATTGATGTGTATGATTTACAGGTTTGTAAGAGTCATATAATTAAATTATCAATGTTTGCAAGACATGTAAATTAATGTATCCCACATACACATATTTACCAACTATCTAAGCCAAGAACACAGATCCTGTGTTGAAATGCTTGATTAGCTGATCTTTTGTTTTTATCTTTTGTTAAAGTGCAAAGAATGGGGTTTTATGCTGCGGGAGATGTTTGGAAGATCATTAGGGACAGGTGACTATGGTCACTTGACCATCGAGCATTCTAGTATGCTGATGAGGGAGTTTGGTAGCATGAGAGAGTACTCAAACCAATCCATTAAGTCATCACATGCATTACAAAGGCAACTCTATTCAAAGGCAACTTCCCATGACAGGCATGGGTACACTTCTTCAAGTAAGTTAATATTATTGTCCTAACAGTTGATTTAATAACTCTTGAAATCATTTCAGAGAAAGGAACTAAGAAGTAAACTTAAATGAGTCTTTTTGTTTTTCAACAGTTAAACAAATTATTCTTCACTTCTACTCTGAGCGACTTCTGTTCTTCAGATTGTGTTTTAGGAAAGCCTTGGAATGTAATTTGAAAGGTACCAATGATATTTTGCTGTTCATAGTGTTCAAATGAAAAGCCCTATTTTATCAGATTTAGGATGAAAAGTCAGTTCACATGCTAATTAGTTACAACCACTATTGCTTTATTATGAGAACAGCTAGTATAAATCCAATTGCCATTGTCATTGTAAGGTTTGTAAATTAAGGCTTACATGCTATTCCTGTGTATATATTATTAATAAGTAATAGTACCACAAGTGCTGGGGTGTTGAATAGTGTGTAGTGCAGAGTAAATCATTATACGAAATTATTGAATAATTTAACATCAATTTTATTAGATTGTTTGAAATTATCATTGTATTGTTAGGTATACCATTTTACTTTGTAGGATGTGGCTGGACAAAAAATTAAGCAAAAAAATGTAATGTGGTCATCTGGTGATATTTCCTGGGTCCAAGAAATGGATATGCTAGTAACAAACATCTTTGGTAAAGACTTCATGAATTATCAGTGTAACAAATATACAAAACAATGGAAATTGCACCTGGAAGCCTGCCAACATTTGTGTACAACCACAACGAAAGGGAAAATGATACATCATCTGATGAGCTTCCTAGTTGTACCACAACAAGCCAATCACAAATCATCCACCAATCACAAACCATTAACAACAGTGCCACCCAATCACAAACTAACAACAACCAACCATCATCAATCAAGCTCTCTCTCTCTCTTCCAACATTCTGTCAACACTGGACATCAGGTGATGATGCAGATTATCTCAAGGATAAGATCATGCAGTATACATGTGCCAAGCCTGATGACATGACCAAACTGCAATGGACCATGATGCTGCTTCATTTGGCAGGCTCACACTGGGGTCTTCTAGTGATTAACATCCAGTCAAGGCTTATATATTATGATGACGGTTTCCATTGGAAACCTCCTGCTAATCTTGTGCGAATGACAAAGAAAGTAGTCCAGTCATTATATGACATATCAGACACCAACAGTCAATTTGACACTTCAGCTTGGGACTTTTCTTCAGCAATAAGTCACTTTGGAATGCCAAGTTAACCTGCAGGCAGCAGTAGTTGTGGAATGGGTGTCATGTCTGTTAACAGCATAATGAATGGTCCTATCACAACATTGACTGATTTCAAATGGAAATTTGATGACATGCACATCTATCGCCGTGTCCTGTTAAAACAGTTTTTTGAATGGGAAATAGATGTTTCTTAAGATAAACTGTAGATAACATCTCCTAACAACACTAAGGTAACTGTACAGGTCTGTGTTAAAATGTAAATGTAATAATAGTCTAAACATCGTTTAAGTCATGTGACATATAGCAGTTTTATGATTTAAGAATTTCAACAAGTCTACCCTATTGTAATTAAGCATTTTTTAATTTCTAGTTCAAACCATATTCGACATATTCTACCACATTCAACCGTCTCAATAAAAGCATCAACCAATAAAATCAGTGCGTTCGGATGGTGTACTATTGAATCAACCACTATCCCCTGTAATCGTGGATTACATCACAGGGCAGGTCGCTTAGGTTCATCACCGGGTGGAGCAGTTTGTCACACAAAACCAGTTTTACCATCACAATCCTTGATTAAGTCAATTTGTTACCCAGAATTATTCAAGATATCTAATGAAACAGTGAAATATGGTTGTACATATGAGAAAGATGCCATTTTGTCTTATGAAAGTGAAATGAAAAAGCATCACAAGGATTTCAAGATTACACAGGATGGATTGTTCATAAGTTTATACATGCAACCCCTGATTTTCTTTGTTCCTGCTCATGCTGTGGAAATGGATGTGGAGAAGTGAAGTGTCCTATTTCTAAATCAGCAGTAGCTTGTTTGGATAAAGTGATTGGGGTTTTCCGACTGAAAAGGACACACAACCACTACTATCAGGTGCAACAGCAGCTGTTTACATTACATACAGAATACTGTGACTTCATAGTGCATGCTATTGATGATCAGAAGAATGCAGTAATTGTGCAAGAACGAATTTACAAGGACAGAGAACATTGGTTTAAATGCTTACTAAAACTTAAAGAATTCTGGTTCACGTGCATTTTACCAGAAATCCTTGGCAGGTGGTACACCAAACGAAATGGCGTGCCTAGTGCAACACCCGATCTTGAGAAAATTCGTTTTTTGTAGAATGGATAAGATAGATGATAATACCATCATTTGTGCAAACAATGATTGCCTCTATGTTAAATTCCATTATTCATGTCTGGCTATTTCTACTAAGTCTCTTATTCCAGCTACATGGTTTTGTCCATATTGCCAAAAACTTCCAAATTTCAAGAGAGGAAAATCTCCAACAAGTAGTAGCACAGCAACACCAAGTGAAGCTCCTGTCCAACCTATTTGTGTTTGTAAGACAACTGCAAAGAAGGGTGACAAACTCTTAGAATGTCACAGTTCGAAGTGTCCTTATGGAAAGTTTTTTCCACTTGGCATGCTTGAACTAGAAACATCTACCAACAATAAAACCACGCTACAAATGGTATTCCTGTCCCAACCAAGCTGCATACTACAACTGGTATTCCTGTCTCTCCTTCAACTACAGTTCCTCATGGTCCCAGTAAAGTCCATCCTTGTACAACTGTTCAACAAAGGCATAAAAATGTAAATACTGCTAGCACCACTCTGTCCCCTGAAATGGAAACATTGCCAATCATTACTGGTATTCCTAAAATTTGTGCATCAAAATCCAATTCTCACAAACTTCTGGGAGAGCTTATCCTTCATGATTCCAGTCTAACACTTTCTCTACAATACAACTGCTCCATAATACAACCAGCACATGTCCAGCTTCAGCAAGCCAACCAATTACTGAAAGGTTTCAAAAGACCAATTATAGGTCCAGTAAGAAATTTTGACATTGTAAATGGTGAATTTGTTCAAATATTGCATACTGGGAATTGCCACTGGGCTTGTGTAAGCAATATTGGATGTCCCGCTGGTATGGTAAACCTTTATGGCAGTTTATTTAATGATGTCATTGAAAATGAAGTAGAGTATCAAGTTGAAAGTCTTTTATTTGACAAGCATAAAAGTTTATCACCTGTCCCAGTACAACAAAACAATGGCAGTGACTGTGATGTATACCGACTAACTAACGCAACAACATTGGAGTACAAAGCACGACATCCAGTTATACTACCTAATGACGGGCATGTCACCGACCTCGTGATCCACCACGTTCATGAAAGGACAAGTCATCAAGGTCGCGCAAGAACACTGGCAGAAATATGATCATCAGGCTACTGGATTGTTGGAGGCAGTTTAGCCATTGGTCACCACATTTCCAAGTGCATAACCTGTATTAAGATGAGAGGAGCCCCACAACTACAAAAGATGGCAAATCTTCCAGATGATCGAACAACAGACTCCACCTTTCACCTACTGTGCGGTTGATTGTTTTGGCCCATTCATCGTTAAGGAAGGTCGAAAGGAAATGAAACGCAAATGAAACGTCTTGGAGAGCCATCCATATCGAAGTAGCGGCACACCTAACCACAGACTCCTTCATTAGCGTTTATTGTCGCTTTGTGGGTCGCCAAGGACCAGCATGTCAACTAAGACCTGATCAAGGAAAAAACTTTGTAGGAGCCAAGAATGAGCTACAAGCTGCGATCGCAGAGTTCAATGATGCAAAGATTGTCCAATATGTAATTGTACATGGGATTAACCATGATTAAATAGACGTTCAACCACGTTTATATTAATTTAATACCAAGCTTTCGCACCGCTGGTGCATCTTCAGGGCTGAATGATATTTTACAATTGTAACAAAAACGTTAACTAAATGAGCGCGCTACTATTGGCCAATAAGGTAACAAGAAAACAACGTGTAAACATAAACAAAAGTAACTGTAAAAACTAGAGCGCGCTCACTAGAGCGAGCTCACTGGAGCGCGCTTGCTAAACTATGGAAAAGAATATGTTAATAAAAATGACAAATAAGTAACTAGAACAAATGAAAATTAATTGGAATGATCCTAAAATACAAAGAATTACAATAGATTATTGGCTAATGATTGGCACATAGCTAGCTGGTAATATGCGCCCGCTGTCCCTAACGCTATTTTTAATAGTTTAAAGTTTAAATGTTTCGAAGCAGGAATAAAGGAAATCTTTCCCATAAAAAAGTCTTTTTCAGAAGAAAAAAATAAATAAAACGTTTAAAACCCCCTCTATTTTTAACGAAAAATGAGGCTTCATTTATTTACCCCTACTTCATTATTTTTACACTTTTACATACAGCCTTGCCAGACGAGATGCTCTCAGAGATTTTCAAGTCATTCAGTATTAAAGATATCCTGAATAAGCTAGCACCTGTTTGCAAAAGATGGAGAACTGTGTCATTGAGGAATTCCCTGTGGAGGGACCTCCCTTTTGATGAATGGGGGATCACATCTTTGAGAAAAAATTATTTAATGAGCATCGTGTCACACTCCCCAGGTTTTGAACTTTTTTCAATGATCCCTGATAATGTCCATAAGCTTGACAGCTCATCTAAGGAGAAACTAATCCGCCATTATTCCCCAGACTTGCCATCAGCGAGTAGCGCGTCGCAAGAGTTCGATCTATGGAAGCGTTTCTGGTAATTCAATTTTCGAATTTTTGCGATGGTAATTGCCTTGCAGTATACGGCTGTGTATGATTAAATTATTATTTTTTCTTTTTGCAGGGCTACCAGTGAAAAAAACCCACCAACACTCCAGGAAGCAATGAGACGCTGCAATGCCAGCCTCTATCCAAACATCCATACCATTCTACGTTTGCTACTGATCACTCCAGTTACTAGCGCTACAGTGGAGCGAAGTAAGTCGTCATTGCGTTTCGTGAAGAACCTGTACCTTACCACTATGAGCGAGGATCGCCTGAATGCTCTGTTACTATTATTTATCCACAAGGATATTGCTTTGGACTACAAAGCAATTGTTGATGATTACGAGAAGAAAAACCAGAGAAGGATGGCATTTGCCAATCCTTTGCAATGACAGTCCGCACCCTCTCCTCTGAAATTCCAGGAAATATTTTAGCGAAAGTTCCTTCTGTATACATATAAGCACCACGTTCCAAGCAGAAATAAAGCATATTACCTGTTTTCAGCCATTAGTACGAATGGTGTTCAGCCAGTTTATTAGCATTATATGAAGGAGAGTTTTTTGGAAATTATCGGATCCTATCTGGCCCCCCCTTTTGAAAATTCCTGGATCCGCCCCTGACCTTGTTTTATATATATACCGTATTTCCTCACGTATAAGGCGCATCTCACGTATAAGGCGCACCCCCAACTTGAGCCTAATATTTTTTGACTCTCTCATCAAAAAAAGCTTCAAGCAAAAACTCGTTTATAAGGCGCACTATGATTCCAATTTGAGAATGAGCTTGTGATGAACTATTGATATTCTATTTTCCCAATAAAACAAACATGTTTGAAGCGAAGTTGAAGCTCACAAGCTTAAACTATCCTAATCGGACCTCAAAGGAATGGGTAGTTTTGAAGCAGTTGTGAGTACCTAAAGGGAAAGGGGGATTTTGAAATCATTGGGCATGAAAAACCCTTTAAACAAACTCAGAATACCGCAATCGTTCATTTATCTATAAGTCTTGAACTACAATCAAACTAGCTAAATTTAAATTGGAAATGTCTAAATCACGCCGCTTTGCATACGATCTAAACTTCAAGATCAAAGTAATTTGTTACGCCGAAAACAACAACAGTAATCGTGCCGCTGCTAGAGAATTTGGAATTAATGAATCGATGGTTAGAAAGTGGAGAAAAAACGAGAACGAGTTGTTGTCAGGAAAGATCAAAATAACGGCCAAGCGAATGACTCAAGGAAAGGCAAGACCAAAGGATCCAGACATGGAAAACAAGCTCATGGACTGGTTTGAGACTCAGAGGGTCAGAGGTGAATATCATATATAAAATCATGTCAACAATTTACACTGTTTACTTGTATTTCTTTATATTAATTATTCTATTTTTTTTCATAGGCATTGCAGTGAACAGTCTGATGATAAGACTGAAAGCGAAAGAATTCAGTGCAGGCGAGAATTTTAAAGCATCAAATGGCTGGTATGGTCGATGGAAGATTAGACATGGGATAAGTATGAGATCGAAAACGACGCTGGCCCAACGCATGCCACAAGATATGGAAGACAAGATCGTTTCTTTCCATCGATTCATTATACGCCTTCGAAGACGCCACAACTACGATCTCCACAACATCTTCAACATGGATGAGACACCGATGAAGTTTGAGCTTCCGGCGACAAGGACCTTGTCTTTCACTGGCGAGCGAACAGTACCCGTCAAGAGCTGTGGTGCCGAGAAGAGATCGTTTACAGTAGCGTTAACTATTCCCGGAGATGGGCAGAAAATTAGTCCTTGGTGTGTGTTCAAGGGTAAGCGAGCGCTTAACAAGTTAGTAGTGCCGTCAGGATTCCACGTTGGAGTACAACAAAAAGGCTGGATGGATGAAGAAGGTATAGTTCGTTTACTCTCGTCACGTGTTGTGCTTAGGTCACGTGTAGAATCACGTGGCCTGAGTGGTGTGTTTGTAGTTGTTTTTGAATGCACGCTTCAAAATATGTCTTACTAATGTGACTTATTTTTCTATTTTTTCAGGAGTAAAGGCGTGGATTATAAAGAATATTGCTGTACCGAGGGACCACCATGGACTATTGGTCTGGGACTCATTTCGAGGCCATCTTACTGAGGATATTAAGTCATTGTTACGAAGAAAACGGATCGACGTCGTTGTTATTCCTGGTGGTTTGACTCCTCTGCTTCAACCCCTAGATCGCTGTATAAACAAGCCATTCAAAGACAAAGTCCGTAGGGAGTACAGCAACTGGTTAGTTAAAGGTCCGTTCGAGTATACACCATCAGGAAGAAGAAAAGCCCCATCCAAAGAGACCGTGCTGCAGTGGATAGACAAGTCCTGGAAGTCAATACCATCTGAGCTGATCAGAAAGTCCTTCAAAGTCTGTGGCATTACTAATGCCACTGACGGAACTGAAGATGACTTAGTCAACGAAGAAATCGAAGAAGCGGAGGAAGAAGACGAGATGGAAAACGAGTTCGAAAGTGACAGCGAAGACGACGAATAGATAAAATAAACGGCTCTTTTAAGAGCCAACCCATAAAATAACGGCTCTCTTAAGAGCCAAAACATCAATAAAATGTCATGACAATATGCTTAAATAATTGTGATATTCTTTGTTTGTGTTAAATAGTGATTAAGCGTTGTTGCAAAAAAATTTTTTAGAAAACTCTCGGCTATAAGGCGCACCCCCAAGTTTGGACAGAATTCACAGCACTTTATGATTCTGAAAGGTCAAAAAAGACGCGCCTTATACATGAGGAAATACGGTATATATTTTGTTTCTTCATAGGGAAAATCAATTTCAAAATGCAGCATTTTAATGTTGGTGGCACCGTGAATGCCCAGAACCAGTTAAAGGAAGATGTCTTGGTAAGAACCAGAAGACCTGAACAAGGAAATTGTGGAGAAGGAAAAAGAAATCAGAGCGAAAAAGGAGAAGCGTTGGCGATTGTACAAAAATGTGAAGCTAGCTAGTATGTTGCGGTTTACTATAATTCTAATAAATATAGACATTTTTGAGTAAGCTATCCATCTAATATGGCAGTGTACAGTTGCGTATGCCACAATCCGGAAGGACAATTAAAAGGCCTAAAAGATTTCAGTTGAATAGTTAATTAGCGAACATTTGTTTGTTGTTTTTTCGTTTCTCCTGCAAATTCATCTACAAGACCTATAAATGTAGTAAAAATCTTTGAGTTCATTAGTTAGCAGTAAAAGTCATCAAATAAAGAAGTCATCAAATAATCGTGTATATTGAGTCTTTGCTAACTCCCTTCCGACACGTTGGATTGTACAGGCAGCATATCTTTACAGGGCACATTTTATTTTGAGCTAGCTAGTTTACTGTAAACAAAAAACCTACATTTTCACTTTATTTGTTTTCTTAGTTGATTAGCAAGATTAAATGTGACTGAAAGGAAGAAGGGAAGCCCTTAAAGTGCAGACTCAGCCAGTGAAGGACTTTAAATTTCCCATATTTCGGTTCTTTATATAATCAAAAAGAGCCAATGTGAATAATCATATTTTAATATTATTCCTAGGTATTTATGAACATCCTACTGAGCTCACCTTCTTTAGAGTCATTTATTATATTTTGCTTTGAGAATGAGCGATTCGGAATCAAAATGAAGTATTTCAACAGAAGAAGCAAAGCTTTACCTTGGAGTTGTTGGCAAAAAGAGCCAAAAAATCCCTGAAGAGACATCCAGAGGTTTGTAGATTCCATTACCCAAACATTATACAAAATCATTGAACAAAAATGCTTATCCAATTTGTTCAGAGAGGGATTCTGACATATACTATTTTTTATCATTATTATTATTCAAAAGGGACAACTAGGATACGACAAAGAATATAGAGAAAATATGGTAAATAGAGTCAAAGACAAAGCAGGCTTGTGTATGTATATTCTATGTTTTATTATCCTTCAGTATTTTGCTACTCACAGCACTTCACTAAGTTGCAATAATACACCTTTTTGCTGATAGGCCATCTTGATTTCTATTGTTTAGAGTTAGACATGCTGACAGGGCGATCATTGAAAAAATCATAGTATTCAAACCTTTGAATATTCATGATCCTTCCTGATGACGTCATTAGCATTATTTAAGGACACATTAATTATGCGGCGCGAAGTTTGAATGAACACAGAACCTTTTCCAAGATGTCTGTTCGTCCGACCAGCAGATCTTCTAATTCTTCACCATCAGCTTCTGATGTAGCACAAGTTATTGAGCCTCTCCAACAAGAATTGACAGGTTCAACATCTGCTGATGGAGTTTTGCCGCCTGCTGGTGGGCAATCTTCGCAAGTTCCAGGGGAACAGATGGAGCGGGCGAGGCTACAATCTCAAGCAAAAGAAAATGGGACACATATTATTCTGGAACAACGTTCCCCCTCTACCCCCTAGCAATGTTGTCTCTCATGCATTTTATCTGGTAACCACTTCATAAGCTCGAAAACTTCATAGACCAACATTGCTAAGGGGGAAAGGGGTGTAGTGGCACTTTATTTTTGCAGAAGATTGTAGCTTTCACTTTGTCAGCTACAGTTGCATGAACTATCAAAACACATCTGGACACTTCAAGACAACAAGAAAATTTACAACATTAAATGGTCATTCATCACCTCAGCAAAAGCCTACAATAATATTTCTAAGAAATGCAATCTCAGCTTAGCAGAAAAATTGAGCATTATTAAAGCAGATAAAGCCAACCTTCTCAACAAAAGATCAGAACATACATACATACATACATACATACATACATACATACATACATACATACATACATACATACATACATACATACATACATACATACATACATACATACATACATACATACATACATACATACATACATACATACATACATACATACATACATACATACATACATACATACATACATACATACATACATACATACATACATACATACATACATACATACATACATACATACATACATACATACATACATACATACATACATACATACATACATACATACATACATACATACATACATACATACATACATACATACATACATACATACATACATACATACATACATACATACATACATACATACATACATACATACATACATACATACATACATACATACATACATACATACATACATACATACATACATACATACATACATACATACATACATACATACATACATACATACATACATACATACATACATACATACATACATACATACATACATACATACATACATACATACATACATACATACATACATACATACATACATACATACATACATACATACATACATACATACATACATACATACATACATACATACATACATACATACATACATACATACATACATACATACATACATACATACATACATACATACATACATACATACATACATACATACATACATACATACATACATACATACATACATACATACATACATACATACATACATACATACATACATACATACATACATACATACATACATACATACATACATACATACATACATACATACATACATACATACATACATACATACATACATACATACATACATACATACATACATACATACAGCAATATGCAGAAATTCTGATCCACCTGAGCGAAGTATATAACTATATCGGGTGTATTGTGGGAATAATTTTGCACGCGATTCAATGTAAAGAAGCGTGACTAGCGTGGAGTTGATTGCCAGCGCTATATTATACACTATATAGCATCGAACAACTCGGAAGGCGAGAGCCTAAATGTTATTTAAAACACCAGACTACGTCAAAACGTTGTCTCTCAAAGTTATGTCGTTAAGCAGATAATTAAAGTCAACACAAGGCAAAGAAAGTTCAGTTCTTACTGTCGTGACCTCTGCTCAAATAATTTTTAAAATCGCCCAAGAACATGTAACGGCAAAACAAACTTTACATTCAATTAAAACTATAATACCAAAGCTTGAGATTACGTTGAGTGTTTTAGATATACGCTAAAGTCAATTAAGGCGTAATTAGAAATATTTAGGATATTCGGATGAAATTGTCTTTCAAACTGTTTAATTTATGCAAAGAAAGCAATAGAAGGTTTTGCTTACATTATTGAAAGCACTGTTGCTTGCTCAAAGAGCTGATAATGATTCATGAACTTCTCACTCAATGAGGAATTTTCCCTGCATTTTTGAGGACGGAAATAACTTTTGGTTTATACAAGCTACAGAGTTTATTCTCATAAGCAGTGTGATTCGATTAAATGCAAAATATAAAATTTGTGTTATTGTGCACACTTTCTCCTCTGATGTTTCAAGCAATGGAATCTTATATTCTAAATTAGAAATACTTCTCAGGCATAAGTTTAATCTTTCCCTGATGTCTGGCTCAAAAGACTGAAAGGTTTGCAATTGAGTTATGCAAAAGTCAGAATATAATGTAAATCTATGTTATTGTAGCTATAAATTTGCTCCGTGAATATCAATAGAGAATTGAGTCGTGATTTATTTCGACACACTTTACATATATATATATATACATATATATATATATATATATACATACATATTAATATATATTAATACATAAATAATTGTCTTATACATATGTACATATTTTTAGATAATTTTAGTAACTTAGGTATTTAGATAGTTCGAGGGCCACTGGTTTATCAGTTTTTTTTGTACTGTAATGTGTTACCCTCTATAAATAAAGTTTATGGCTTTTATTTTTCAACACACGTCACTATTTGTGACGTCATCGACCTCCTCACGGTTGACTGTAGGAAAAACTTGACTATTTCGCCTAAAGGCTAATGTATATACTAGCAACTACAAGTGACTCGTACTAGTATACATACACCTGTTCGAAAAAAGATGATGCAATATGTGAGATTAAAACAATGGTAACAATGGCAATTTCTAAAGGTAATACATTGGGGTTGTACATGTTTTCTTGTGTTAAGCCACAGCTAAACTTAAAATCTGAAAAAACAAAAACATAGGAGCTAGTTCTGTTAACCTGTATTCTCATAAAGTATTTTCACTCTAATTTTTTTGCCAGATGACTCCAGAGAAACTGAAAGTGAAATGTTATCGGAGACCGATGAAGAGTTGAATACGGAAATCGAATTATTCAATGCAATAAAGATCAGCCAATTTATACTTTAAAGAAGAAAGGGTTATCCACCTTGCAGATATTTAAGACTATACTACAATAATCCTGAAAGAATATGTACCGCCAGACCCACTGGTATAGAAAGAAATGCGGGATTTTTGATTGATCTGACGAATATGGAATCTAAAGATCTCACTGCGGACGACTGTGGTGCTTGGAAAACTAGCTGTCCACGCAAATGGTATCGGGTTCACAGAAACCGTTCAGGTAGAGTTTCAAAAGTAGTTATTCAACCCACAAGGCTACTAAAGAACAAAAAGGAGTGGTATTCCAAAGAATCATAAAAACTGTCAAAAAGGATGGTAACACGTTGCCACTAGCCTTTATACAGCCTATGCTTTTTTGTAGATAAAAGTATTTTCCTTTTTTTAAACAATTATGCATAAATTATAAACACTGCGAATATCTTTATTTGTTTCGGACATGATCATCATCGTGATATTGAATATTCCTGGCAATGTTTTGGTTTGCTTTGTATTGCTTTTGTTTGATTGTTGTTTTTTTTGGATTTTCTTTATCTTCTTTTTTGAAAGAATCGTATAACTAATGTAATTTTGGTGCAAAATACCTTAAAGTTGTCCTTCTGGAAGTCTAGCTCAATTAGAAAACTAATCAGTGGCACCTCATGACAGCTAGTGTAATGCTAGCATAAGGATTGACTTCTTATATAATCACATTTGAGATTATTGAACGGGGGGCAGTCCGAAACAAACAAGCAAACAAAAATCGGTTTCAAGATTTCCAGACGTTTATTTCTGCCGGCTATAGACAATTCCATTATTTCATTTTTTTTTATCGTAACGATAAATATTTATTTCTATACTTGCAGGCACTGAAATGCCAACTCGTGACGTATTAGCAGAAATTTCGAAGAATCCAAGGCTTATTATAGAGCAAAATACGAAAATTTTAAAAGAGAAAGAATCATATGCTGCAAACCCCAGAAAGAAAGTTGAAGTGCCAGGGGAAATCAGGGGAAATTACGTTTGCCAATTTATTTAATTAAAAACTCAAACTCAGACAATAAAAAGAACTAAAGTTAGCACTTATTTTTGTATTAAGGACGCTGACCACAAGGCATACCGAGAGCTAACCAAAGATGACGATGAAGCAGATGCAAATAATACCAAGGCATGGGATTTCAGCAAAACGTATGCACCAAACATTGCTTTTCGTTGCTGTTTCTTGACAATCATTTTGTATGACATTATTTTTATCTGATCTATACAGGAGACGTGATGTAGAGAATGTGAAAACGCCCCTTGCAGTTATGAAAATGGTTAAAGGATGGCACCCCGATGCTCCTAAAGGGTCAATTACAGGTGCACATAGTTTCTACTGCTCGAGCTCTTTTATTGCAAATTTTGAATCGCATTACCTTTTACACTAATTGATTACAGTGCACGTTTCATTTAACATAAAAACTTAACCACTGAAACTGTATTCCTTCTCAGTAAAGAACCTGACCATGATAAGGTATAGTACGTTTCCACCTTTAATGACAGTCTTTACTCCTGTTTTTTTCCTTAGGAACAAGTTGCGAGAAGGAGAACAATGGAGAAAACTTCAGGCATGGCAATTGCAGAAAAAAATAAGTACAAGCAAGTGATGGACATAGCGTGTCCATATGTCATCTGATCACTCTTACTCAGAGGAGGAACATGGGAGTCTTTTTGTGTCGACCAAATTAGCTTGGCGATCCAACTACATAGATCGCCTATTAGGTGCACTAGACAAAAAACATCAAAACTCACTCTCGAAGAGGAGTAAGCGCATGGAGAGAAATCACTACTGTTATGAAGATAAGATCAGTGATCGAAATCCATCTCAAAACGCTCCTAACTGGAATATAGGAAGACGTTGGAACCAAACGAATGATGATTTCTTAGGGTTCGTGTTTTCCCTTTAATAGTTTTATTCAATCATTATCAATTAATCACCAACACGGATGGTAATACACCTCTTTACCTTCGTATGCAAATAGAACATTTCATACCACTTGTTATTCCCTTGAGATTAAGTTCTTAGAGGTCCATTAGAAACTAGAAACTCAGTTACAGTACGACGCGCCTAACCGTAGCCACCCTATAAAGTTTGGTAAACGTTTACCAATCAGAAAGCGAGAATCCGTACGTTTGCTGGTGAACTTGTGCTTTGCTGTTATCTCTGATACCGATTTTGCTCTTTTTGCTTGCTAACACTTAATACTTTTTCTATTTTTCTAAAGTCTTTTTCTCATGTAAATTCTTTGCAGGAAGTGATTTATCAGTACTTGTAAAAAAAGTTTATTGGATGGCTACGGTATGGCGAGTCACACTGTAAATGCTGATGTGACCAAAGTATTAGTTTTAGAATGAAGAAATTTGAAATAGACCTCCCCGGCCTGGGCCTAATTTTTTTTTTTCTCTTAAGAATTTTATTCTTGTTTAAGTTGCCACCATAGTACAGTCATGAGTTCTCTCATGCGAGATTTCTGAAGAAACAAATGCTATTCTAGGTAAGCGAAGGAGGAGGTCTATTCAATTGGCTATAATAATTAATGTGCTCTCTTTTGAGACCTATTTAGCTCAATAATTAGCCATTCTATATATACACCAGTAGTATGCGTAGTAATATTTGCTCTGTAATATGCCTCTGTAAAATCCGTTTGTTCAACTGCAAACGTTGCAATCTCTTACTGTATTAGAATTTCAGTTTCACTTGGAAATATATTAATTAATTCTCCATTTTTTCAGAAGTGTAATTTCTGTGTGGTGCATTTACTTCATTAAAGTCATATATAAATGTATAAATGATTTTCTTATTTGTGATCATCAGTGGTGGGCTAAAGCTTAATAAATAGGGAAAAAATGTTTCAAAGTTGCTTACAAATTTTTGTAAATTATATAGGCCTCAACATGAAATTTACTGCAAATTTACCTGTCATTTCAATGATGAAAATTGGAATTTCCAATAGATTTACTGGGCACAAAACTTATTAACTTATTTAGAATCTACCAACATATTTAACTGACATGTAAATTTTGTAAACGCGAAATTTAAGATAGTTTTAATTGGGGTTTACAGAACTATTAAATTTGCAATTACATATAGATTTAATTGACATTTAAAATTTTGTAAATATCAAATATTGCGCAATTTACGATTGATTTACTGTGACTGTAAACTGAGCTTTTACTGTATTTATGGGAAAATTAAACATGTATGTAAAATCCATATTAACAGTGGTATGGTAAACTACCTTAAACTCTATTAAATCTAAAATTTAATGAGGAATTTGGGTGCAGTTTTATATCTAAGTAAATCCAAATTTTCGTCCAGTGTGAGACATTGCAGCTGTCGAAGAAGAAGCATATAAAGAAATACGCATACTCCTGCTAAAAGAGGTTCAACTACAGCATCCTATTGTTTTTGATACCTTCAATCTGTGTGATCTTGAAGCATCTGGCAAGCTCAGTGAGTTAAAGTGTAAGAATATATTGAACATATAACACATTGCACCATAATTTGATACACCAAATAATCAACTCTTCTAATGTACTACATATAAAATATTTATTGGCCAACCACAGGGTATAATTGTTAAAAATTGTTGCTACCACTGCACCCTAACTTATCATGTTTGAGAAAATGTAAAAAAAAGGAGAGAAAAGAAATCATATTCGCTGTGATTGTTTAGTTTCTGTAATCAACAATACAGTATAAACTCATATTATAAAAGAACCATCAGTGAATTAAGAACAATAAGGCTGAAAGTTATTAAGTGCGAATACGCAGAGAAAGGTCAAGAAGTCCGTTTAGAAGTATACGAACCATGCCAGATGAAGAGTGTGAAATGGAAGTCTCAGAAGGAAACGGTCTAACTCCTGAGCCACAACCAGAGCCTGATCATGAGCAAGAGCCCTGGGAAGAAAGGAGAAAAAGAAGAAAGAAAGGACGTCTGAGCAAGAAGAGATAACAACATATTTTTGTTACAACCACATGAATTTATGTCATGAAGCCAAGTTTTCGGACTAAGCGTCCATCAAAAAGGTCATTGTAAATATACTTTTGTGTTACAATTTCGTGCACACATTAAATATATCCAGTTTCAATTATGCTTATTATCACGACCATTTATCCATTCATGCTTTAGAACTGGCAAGATGTGAGGAAAGTGAGTCCTTTGTGATGATGTTTCGCGTTTTAAAGATCAAACTTTTAAGACAAGGCTGACAAATTTTCTTATTTTCCAAGAACTATTATTGAATGGAACGTATTATCCTCTGATAATTTCTCTTTAGACTTAAATTAAGTTAAATTATCAAAATGCATTAGAGATTAATTAGGGACGCTTGTGGATATTAGTCACCTGTGCAGCCACTGTGAGGTGCTTCCGGTTTCCGTCATTCCCCCACTTGCATCTGCTTCAACTTGAACAACATTCCTTTCTACGAATTTGACCAATCTGAGAAAGCCCCATAAATGATCCAACATAACCGGAAATTGAATTTCCCTGCAGCTCTACAAGTTAGGTGCATTCGTTAGTATTCCCCCTGCAGAATGCTTTGTGGATAAGAGTAAGTTGCCTCAATAAAGACCCAAATCATCAATTTGACACTGTGTGGGTCTCCTGTTGCCCAGGATGCTGAGCAGGTGAACACCTTGTGTCATTGTTTCCATGTGAGCATGTTGTGATTTTGTTCAGGTCACGTTTCATCAATACAGTCAAGTTTTTTGTTATTTTCTACCCTTTTTCCTTAGAACAGCACGATTGTAAGTACACCATGTATTTTCTCATGTTCACGTTTCCCTTTGTAAAATTTTTGTTTCTGTTAAATAGTTTTTAGCGCTAATTACGATAATTACCACCGAGTCAAGTTCAATGAACTAATTCGGAGGTCATTCGCAAGTCCACAATAAATTATACTGTTGGAGCTAACCAGAGCTAGAACTGATTAATTTAAGGATATCAGCAATGTTGAAAAGCGTGCCTACATTTGTTCCCCCAAACAAAGTACCTTTAAGTTCTTCATACTGCAACCATCTAATTGGCAAAACTGCGATGGTTAGTCACTATATTGATAAACGGATTATTGATAAAATAGACGAGCTAGTGAAGCAAAACATCACAAACAGGTAAGACGCTGCATCAGCCAGTTTGTGGATGGAAATCTGTTCCAAGGTGCTGACGCCAACAAAAAACCCAAAAGATCTAATTGTCGTTATTTTCCGACTAGAAAGGACTTCAGAAACCAAATAGCAAAGTCTCTTGCCACATTAAAAGTGTGGAGATGACCATTAGTCTTTGGCTAAAAAAATAGATTCATGACAATCCCTCTCACCCGAAACCAACTTCTTTTACAGAACAACAGACAACAAGGCCGAAAGTGAAGACAGGGTATCATTAGAGCAACCTTTTTTGTTTGTGCACCAGGAGCCTTGGCAGAAACGTCTTTTCGAAAGGTATAGAGGTGAGCTCTGCTTAATGGATGCACGAGTTCATAATAAATTAGGAGTATGTAGCTTCAGTGATATGATGCTTTTGTATGTAAATTTCGCTTACACAAACAAGTAATATAGGTTCACGTGAAGAAAAGATTAGGAACCTTGTTTAAGACATAAGAGAGAGTAAAAAGAAGAAACTGAGAATTGAAGAGGTAAATATTAACATTGACTTTGTAAGTATTATTTACAAAAACCATGCATTATTTGGGCTTTTTTAATTGAATATGTTTAAAAATGTACCCTAATCAATAACAGAATAACAAAAATTTAATACAGGAAAAGAATATTCAACACTGTAAATTAATATTCAGCTTTAATATAAATTTTACAAGATGAATTTAGCCTCAAAATTTTTTCTTTTGTTTTTCCCAGCAAGTCATTGAAGAGTTTACAGACATTGATGGAAATTGTTGTGATTTCCTAACATACTTGAAATCCAATGGCCTTTATGCTAGTATTCTGCTGCATTCCTGTTAATAGCTCTGGTAGTTATCAAGTATTGGTTGTTAAAACTGATGAAGCAGTCAGTTGCCTCTCTCAATCTGTTGAGATTTAAAATTAAAGACAATTAATTCGAACTAGTTGAACGAGCCAATTGCCCATATTTCCCTTGGATGTATATTATAAAATGTTTTGCACCTTCCCAGTGTTACCCATTAATCTCCTTGAAATTAAGTACCAACACACAAGTGACATCAGAGTCTGAACTCAAACAACAAAAACAAACAGATATTTTTACCTGACTAATTAGTTAGAATATCTGAATACTAAAAAGCCTTTTCCTGCTCCACTTTAAAGTCAATATAAAGTCAATAAACTTAAAGGATCGTCTCCAAACAGTTGCTGATTTGGGTCAAGTCTTAAGCTCAGAAGAGCAGAAAGAAGGGCAGAAGGAAATTTTGGAAAAGACTGTGAGTGAAGTACAAACTGTTAATCCCACCGTATTTGAAGCTGTTGATAATATAAGTGGAAGGGGCTCTGAGGAATCAGAAGTTGAAGTGGTTGAGTGCACTGAACCTCCAGCAAAGATCAGTATGTTGTTTGGTAATTTTAATAGCAATGATCATAATTGACCTTTGTGAGAATCAAGGTCATTTAAAAATTTTGAAATAGTAATGATGATGATTAATTTAGTGATTTGTATTGTTTTGCGCATGATTATATATAATATGGGCATTACAACATATATGCAAGAGCCGGTCATTGAGAATATAATAGCACTTATAACATATCCGTTAATTATTTACTCCACTTTCCCGCGCGAGTTTGCTGTTATTCGAAAAAAACGGATCAAATAATTCATTTCGTCATCTCAATCATTCTTTTTACAGAAAAGCAAAGAAGACCATGCACCAAATGAACTATCAGAATACGTAGATGTTTGTAAAGAGCTGTCAGTTGAGCACGAAAAAGTATATTCCGTTCCTTGTGAATTTGGACCTGAACTGGTAGATGGCGAGGTTAAAATTCGTTGCCAAATTTCCGACTTGCTCATTAAATCTGGTCTTCAAAAGCAAAAGTTATTCAATGTATGAAAGCATTTTTTTGAATCTTCGATCCACCACACCAAAGTTGTTTCAGCTTTTGGACGTCAAAATGTCCAGTCTACTAGTGTAGCCAACCATGAGATCAACGACGCCAAAAAGCTATCCTTACTTAATCGAATAGCTCCTGGAACTTTTGATTTCAAAGATAATCATGTTTCCCGTTCTTTCTTCTTGTGTCAAGGGGGCATTAATAGTCTAAATCAAGAACATGGGTCATTTGAAAACAATGTAAAGTGTCACCTGAAAAGTAAGCAGCATGTTGAATTTTCAAAAGGAAAAAAACAAGACACAATAATGGCATTTTTGGCTCTAGCAGCGGTGACCGAAGCAGTAAAACCAGCAACGTTAATCAATTACCTCCACAAGAGTACTGCAAAGGTTATCATTCAGACTTTGTGAAATATGGAAACACTGAATATGATCCCCAAGTATTATTCAGTAGTATCCAGAAATACTGTTTCATGACAGGATAAATTCGAAGAATACTTTAACGAAAAGTTTACAATCACCTTCCATCAGGATGATCTGAGGAAGCTCAAGCCCTTTTACGAGGTCCCTGGTAGAGTCCATAGACGTTTTCCTGAAATTCAAGTTTCTGCACTGTGTGGGCTGGACAGGCAAGATCTACACTCCTGTTTGGACAAGCACAAGAAAAACATCTCCATGGAGATGTAGATAAATGGAGTAGCCTTTACTTTTTTTGAAAGAAAGGTTTCCTAAAGCCAAGAACAGCGTGAGAAAGCAAAATTAGGTTCGTGTATTTCTGTATAGGTTCGATTGCTCCACCCGCCATTTTGTTTTCACTGGGTTCCGATTTCTTTTCGGGTTAGTTTAGGCCGCGTTAGGGATCCCTTGAGCAGCCTGGGTCCGAATTTGCACTTTTGTTCGAGATATTTCCATTTAAAACACGATCCTTCACCCCCATGTAAGCCGCCATTTTGTGAGCCAGCAATACATCAGCGGAATCTCTCATGACGTCGCAACGTTAAGTTCCTCGTGTGTTTGCAGTGTAAAGCTTTACAAAACTTGTTGTTCTCGGTGTTTTTTCATGTTTTCTTCGAAATGGTGCACTGTTGTGTGCCAGAATGTACGAATCATTCTACTAAGACAAAGTCTGTGAGTTACCACAAGATTCCTCGGGATTCTAAGCTTAAAAAAGCGTGGATTTCTCGGCTGAGAAGAGATAACCTTCCCCCGTTAGAGAACTGCTACGTGTGTAGCGATCACTTCGCACTCGACTGCTTTCATTTGGACTTGAGAGAGCAATTGACTGGAGAAAGAGGTAGAAGACGCTTGAAGGCGGATGCTGTCCCAAGCATTTTCAATTTCAATACTTCAAATCGTCCAAAGATAAGAAGATCGACTACAGAAGACCGCTCAGTACGAAAACAGCGAAAACAGGTAAGCTGGTTCATAAACTTATAAGTTACATAGTAGCATAATGTAGACATAAGCTGAAATTATTGAGTTTTTTATGAGCATATGATAAGTTGACTTGCATTTAAGTTAACTCACTCTGTTTTCTATTTGTTACAGACAGTAGAAGAACTATTAATCCCAAGCGATACTACTAGTACTGGTGGCCATGACAATACCAATGATGCCAGCTTCCAAGTGACAGAAGATTTGACATTTGAACCAGATAGTACGCCTGGCACAAGGGAAGTTGGTACTCAATGTTCTTTTGAACGTCAATCGTATATTATCACCGCAAATGCCTCCACACAAACAGACCCTATCTTAGACAAAGTTGAAGATAATGTCTGTCCCCCTACAGAAAAGCCTGTATCCAGTGATGTATGGCTGGTCAAGCATATCAATCATACATATGCTAGAGACAAGATAAGAGATATCACTCCTTCACCACAAAAATTAGAGCCATGTGTAACACCAGTACAGGAAAAAGATGAGGAAGATACTGATTTCAATGGCTTTGATGATGATGACAATGACCAAGACTTTACTCTTGCTCAAGACCAATTGTCATCTACAGATACTGACACTGACCCTGAAAATGTGGAAGACAGTCATGTTGAAGAACCAAAATACATAGTTTTTCGTTCTTCCTTGTCAGAGTTATTTAAATACTGTATGAACTGATTGTCACTCGTGATTTATTCTTTGACAGGAAGCCTGGTCTCAGTTAGAACAACCTGCATGAAGGAGCATGATACTACTTGGCATTCACAGCCAATTCTAAACAATCGTTCTCCTGTTGGTAACCTTTTAATTTCTTCAGCAATCTCGAAAACAACAACGGTGATTCCCATTTTTTATTTCAGTATTTTATAAAGAATTACATAAGCTGTCAGTGTTCTAAATTTGAAGAAAAAATATCGGAAAACCATAACAAAAACACGTATTTGGATAAACTTCAATCTACATTATGGCCAACGTGTTACCAAATGCTGCATGGTGGCTGCAAATTCGAGCCAAAACTAAAAGCTATTTGTATGTAATCATAAATTTACACATAATATTTATCTATAGGTTTTTAGACATTTTTTCGAAAAATATTTAGCAGTCCATTAAGTTCTTCTATAAAAAAAAATGACTTTACTGTTCAACTTGTATGTATTGTGCACAAGTGATTTTCGACAAAATTACCGATTAAATGTAAATAATTAATGTTAAGTTAAAGAGGAAGGACTTTATACCAAACAAACTTTTGGCCAAAGCAGAAAGCAACCGACAAACAAGTCCAAGAAAGCGAAGAAAAATAACAAGGAAATAGAAAGAGAAAAGTTAGTATTCCATTGTAGAAATTTTGTTGCATAAATGCACAGTGTTTCATGACACCAGATAAGAATAAATAAAATTTACTATGTTGCCCCCGTACTGAAACAGGGGCAGCTGAAGGAACTGAAAATCGCAGAAGCTAAGGAAAAGAAAAAGAAAGATACCGAAGCCATTGTGAGAATATACATTTGTGTAAGAAAGTATGTTTAGAGGGGAGGCTGTAACCCCCTTGCTCCCGGCCCTCCCTCGTCTGCCACCTATGTGAAACCATTAATTGTGCATGACCTGTCCAGTGCAGCCATTGAAATGGACTGTTACACCAGAAGTCCAGATCCCTACTCTTAGACGTATAGTTCGACAGTTTCGTTTTATCTATACATGTCTTATTCTTATACATATTAGTGAAGGGTGGCCATGGGACTAAGGACCTTCGGTTGAACGTAAAGAAAGAGAAACATTGTTTTTGATATTATTTAACATAATTTTTTCCCCTATATCTAGAAGAGAGGAGAGCGTACTACTAAAAGACAGACTATTGGCCTTCATCAATGCAATGGAAAGAGAGGGGGAAGTAAGCAACATCATAGCCCAAGCTAAAGATGAATGTAAACGGCTCCCAACAAAAATAGGACAGGGAGGGAAAGCTGGTAGGGCCATATTGGAATGTTTGGAGGGCAAATCTAAAGAAAATATATTCGTGAGAATTGAAGCGTCAGAAGAATTGGCAACCTTGGCTGATGACATAGTTGAGATGAATTATTATGAAGAAATGAAACCAATCACCAATATATTAAATCATTGTTACGGCACCGATAGTGATCAAACAGTTTTGCCCAGTGCAAACATGAGCTTTCGATCATTCACTAGCATAAGATATTACATATTTTTTGGAAAGAAAAGTTGATATTCGATGCAATAAATGGCCTATTAAACTGGGTAGATATTCTTCCCGTGTACCAGCAACTTTACAACGAATCTCTGCATTGCTCTCTTGGCATGGCTACACCATTTGAGGTTTATTTTGGCAGGCAATCAAACAGTGTATCGAACAAACTATCACATAAGGAAAAGACAACCTATGAGGTAGGTGAGCAGGGTTCTGAAGAAATTCCAGAAGAATTAGATGAAAACACGATGGAAAAACAACTCAAACATTTAATTGCTGAGCGTGAACTAATCAGAGAGAAAGCTTTTAAGGCCTCTGAAAAAGCCTCAAAAAATGGTAGAACGAGAGCTGCAAAGAAACCCTCCATCCCAATATGAAGCTGGAGAAACTGTTTTAATGCATGTCTCTAAGAGAAAGAAGTCTATCAAAGGAAAGAAAGTCTAATGGACACTTGCGAAAGAGTTGTTTTGAAAGCAGATGATCAAGATCATAAATGTTTTGTTAGCTTTAAAGATGGAAATATGCTTGAACTAAAGAAGATGAAAATAGAAGACAAAGAGTCCCTAAAGAGATTGTGAAGTAAAGAAAATCCCTTTTTTCTACAAATTTACTAGATGCGACCATCAATCGAGTTCTCTGCAACGAGAAATTAAATGGAGACACTATAAACTTGTATTTTGAACTCCTGAGACAACGACTGCATGTACTAGAAGATCACCCATGTATCTCTTTGGGAAGTACTTATTTTTTCCCTCTCTTGAGAGATCTAGAACTTCATACACAGCATACATCAGCGAAAACCCATTGTTGGAATATGAACATCTTATCATACCGTTACATCTGCCACTTCAAGAACATTGGTTACTTGTTGTTATAAGTATATTGAGCTTATGCACATATATTTATGACCCAGCCTGCTTATCGGAACAAATATATGACAGAGTGTTTGATACTCTACGAACCAAATTCATAGCAAGAGAATGACAGACACTACCAGCTGAGGAAGGTGCTTTCTTACACGAAGACAATTGGGGAAGAAAAATTGAGTCTTGTCCAAAGCAAGATAATGACCAATACTGTGGTATATTCACCTGTATCTTTGCAAGAGATTTAATATTCTCAAATTGTAGGATACCCATCGCTGATAATGATACATCCAACTACAGAAACAAAATGGCAAATGATCTCCTGGAACTCGCAACCTCAGTAAAACGTCGTGACGGTTTTGACTGGTTGCACGGTACAAATCCAGATGGCGAAAATCGCAATCTTGCTGTGGAAGTAGACAATGCAGGGTTGATATTTCGAGAGCCGTTGACTCCAAAGGATGGCAATTGTTTGTTCCATCCCGTTAGTGATCAACTACATTGACATGGTATGCCAGCTCAAACACCCACAGAACTGCGCTCCAATGTTTAATATTTGAGGAAAAATCCAACAACTTCTGATGGTACTCACTTCCGAGAATTCGTTGCTTATCTTGGCTGGGAATCGTACCTAAAAAGAATGTCTCAAGATAAAGTATGGGGTGATTGGATTGTTCTTTGGGGGCTGGTTAACTTGCTAAAGATGGAGTTTGCTATAGTGTCAAGCATAGGAGAAAGCGGCCTACGAATAATTAGTCCACAAAATACGAAGCCATCTAAGAAAGATGTGGAATGTCCTCTTTCTGTAATGATTCTACTTGGTCACCAGGCTGAGTCTCATTATCACAGCCTTGAACCCAAAATAAATCACCAGGAAGCTGAATGCAACACCGATGACAACACAGCCGATTGCAAGATGGACGTCGACCCAGCAGAATACAAGAAGACAAAATACGGGGAAGGCAAGACTACCAAGGAAGTATGTCCAATGTGCAGGAAAAAGTTTGATCGTGTCTCGGCAGGCGTTTACCTACGTTATAGTGGAGTCATCTAAGTACAAGGTACAAGGAAGTTCAAGAACATCTATATACTAGAATTACGAAAAGTTATGCCAACAAAACTGAGAACGGTTGTCTTTCTGAGCAAAAATTTATTTTATCTCGGCCAGAACGTTGCCCATAACAACATAGACATTTTGACAGCAAGTACACTATCACTAGACTGTCTCACTTTCACACAAGTGACAAGCGTAGTAAGTCATTGTGGATTTTTATCGTAGTATTGTTATTGTTCACAAATTTCAAAGATTGAAAAATAATCAAATTCAGATTCAATTAGAATTAATTCTAAAAATAACTCAAACATTCAAAATTTTCAAGCCTATGGAATATTCTTCTTATTGTTGTTTGAAATATATTATTGTATGTAATTTCCATTTATTTACCACAATGAACAATGACGAAATAAAGACCAATCAACTCTTAAGGAATGAATTACTTCATAAAGCACATAACTGTAAAACTCAAGATAACTGTGATAAATTTGCTAAAAAAGAAAATCAAGAATGCCAGGCAAGAGTTTATCAACAAAGCCTTATCATCTTCTAAACCGAGAAAAGTCTGGCAGATAATCCATTGGATATTAATTCCAAGTTCTCAACCATTGAGGTGTGACGTTGAAAGTTTAAATGAGCACTTTGCAATTACTTCTTTTAGAACTACTGGAGCCACATCAATGGATTCCAAGGAAAGTCTTGTGGATTACATTAACTCTCTGGAACAATCAGACACGTCCAACCCAGCACCAGAAGAAACCTTTTCTATAAGAGCAACCTTTCCCCAAGAAGTACTAAAGGAGCTACAGTCGCTGAGACACGACACATCAACTGGTCCTGACCTAATCCCTGCAAAATTCCTGAAACCTGTGTCTGAACTTATCGCAGGCCCTTTAAGTAACATCATCAACTCTTTTATCAAGAACCTAGAATTTCCGAAAACCTGGAAACAAGCACGAATCACTCCAATACCGAAAGTCAACAGTTCACTCTCAAACAATGACTACCGACCCATATCAATACTTCCGGTCCTCTCAAAGATCTATGAAAGGATTGTTCAATTACGTATTGGACTTATGTCCCTTGACGTCAAGAACAGGTTAAGCTTTTCTCTGGAGTTTCTTTTACCTCCACATTCCTCCCCTGACAGATCTAGACTCATTGAAATCTCATGCTCATAGACACTTGCTTGAGAGTCGTCTAATGTCATGGTACTATGAGGTGTACCCAGAAAGTTTCCAGCTGGAAATTGAAAATCTCATCGTCATCCTTGTGAAAAACAAAACGATAGTAATATTAAATAAATCTTTTGAGTACATAAAGGTATATGAAAAGGGATAAGCAAAGGGATAATCTGCATGTTTTGTTTTCGGTCTCTCAAGTCAAAGCCGCAAATTCATCCTATGATTGATTTAAATGAGCAACAAGCTTCCATGGTTTTCTTTACTCCTCGCAAAATAATTTACAAGGGAAAGCTGATCATGCAATTTTAAGTTTTTCCGCAACTCCTTTGCACGTCCAAAATATCACAGCCAAGCGAATTTGCATATTCGTTTTGTTTATTCAAGCACGGGAAAGTCTTGGCAGTCGACCAACTGGTTTCTTAACCTTTAAAGTTCGGGAATCCTGTAGAATAACAAGAAACTTTCAACCAATCTCGGATGAAATAAAGAAGAATTGATCTAGTAAGAGTTAGACAATTTACATTGGTTGAAAAATCAAACAATTTCAGTGTTAGCCTGTTGGCATGTGTTGAGACTGTGGAACGGCTAAGGATGTATCGTGAACTTTGAATAGAAAAGTGGATCATATTGAATGATGAATTGGGCATTTTACTGGAATTCTATAAAAGAAAAGGTTAGATCTTCTAAACATGTAGTGTCATTTCATATTACAAGGCTTAAAACATGTATATAAAGATGTTCGTATGTAATGAATGGGTTCCGACTATAAATAACATTGACCTCCTAAGGTCAAGATTTTAGACATTTTGAGCAGTTTTTGAAGGGCTCTAAAAATGAACTCCTTTATTTGCTCAAAGAATTATTTGCAGAAATAGAAAGAGTATCTATCTAACAATCATTGACCAAATTTTTGGACAGTTTGAAGGTTTCGCACATAGTGAAAATATTTTTTTTTCTATAGCAGTCTCTTGGCAAATCGAAAAGTATATATTCTCTAAAAATAATTTTATATATTACAAAATCGAATAAAGAAATGTTTGAATATCTATATGCAATATTTTAGGCATTAGAAGTCTGTAGGATTGCTGGTGTTGTAAACAGGAGCTTCAAACTTGAGTTAAATTTTGGCATGTCAAACGGCCAATTTTAGGGAATATTTTCCAAAAATTATTTCTCGAAAACTATACAATATTGTTTGAAAAAACTAGACCATTCTCTTTGTTTAATTATTGTCTATGTAACTTCAAAATATGAAAAGATTCGAATTTTTGAACCTTGCCGCGATATGTCTGATATTCTCTGACATCCACTCTTAACTTCTCAACAATATTTTATTGTTTATATGTGGTTAATTATTACACTTTTAGGAGATGCTACGTTACATGTGATGAAATAGGGACCCAAAAGTCCCTCAGAAACGCTATCAATAGAACGTTTTCGTCCAAAGGTGGCGTGTTTTGGAAGGGTGTCAAAGATGAGCAACTCAACGAATATTGGTTAAAGGTGTTGGAGGAGTACCTAAGTCTACCATTAGAGCAGCAAAACAGAAAGAAAGCTACGCTCACTTTAGGCAAGCAAAAGGGTTCCAATACCTACTTACTTGGAAAAGATATCCAGGTAATTATTCTATTATGATTGTGGTACAAACAACAAGACAAACCACTTTGTATGCAGTCTCTTAACCATAAGATATTTTTGTTACCTAAATCATACTAACTCTTATGTTTATTCATTTATCTATCATTTTACCAGCAGAGGTTTTCTAATCGCTGAGGAAGACCATAGATATGTTTGGATGGTACCGTACCTCATTGGCCTGCCCTCCAGCTCAGCCGAAAACAGCGTAATTCGAGAGTATGCCAAAATGGAAGAGGTACTCTTTCATTTTGAATGAATTACGGTACTTTAGCTACCATGTACTTTCGCTACCAGTACCTTCGCTACCAATGACTATGCTTTCGCTACCATGTTGAAGTACTTTTGCTACCATGTCCAAGTACTTTAGCTACCAAAAATATTTGCAAACCAATAACATAAAAAAACTTGATCAACAGGGATAAATCTTTATGTCAACATTCGTAAAGCAGTTTAGAGTATTTTTAATCGATCATGACACGATACGAGCGATCAAACAAAGATTGCATAATGATCAAACTACAGTACGATCGCTACCATAACAAGAAAAAATCTTGATTGGTCAAGGCAACGAGCGACGCCATCTTAGCTTGTTTTCGTGAAATCAACAAGCCTCATCAAGTCACACGTTCACGCCTTTTTCAAATAAAATACATCACGTTTTCTTATTTTCACGAAATTTAAAAAGAAATGATTAGGTGTCTTAGTCTGAGATAAATTGGAAACAGTTATCGTATGTATAGACGCCAAAAACTGAACAAACAAACTAAAGTCAACTTGGTTAGATTTTAATAATTCTAGCTGGTATCCGCGGTATTAATACCAGGTAATAATACCTCAAGTACCTCTGTCCAGTGCTTTGCATAATTCATCAAATGATTATCAAAGTGTTCCAAATCACAGTATTGGTAGAGCAGGCACCACAATCCAAGAAAATCAAGGTTTCTTTATTGCTTCTTGGTTCACATAACTAGCTATTGTCCAGTTCTTTGCAGATGGCACAGCAAAGTAATTTGCAAGCACTACAGCAGTCAGTTGTCCAGCAGTCAGTTGAATTGTGCACTTGAATTAAATAAGGCCACCATCGCATAACAATAACCCCTTCATTCTATATCCTCTCAACAACAGAATCAAAAGATGTGCTTCCTGCATTCCATAACCCACTTGGTCCACTGTTCCTTGGTGTTGTATTACAGCACAAAGAGAAGGACTTATTCAAAAGAGCTGATGGTACGTCACTGGTATTACATTGAATCACTAGATCTTATATTAATTTTGTTTAATGCTATTTTGTTTTAGTTGAATGACATACTCTTTGGGCCGATATATGAATTTTATTAATTTTCAGGCAAATCAAGCTGGTAGTAGTTCCGGTATGGAGTTTTTTGGGCATCAACGAGCAATGGCCTTCTTATTAACTACTGGTCATAAAATCCTTTATCTCTGATAGACATACCAGTATTACCAAATGGATGCCTGAAGAGTGTCCAAAGAAGTGTAAAGAGCTAAGGAAGCCTGTCATTGACCATTTTTTCGATCTCTGGCACATAGCTAAAAGTATGTTATCATACAAGTCAAAGATGTGTAATTTTTGCTGGTGTTTTTTAAGATATGAAGTTTATCTTTTCCTGTTGGACACTGCCCTCACACATGAAATATTTTCATCATTCAAAGATAAATTCCATATCTTTGCACCACTGTGTAATGTCCTGTATATATTTTTGTTTACTCAAAATAGATTACATTGTTTACATTGTTTCCAGAAATCCAGAAAGTATTGACAAAGCTGGGAAAAGAGAAAGGCTGTGAAATTATAACCAGATGGAAAAAAGCATGTGTGAAACATTCTTATTGGTCACTTCAACCCCATCAAAAATGGGAGCAGTCGTCGTAGCCAAGTTTCATGCATTTCTATTGCATGTGATCATCAAGCACACCCAGCTACCGAATAAGCTGTAACTTGTAACAAGTGTAATCATGAAGAATACACCAAATCACGAGTATGGATGAACAAGCGTAAGTATTCATGCACAGGTCAGTAATAATTATTGCAAAATTTGAATTGTGTTTCTACTATAACTTTTTATAGGGTCAGATGAAAAGCTATCAGAAGCTTTGGAAAAGACAAGTTTAGTGAAAGGAATAAAGAATACCTCCCCTATGGCACAAACCAGTTATCTCAAGGGATATCATTCAGTCGTGAATCAATTTGCTCCCAAGATGCTTGCTTATTGATACTCTGGGATGTGCGCCAGGTAACAAAGTCCAAGTGACTTTCTATTTAACCATAATATTTTATCAACATTATCAACATATCAACATAATTTTAGTTAATACAAAGAAAATACTATATTATACTGTTTGCAATGTGTTAACCACCCTACGGCTCTACAGCTATTTCAAAACCCAAATGCTTAAGTTCGAAACCTTAAATTCAATTCATCATTTTAAGGACAATACTGGCAGCCCTCCACTTCAACAACATCTTCCCGTTCTCGTATCAAAAGAAAATTTTGACAATGAACTATATAACATGTCTACTTTTATAAGACATATTCTTCAGGGATAGTGTAATTCTCGTAAGACTAGCACTTTTACGGAAGCTTGCGGAAGCCAGGATACAACATCTAAAGAAATGGTTTCGTCGTGATCCTGAATTATAGTCGAAGTACAGAGCTGCGATGAAGGAATACCTGACGAAGGGGTATGCTAGAAGGTTGACAGATGAGGAAGTTGCTAAACGTAGCAACGTAACGTGGTATCTCCCACATCACCCGGTCTTGAATCCCAACAAGCCCAGTAAGGTTAGGATCGTGTTTGATGCTGCCGCCAAGTTCGCTGAAGTATCACTGAACAACTGTCTACTGCAAGGCCCATGTCTCACCAATGACCTCTCCTGGGTGCTAATAGCGACCTTAAGCACCAGGACAGGAGACGCGCAGCAGGGTAACCGAAGTATATTTTCACTTTTGATCATGCGCAGAATCTACGGGGTACATCTTCGTCATTGCGTCAACTACAGCAAAACCAAGCCTTTCACGTTTTTTAGGCTTTTTGGTAGCTTTAGTCAAGATTTCTAGTTATTTATCATATATTATGTTATTGTTTTTACTTTAACAACCGAAGTTTAAATAATTTCAATTTGTTCATGACGCGGCCAGACATTCCAGCCAGGCTACAGAGAACCAGCCAGCTAGCACTTCTGCTAAAACAACAACTCGGCCTAAAACATTGTAAGTTTGCAACATTTTATCATCCTTTATTCTTAAGATTATATAAATTTTAAAAAACTTACATTGCCTATATAGAGAAAGCCAAAATCGTTAAGATGTGAGTATTGTAAACACTAACTTCTATGGAAAGCCACTACTGTCTTAGGTGAAAACATTATATGATATTATGTTCATTTGTCATTATGTGCTCCCGTTAGACAATCATATTCGGTGGCTACCACATTATATTTAGTGGACATGGCATTATATATGGTGGACATTTCATTATATATGGTGGATATGTAGATATAAAGATCGGTTTACAAGCTTTGGCACAAAAATTTGAAAAAGAAAAAGTAGCAGTCAACATTGTGCCCACGTTAAAAGACGAGGAGTTGATAAAACTTGGTGTTGAAGCCCTCAGAGATCGAATTAGGCTACAGCAAATTTGTGCCAAAAGTATAAGAGCCGCAAGTTCTGCAGCTACTATCACTGGTGTTCCAAGCCAAACAACTTCACAAGCTGCCACAAGAGAGAGGCTGAGTCTTTTTTCTCCACGACGCACACAGTCAGGACATCGGTCTAGTTCAAAGAGGACCAACTCTCAGCGATCTTGGACGCCGCAGTTCTATTGTCTCTCAAACAGAGAAGCGAATAAAGTTCCCACTGCTAGTGAAAAGCAAGCGTTGATAAGGTCTGGCTTGGGTTTAAAGAAAATCAAACTGGAAATTAAAGATGACGAAGAGACAGTCATACAGAAAATAACCTCTGCCGATCGTGATGAGGATGGCCAACCCAAGGGCTTCCCTCGCTTAAAAGAAATCGGTAGATTTGAATTTCTTTATTGTGGGAGTAATTCCAAAGAGTTAAAGCTGCTAAAATGTCCCTGAACTGCCAAGCAATTGAGGTATTATTATATATATTTCCTTTGTGAAATTGTTATAATAACAATAGTATTATTGTGATGATCGAAGATCCTTATTATCAGTCAGCACAGCTGACTGTCGTGTCTTGTGTCTTATTTATGGTTAACAAATTTTTTTGAAATCTATTAAATTATATAATTTTATTTATTTCAGACAAAACGTAGGAGGATCTCAGTGCAAGATATACTTGCGGCCTGTTACAACGAGAACTCCCAAAATGCATAGCGAGTGAGCGATGTGTGGGGTCGCACGAACCGTCACACGTGTGTTGACAAGAACCAGGAATCATAACCATCAGAAACACTCGCTCAGTGTATTATGTAATGTGTAATGCGTGTTAATGTGTATCGTTTTGTATTCTTCAATTAAATTCTTTACATTGAAGTTTCTGATGAAAGAAAGAAAGACAATCTGATCGATACTTACTTAATTCAAGGTTTAGAGATTACAGACATGGACGAGAATCACTTGATTAAATTGCCATCGTTGTTTACCCAGGAAGAGATCCCAGTAGACAAGACAGATATCACTACCCAAGAGGATGTAGACAGATGGCCACACCTAAGTAGTCGTGTACCAATTATATCTCTCGATTCAAGTACTGAGATCGGTCTTTTACTTGCCAGTGACGTCCCAGAGGCCCTAGATCCACAAGAAGTGATCCACAGCCAGCATGGTGGTCCTTATGCAACTAGAACAAGATTAGGATGGACCATCAATGGACCACTTAAATGATATCAAGAGTCTTGTCGCATCTCCAACTTTCGTGTCAAGGCAGATGTCCAGTTGAACCAAATCATGACAGATTTCTTCAATCAAGAATTTAACGATTCTATTAGCAATCACAGAAGCGAGATGTCTACGATAGAGCGCCGTTTCTTAACAAGCGTTGAGTCTGCCGTAGATTTAAGGAACGGTCATTACTATATCAATTTGCCTTTCAAGTATCCGGAAGTCCAGTTGCCCGACAATAAGCCTCAAGCAATATCACGTGAACAAGAACTTCATGTCTGATTTACTTTCAAGAGACTTTGCTCGCAAAATCCCAGTTCACATGTTGAATCAAAGTCAAGAAAAGATTTGGTACTTGCCTCACCATGGCGTATATCATCCACACAAGTCAGAAAAGGGCCGAGTTGTGTTCAACTGTTCTGCAAAGTTTCAAGATGTCTCACTTAACGACCATTTAATGAAAGGACCCGATCTTACAAACACACTCCTGGGCATTCTCCTTAGATTCCACCAAGAACATATCGCTCTGATGGCAGACATGGAAGCAATGTTTCATCAGGTGAGAGTACCAGAACAAGATCGCAACGTCCTATGCTTCCTGTGGTGGCCACAAGGAAACATCGATCAAGAATTGGAAGAGTTTCAAATGAATGTACACCTGTTTGGAGCAGTGTCGTCACCAAGCGTCGCAAACTTCGCCCCGCGTAAAACCGCCCTTGACAACAAGCAAGATTACAGTAACAGCGTAATCAACACAGTCCTGAACAATTTTTACGTAGACCACTGTCTGAAGTCTTTGCCAACTGTTCAAAATGCCATTACACACTCCAAAGAAATAAGTGAACTCTTGTTGAAAGGAGGATTTCGTCTAACAAAGTGGGTTAGCAACAGTCGTGACGTAATCAACGCCATACCAGAATCTGAAAGAAACAAGAACCTCAAAGAACTGGACTTTACGAAAGATACACTACACTAGACACACCGTGCTGACAAGGCCCAATACAGGCCGAAACAGCTGTCCACCGTTTCTAGTTGAACTGGCTCATTTTTCAGTCGACTTGAAGTTGTCAAAGGCCTAACGGCAGTCTTCTTCAGTCGCTCACATTAAGGCTCGCAACTTATCCATTACGTTAGCGTTAGGTGTGAATTGGAACATCGAACAAGATAAATTTGGCTTCAAGATCAACATCAAGGAACGCGCACTCACAAGAAGAGGTATATTATCCATGGTAAGCGCAGTGTATGGGATTTGTCTCACCATTCACATTAGAAGCAAAGTCCATACTTCAAGATTTGTGTAGACTAAAGTTAGACTGGGATCAAGAGATACCAATCGATCGTCATCAACAGTAGCAGAAGTGGTTGAAAGACCTACCAAAGCTTGCACAATTTACAGTCCAAAGATGTTACAAGCCACCGAATTTTGGTCATGTAGTTTCTAGACAACTGCATCATTTTTCTGACGCATCTCAAACTGGTTATGGTTCAGTCTCATACTTGCGTCCCATGAATGACAATGGCGAAATTCACTGTTCCTTCATCATGGCTAAGTCAAGAGTAGTTCCACTTAAACAGATAACCATACCACATCTAGAGTTAACAGCAGCAACCGTGTCTGTTCGTCTTGACAAGATGATAAAAGAAGAATTGGAGTTTGAAGTAGACGACTCAGCATTCTGGACAGACAGCACTTCAGTAATAAGATACGTGGAAAATAAGACTACAAGATTCCACACTTTTGTAGCCAATAGAGTTTCTCAGATCAGAGACGGATCAGACCTTTCACAGTGGAAGTATGTTGATTGAAAATCCAACCCTGCCGACCATGCATCAAGAGGCCTGTCAGCAAACGAACTTATCAAGAACGAACAGTGGATATACGGCCCAAACTTTCTCTGGAAAGATGACAATGCTTGGCCACAGAGACCAAAAGGCATGATAAATTCACTGGAAGACGATGTGGAAGTGAAAAAAGAAGTGAAAGTATGCGTAGCCCTACTAGTTCTAATGCAGCAAATGAGATATACGAAAGATTCTCATCATGGTACCGTCTGAAGAAGATCATTGCATGGATTTTACGATACTTCCAAAATCTTCAAAACTGAGAAAAAACCGGCAAGTATGGAAGTAACCACGCGTTCCAAGTCAATCATAGTACATCATACCTAAGTAATCGATCACAGAAATGTTTTGTGAACAACATTTTTTCAGACTCTCAGGATATGTCTTGTGGAGTTCCTCAGGGATCAACTCTAGGTCCATTACTTTTCATTTTGTATATAAATGATCTGCCGCATTCCCTTAATAATGCTAAGCCCAGAATGTACGCCGATGACACATCAATAACAGTAAGTGCTATATAGTATATATTGAGTAACAAGCTAACAGCCTACCGAAAGAAGCACAGCACAGAAACAACTCTCCTAAACATTGTGGAGCAATGGAAATATGCTATTGATGAGAAAAAAATGGTGGGGGTTCTCTCAACTGACATGTCGAAGGCATTTGATTCGTTACATCCTCCGCTATTGTTGAATAAGTTGAATGCCTATGGGTTCTCTCAACAATCCATTAATCTAATACGATCGTATTTTACCGAGAGGAAATACAGGGTGAGAATTGGCTGTGAAGTCATAAGTGAATGGAAGGAAGTAGCGAGGGGGTGCCCACAAGGATCGACGTTTGGCCCATTACTATGGAACATCTTCCAAAATGATCTCACATATGTTGCAAACAAGTGCAACTTATCAATGTACGCGGATGACCACCAATTGCACTCAACCGGTAATAAGATCAAGGATGTTCAGGATAACCTGAATAAGGAGGGGAAGATTATCTCAGAATGGTACGACAGCAATCTACTACAGGGAAACTATAAGTATCAAGCCATGAGTATGGGACCAAAGAATAAGGACAAAGATATGCAGATAGTGATGTCCAATACAAATGTAAAGTTGGGCTCCGAAATGAAATTACTGGGACTGACGATTGATGAAAACTTGAATTTCAGTAGCCATATTGGGGAGGTTTGCAAAAGAGCTGCAAGGAAGGTGGGAGTTCTGACGAGATTGCGGAATATGTTATCAACCAAAGCAAAACTCATCATATACAAATCTGCTATACTACCCCAATTAACGTACTGCCATACTGTATGGCATTTTTGTCGATCATCTGACAGCAGGAAATTAGAACGTATCCAAGAAAGAGCTTTGAAAGCGATTTACGACAAGAAAACCTGTATGTATGGTGAACTACTCAAAATGGCAAGGTTACCAACATTAAAGAACAGAAGGCTACAGGATATTGCTACCCTTATGTACAAGGTGAAAAATGAACTATGTCCGGGTTATATCCAGGAAATTTTCAAGAAGAACAATAGTTGTTATAACTTAAGAAATTCTGACTTTATAATACCAAGGTTCAACACCGTCACTTATGGGAAACATAGTTTAAAATATCTTGGTCCCTTTATATGGTCAAAATTGGAAAAAAGTACTAGGAATTCTATTTCTTTAAAGGTTTTTAAGAATAGCATTAGAAGAATAGATCTTGAAAGTCTTATGCAAGATAAATGTCATGACTGTCCGTTATGTATCACCTGATATGCATTCTATGTATTGCCTTATTATTACTATTATTTATTTCGTCTATGATATCAATAGGAATCTTAGGCTCGATTGCATGGGTTGTTTTCTTGTGCCGAATCTAACGCAAATGGTTGATCCTTTGCGTTGGATTCGGTGCTTATTCTGGGCCGAAGGTTCCCTATTGCTTTTTTTTTTTTTTTTTTTTTTTTTTTGGTTGGTATTTTACATTTGGACGGGTTGCGGGTTGGTTGGGGGTGGGGGGGGGTGGGGTTAATAGAATACTATATAATTAGTTCCGTATTTTAATGGGCCTCTCCTGAACTCGCTTTTGTGGTTGTGGGCGATGACTTCTGGCGGAGACTGGTTGGGCACGCTTCTTGTCCTCAGTCTTGGCCGGGGGTCATTGTTTCTTCGGCTCTAGACGTATATGCGGGTTCAGGGAAGGCCTATTACTTTCTCTTTTATACATTTTATTTAACTGGGTATGATATGGGTTTTTTCTTTTTACTGGGTCTTAGATAGGTGTCCCCAATTAGCATACTATTTATATGTAAGCTAGATGATATTGACACATAAATAAAGTTTATTATTATTATTATTATTACAAAATATTGAGTCAAGCATGAATACTGAGCTTGTGGGTGTTGGAAATTGGCTAATTGCTAATAAACTCAGTTTAAATGTCGCAAAGACTGAGTATATTCTCATTGGTTCACACCCAAAATTAGCTGCACACAACCTGCAATTAGAATAGGTAATACTCCAGTAAAATGAGTAATTACTTCTAAGCTGCTTGGGGTGTTTATTGATCAAACGCTTTCATGGTCTGATCAAGTTGATAACATTGCCAAAAAGGTGTCCATGGGGATTAGTGCTTTAAAACAAGTTCGTCCCTTTGTTACATTTGACACCTTAATAATTATTTTTAGTATAAATACAAAGGTGATTATACAAAATCGCGCGCTCTGATTGGTTTTCTATCTCGGATTATCAGCCAATAATCACCTTTTCGGACAAAATGGCTGTCAGCGTGACCGTCGCGCTTTTAAAAAATAAAATATTTTCACTTTCAATGTTGTTTCCTTCTTTCTTTTTTGAAATAATCATCTTTTATTTATACTAAAACAATTATTCACCTCAGGCTCAGTGATTATCGATGAATATTTACCTCGCAGCTCGAAGACTCGCCGCTCGGTAAATATTCATCGATAATCACTTCGCCTTCGGCGAATAACTGCTAAATAATGCCCTTATCTTGCCATACTTTGACTATTGTGATGTCGTATGGGGTTATTTTAATAAGGGGCTTCTAGTAGACTACAAAAATTACAAAATCGTGCAGCTAGAATAATAATTAGATCAGACTATGATACTAGGTCAGCAGATATCCTTAAAAGGTTAAAATGGGATAGCCTCGAAGAAAGACGGTTTAAGCACAAAGCTTGTACTATGTACAAAATATTGAACAATGGAGCTCCTACATACCTGAGTACTGATTATAATATATTAGGAGACACTGTTATAATTTAAGAGGTAATTGTATGTTAACTCTTCCTAAACCAAAGCCAGATTCTCTTAAAAGAAGCTTTAGGTATGAGGGTGCCAAGATTTGGAATAGCTTGCTTTAAGTCATTTAAAGAATTTAAAGGAAAACTATGAATCTAATTAATGTAAAGTGTACATTTCCTTAGTCTGATTTGTAAATTTTGTAAATAGCATAATTTATCAGTGAGAGTTATATATTGTAATTAACACTGATTTTTTACATATTTTGATCCACAGCTTCCATGGAAAGCAATTTTTTAAGTTGATGGAACTACCGTGTCTAAATAAAGGTGATTCATTCTTACTGGGACTCTACAACTTCAAGGGAGTAGCTCATTGGAGATAAAGACGAAACTTCGATCTATTCTAGATGACAATCAAGATATCAACACTGAAGGAGTTTACCGCTGGCCACTAGGGCCCATATACTTTAGTGATCCACCCACTGACCAGCGAAAGGGGATCCGCCGTCTTTGTTATCGTTATTGTTTGGACTACGTTTGGACTACGTTCCTCCGTCCTAATACACGTATTTATTGTAAGTTTCGTCTCTTTTACTATACCTTCTAATTTATAGCTGTTACTTTATTATATCTTCCGATTTATTACAATAGTTTAGGACTCCTTCATCGTTTACGAATAAAAAAGCATTCATTCTTGATGAGCCTTTCTTCACAAACCAATTCTGATTCTAAATCTTGGGAGAGAGTTGCTGGAAGAACTATTATTCAGACGGAAGAGTTACAGCCTCGTCTTCAGCAATCCGCATGTTGTCGTTTTTGTGATGGAGATTTAGAACTTCTCGAAAATGTTACTAAAAGGCAAGGCTTGGGTTCGACTTGGATCGTAAAGTGTGAAAAGAATGAGTGCTCTTCACGGTATGTAAATAAAGAGTTCAATACGTCGGACAAAAGTAAAGAATTCGAAATAGATAAAGCTTTTCCTCTCAACATGAAGGCAATCGGCAAACGACATGCGTCTGGAAATAAACTATGTAGTTTCATTGGTTTGAAACCAGTCAACAAGCATTACTGAAAATTACAAAACTACGAAAAAAACTGCTGGTAGGTGAACTTCAATGTCAGAAGGACGACTTGAAGGACAAAGTTGTGGATGCTGGAGTCACAATAGACTGCTCTTGGAGTGCTCTTAAAACAACCAAAGTTCAACTGGGGTCAAATTGACTGGACTTCCCACCAAATCTAACTACATTTATGATATATGCAGGAAAACGTTTCTCGTTGCTTCATCTCCCATCGGGCAAGATGTGGTGTTTTAATACGCTTATGTCAACAAAGGCACTTCTGAGCTTCAAAAACAATTTTGCGTTTTTATCGAAAGTGAATTAGCGTTTTGTTACCCTTACGTTTTTAGTTCGTTGTCAAAGGGAATTTGACTGATTTACCTGAAATTTTGCAAAAGTCATGTCAGATTTTCTTCAAAAGATGTTGTAGATTTTGTATCGGATACACCTAACTTAGTAGTGTTACAATTTTAGGCGTGTATAAAAACGCAACGCGGCAATTAATCAAAAATCGGAGACAAGCTTTTGACAAGTGATCTCAGGATCTCAGAAAGATAATAAGCATGCCTCTTGATATAAGACTGACTAATTCCTATAGTAATTTTAAAAATATACGCTTAAAACTCATTTTTTTAGATTAGCTTTTTATGATAAGAATTTTTCTTGTTAAATTGACATTATTATTAATTTTATTCAATTATATTTTATTAGTTAGGTACTTTTAGTATATCGTAAATAGATTAAAAACCATTGTAAATATATATATATTTTTTTCTATATAATTTATTGATATTGTATTTTATATGTAATGCGCAGTCGATCATATATTAGCATGTTAGACTGCGCAATATTAAGAAATAAATATTATTATTATTATTATTAATTTCCTATGAATACCGGCTGTCATCGAACTCCAATGCGAAAATTTGGATAATTAGCTCTAACTCAAAAGGATAAATTTATTTTACAAAAATAAAGAAGTGAACAGCTGGGTAGGTGTATTACCAACAAACATTATGGTTACAGGACGGAAAATACATCCTGTGTAGGATTTGAGGATGTTTGCTTTTACAAATGAGCGTTTAGAATTGCTTTCTTGAGCAATCATTTTAACAGACATTATTCACCTCGAAGAAAACATAAGGTGCACCTTTCGGTACTGACCTTTTCTACCTGCGTATTTGGCTTTCTGGTAGTCTCGAATAGTGTTTTCCTTAACCAAAATGACATTTTGATCTTCATTTTATCCTATTATTTTCAAGTTGCTTCAAGTTCCTTACAATATTGCTTTAGACGAGTGACGGCAAGCTTTCTGGAGATATATCACATTTGATTGCCTCAAAAGAAGACACTTTTCATTCACATTTTGGACAAGTTTTTGAATTCCTTGCTGCCATTTTGAATCCGGAATAGTAAAGGTGCAAAGTCCGCAAAAATCCAGTAGTGCCAGTCTCCCGCACGCCATGAAATTAGGCAATGTTCCATGGTTTCACAGGTCAAGGTGTGGAGAAAAACAATGATGTAGCCAGATCCATCGTTTTGAGAAGGTCACAACACTTTGACTCCCCTGGGGACATTGTGAGACATCAAGGAAGGCAATGGGCTCTCAAGGAAGCAGAAAGATATCCTAGGTAATATACGAAGCACAAATCAAGCTATTGGGAGAATACTAATTTTGAAAAGCGAGCTCATAAGCAGGAAACACCAACCACTGATTGTCACATTTTGAAAGCTCTCAACCTACAGTTACAAACAGAGAGCTTAACATAACATTTATTCGATCTTTGAGTTCAGTTCGATTCATGCTTTAGAACTGGCAAGATGTGAGGAAACTGAGAAGTCCTTTGTTACGATTTTTCGCGTTTTCTCTTCAACTTTGGATCCAAGCAAGAACTGATATGCCCTCAACACCAGTATCTGTGGTGGTCCCTCAAGACCTAAAGCACAAGAATGGCAAATGTGTGTCTTTGCAGGTTTTCAATGTGGGCCAAAAAGAAACCACAAATGTTTATGTTTGCACTACCTTCGCTTTAGTAGTTGCAAATATCCAAAGAAAGAACCCAGTGGATTCAGAATTTCTTGGTTCCAAGCAGTTTCTGTGGATAAAAGAAATGATTGTTCCCAAGATGATCGAGACCGAAAGCTTGAAACCACCAGTGACAGTCAGGTTTTCCTGGCTTTCTACTCAGGAGACTTCATTCTCTGATAGAGAGATAAAGAGATGCTGCAGCAAAAAGCCCATCTTTCCAAAGTTGGCTTCTTCACCTTCGCCAAAGAAACGTACGTCAGCTTCCATACTGTCGAATTTGTTTGAAGAAACTGAAGAGAGCAACGTATTTTACTACAAAAGAACCAGGAAAACAAGAGAGAAAGCTTCTTTTCTTCTAGAGGAAGTTATTTCTATTTGTGACTCAAATATTGAAGAATTAATTGAGTAGCGTTATTGCAAGATGTTGCATAAGCCGAATGAGGGAAACGATATCATAAAGGGTAATTTTGAGAAGGGGAAAAAAAGAACTCCATGACCGTCCCTGGATTGCCAACTTCTAATGAAATTGGAGATTCCAATTTCGGATGATGGATGGCAAACAATTCTTCACAGAACGTATCTGGGCAAAGGTTGGGTAAGTTTCATGTATTTCAAGTTATATCCAGTAGAAAGAATCTAAATCTAAACGTAAGACAATAAAAACAAGTAGGACTTGAACCTGTAATATCCTGGCAGGCAAGGGGACTTCGTCTGCAGTGCCAGTGCCAGAAAGATATTCAACTGAATCTGAAGCTTCATGGTAGACCATTTGCTGGTGAGTAACAGTTATGCATTACTGCGATACTCAATACTTATGGTTATTTCTATGGACAGAACATGCCCTAGCCTGATGAGGAACTAGTGAAAAGACTTGCAATCAGATTTGGGAGTCCAACCTCATTGGTTTCAAATCCGCCTTTGTATAACAATCGGTAGATTCGAGTGTGGATTTCAGGAGTAGTACAACTCTTTCTTTACGACAACTAAAGCATGGCCAAGTTCTTCCAAACGAAAAGTGCAATGGATACTAGAGACTTCAATAGCGGTGCCTATTACCGTTTTGTTCCTAGGGTTTGGAATAAGTTTCTATAACAGAGACATTGTTTTTCATTCTCCAATCTATAAGACTTTTATTCTGAAATAGATGTCGACTTCTCTCGAAACTGCAATAGTACTGATTTTCCCCTTTAGGGTGTAAAATCTTATAGTGGTTAATTTTTTTGCCGCCAATTTCCCTAGCCAATAAGAAACAACGAATCCATGGCAAATACTTCAATAAAAGAAAAATATTCATACAGTCATCATAGGATACAAATTCAATCTCGTTAACTTTGAAATTTGAAAGAAATCTTTGAAATTTGACCATAGTAAATACTTCAAAGAAAGAAAAAGATTCACTAATTCTCTCATGGAGTGAATTAATTTGATAATCCTTCTTACAAATACTGCGATAGTAAAAAGGAATGTTTTTTATTTAGTGTAATTAATAACCTCAGTCATTCAATAAAGACCATCACACAAACAACACAAGAGTACAAGAGAATGGAGTTCAAGAAATTTTTTTCTTGAGAACAATTAACAGAACAGTTATCTGTGATTGGTAAGTCGATTTACTTTAACTTTAAAACCAAAGCCTCTCCCCCGAGGAAATGATAAGACAGTGCGAGACAGTGTAGCAATTGGAGCTGATCTTAGCTATTAAAATTACTATTTAAGATAAACATGTTTAACAAAGAAACAGTAAAGGTTTGTAACAGTTTAAACTCACTTCTTTTAGAAGAGAGCAGCTCAGATGAGTCAAGTGATCAGATAAACTTGTAGCAAATATTGGTCTTTTGTTGAATAAAAAATTGCTTCATTATTGTTTAAACTTGAAAAAGCAGACCTGAAGTTCACTTTTGCTTAAACTGAGGGAGCTAATTCAATGTATTCCACTGCTGATCCTACCCAAAAAGGATATTGTTAAATTTTCTAAGTGTGTTTCTTGTTACATACAGTCTTTTGCGAAATAAAACTATTTTAGCTTAATACTGAAAAAATGAAGCATGATTATTCATGACCCACCCCTACTATACAACATATTTTTTCTTGACCCACCCCTTTTATCAGGCACAAAAATCATAGCCCACCCCCCCCCCCCTTTTTTTCCGGCTCATCACCTACTGTACTTTACGACCAGTCCCTAATAATGATAGTGACAAAGATGTACAAAGATTCTTGTTCTTTGATGTCGAAACGAATCAGGAAACAGGCACCCACCTTCCAAATTTAATTGTCGTGCACGACCAGGATGGTGTAGAGAATGTATTCAGGGGTCCAAATACGAGATATGAATTTTGTAGTTGGTTGTTTACAGAGGAGAATGAAGATAGAACTTAGTCTTCAGGGGTTCGATGGGTATTTCATATTATCTTATTTAAACAAGAATGGGATTTGTGATCATGAACAGTGCCAAGATTCTCTCCATGGAAGTGAAAGCCTTGATCAGGTTTTTAGACAGCATGGCATTCCTACCGATGAAATTAGTTCCATTGCACAAAACATTTGGACTGTCTGAGTTAAGAACGGGATATTTTCCACACCATTTTAATGTGTCAGCTAATCAGGATTACGTTGGACCCCTGTCTGATGCTAATTATTACGACCCTGATGATATGTCACCTGGAGACCGAGAGAAATTTTTAGAGTGGTATGGTGAGCAGGAGGCGAGAAATTATGTGTTTGATTTAGAGAAAAAAAATCTGGAGTACTGCCGTTCGGATGTAGATATCCTACGCCGCTCATGTCTCAAGTTCCGTCGTCTATTCTTGGAGACAACCAACATTGACCCTTTCGCCAAATGTATAACCATTGCCTCAGCCTGTAATCTCGTATTCCGCAAGAAATTCTTACAGCCTGAGACAATAGCTATCATCCCTCCACATGGTTATGTTCCACAAAACAAGCAATCTGCACAAGCATTGAAATGGTTGACTTATCTTGCTGAGAAAGAAAACATCTACATCAAGCATACTGGTAATTCAGGGGAGCAACACATCAGGCCGTACAGGGTGGATGGGTTTCATGAGCCAACTAACACCATCTACGAGTACTATGGGGACTTTTGGCATGGATGTGTAACATGCTATGCAAGACAGGCAAGAAATCCTGTATGTAATAAGACGATGCAAGAACTCTACGAGAAGACTTTATAGCGACGAGAGTATCTTATTGGTCTGGGATATAATGTAGAGGAAAAATGGGAGTGCCAACTGAAAAAGGAAGTGAAGACAACAAAAAGAAGGAATACTTCAACACCCTTACTTACACCGTGGCTTTGGAACCACGACACTCACTATTTGGTGGAAGGATGAATGCCGTAAAGTTGTTTCAAATGATCCAGTCCAGAAAGAAGATCAAGTACGTTGATTTTACCAGGTAAGGGCAACAGTAATAAAGGAAATGAGTACCAGGTATTTAAAGATTAATTAATCTCTTTTTCCCTTTATTTAGTTTGTATTCATGGAACAACAAGTACTGTGAGTATCCATTGGGCCACCCAGACATCTCTGAAAACTTTGCGCCCCTAAACTAGTACTTTGGTTTGATAAAGTACACTGTTCTGCCTCCACATGGTTTGTACCACCCCGCCCTACCTTACAGGTGCAATAACAAGCTTATGTTTCCTTTGTGTCCTACATGTGCCGATACATCACAGCGAGAGTAGTGGTTTTCCTGACTGGTGTTCAACAGAGGAAGACAAACAACACTACATTGATGATTACTTCCATCATGAGTGCATAAGGTTGGAATATAGCAACATCAAGAAAAACCCAGGATTTTGAGCACTTGCCAAGTTAATGTTGAACAGGTGTGCAGTAGTTTCCTGATATCAACAAACCTTGTTTGTTCATCTGATTTAGTTATCTTTTTATTTATTTATTTTTTTTTCTTTCCAGCTTCTGGGGGAAATTCGCTCAGAGGAGCAACATGACCCAAGTGCAGATGATAAATGACCCTGAACAATACTTTGTGATCACTGATCACTAGTGATGCAGTTGAAGTACAAAATGCCGTTTTTGTAAATGAAATAATAGAGCTGCACTACATCCACCAAAGCGACTTCTTTCCTTCCAATGCCAAAACTAATGCAGTGCTTGCAGCCTTTACCACCGTTCATGCCCGTTTAAAGCTTTAAAGCGTCTTGAAAGAATTAGGACGGAACTTTCTCTACTTTGATACAGGTATTTAGTGGAAATATATTAAAATCTTCTTATGTATTGTTTTATGTATTATTTTAATCTAGACTCCGTTATCTACATATCCTGAGGAGAGAGAAAGCCATCAATTTGAGACTATCTGGGGGAACTAACATCAGAAACCGGCGACACACACATCACAATTTTTGTGTCAGGGGGTCCAAAAAATTACCATGAATTAAGCGATGGTACTACTTGTTGTAAAGTTGGGGGCATAACCCTGAACTATAGAAATACGCAATTAATTAATGTGTGAAACAGGAAACAGCAAAGAATTAACTAATTTGGTCACGCATGGATGTCATCACAAGAACACGAGTCTTATTCACATTCAGCAGAATCTTTTTTCCAAAGGAAAAGAGAAACGTAATGCGGGTTTAAATTCTCATTATATTTGTTTGTTCTCCAACCCTCGAGATTGTGCTCAAGTATCTCACTTGGCTTGTCAAATGTATCCAGGTTGCGCGAAGTTTCTTCAAGAAGCTTACACGGATGCTTGTTCTCAACCATATGGCTACTTATTTCTAGACTTGAAACAAGAAACTTAGTTATATGATGATTATATTAGTGATATTTTTTATATATACTATATATTTAACTGTATTTGTTACATTTTTTGAATCTAGTTTATAGTTTTTTATACTTTTATATGTAGATATTTAGATTGTTAAGTTTTATATTTCTTTATATTTATGTTAGGACCCTTCTGTAAATCACCTTAACCGGTGAAGTTGGTACATTATTATTATTAAAAGAAAGGCTGATAAAGAAAAAAATGTGGATTTACATAGACGAAGACTTCTATGCCACAGTAGAAGTAAAAGAGGATGGAAATAAGTAACTGTTTTTTGGTGATTACAACCAAGGATTGCTCCTCGAGTGTAACCCTCACGGTACTCTAATGAAGCATCTCTTAGCTTCCCTTCAACAAGATTCACTTCCAACTACTTTGAAGAGGAAGAAAGGAGATGAAGTAGAAAGCCAACCAGAAACCAGTAAACGACAAAAGATAGAAGAAAAAGAAGATGGAAAGGAGGAAGAAGGAAAAGAAGAAGAAGAGGAAGAAAAAGATGAAGAAGAGAGAAGACGCTGGCAGACCAAACCTGGGACTAAAGATCCCTCCACCAAAAGCCAGGAGAAGACTGAACTTTGATTCTGAGATCAGTGAGTGGGAGCTAGAGATTGAAAAGAATCTCTGGGCTGTCTATGCAAAAAATATAGACAAACAATTGGGTAGTATTGTCGAAGCAGAATGTTATGGCTGTTATTGGAAGACAATGAAATTTCAGCTTTATGAAGTTAAAACATTATATAAAACAGTTGTTTAAGAATTAAACATGTAGATATTTTTGCAAAGGCACACAAGCCCCCGAAATTGGAGTATATTTTGGCTCTCTCAAAGGGTCAATTATTGACAAATTCGTTTTGTCTCGTTTTTCTCGGAAATGAAGCCATATTTCAACAAATGAAACATACCATGATATATCTCACATATAGGACTACCTAATACCAAAATAGGAGTGAAATCAATTTTTTGACTGTTGCTGGCATATGTTTGATTTTTGCTGACATCCTAAAATCTTAAAAAGAAAAAAGCTAGCCGTAGGATCGGACACAAGTGACCGTGAGTACCAACCGATAACAAGTGAAGACTGTTTCAGCTCCCCAGAGAAGAGAAAAGTTCCATTGCCAAACGAAGTATATCATGGTTCAAAACGCTGAGTGCCTGGTGTTGTTAATCAAAAGAAAGTGTAAGTGCAGAAATTTATGTTTTATTTTTTGCTATTTCAGTGCCAAGATTGTTGAAAGCCACTTGATGCCTATTCAGCTGCCACAAAAATACCACACAGGGATGACTTCACAACTTGAGGATTTCGTTGAACAAATATATATGGCCCGTAAATGTTCTATAATTAATTTGCCTAGATGCCATCCAATTGTACACTAACATGTCTACAGTTTTGTCAAATAAATCACATTCATTGTCGGTATAATATGTTTCCAAACGAAGTTCAAAAATACAAAAACTGAGGAAAGGTAATTGCCTATGGTGAAGAGATACTTCAAAATTGTATACTTTTTGGTATCACAATTATCAGCGGAAGCTCTGGTTTCACATTCCGAAAAGATTTCTGGGATAATATTAAAAGATTTTTTTCCCTTTAATATATTATTATTAGTTTGATGGACGCACTGTAGTTGGAGCCTAGCTCTGTTATGTGTTCCTTGCCCATTATTATTTTTCCTGATTATCTATTTTGGTTTTATATTTTTAGTTGGGTGAAAGTTATGTAAATGAAAACAAAATAAGAAGTAATATTTTAGCTACTTAATTTGGGTACTTTTACTTCCGGTTGAGCGCATGCGGCAAACTTGCTGGCTCCTGGCGGTAAATTTGTAAATGTAAACATGTCGGATGTACTCAAAACTGTGGCTTTTCAAAAGTATAAAGATGATATAAGAGTGGATAATAATCATTGTTTAAGATATGTACGTAGAGAGTATTCTCAAAGAAATCTACCTTAATGTACACATTACGAACCAGGCTTTGAAGAGCTGGAATGACCCCATGATAATTCAATAGTCTAATGCATTTTCGTTGCTAGATAATAATATTATATTTATTTTCATATTATTTCATGTAAGCTAGCTTATAATAAGCATTAAAACCCAGGCATAATGGTGTAAAAAACTGCAACACTCACATGCTTTACTTTCCTTTGATGTATAATCCTCTCTACTATAAACTTCTGGCTATATGTTTTTCAGATTCTTTTCGAATTAGAGTAATCAAACAGCACAACACTAGAAAAATTATTCAGTTGCTTGTAGTCATGTTGGACTTGTACTCTTGACGCGGTTTTGAAAACCGATTGAATTCAATGGAGAAACCGCGGACCACAATGTTCAAAGCCGATTAAATTAAATGGAGAAACCATGGACCACAATGTTCCCATAAGTCCCGAATAGTTGGCGATGATGGCCAAGGTTATCCAACCTATCACAAAGTTTTAAAGCTGGGCCTTGGCATAGACGTACTTGCAAAGAGTAACTTCTATCAAGTAATAGAGATTGCTTATCCACATGTTAAAACAGTTTTGGATGACATGTGTGAAATGGCAAAGAATAAGATGAAAAGCAAAGATACGATGGAGCTGGGTAGCTGGAAAAGAGGGATGACAACAGGGGTTTCCATAGCCAGTGTTCCACTTTTGTAATAATTGATTTTCTCACATGAGGAATACTGTAATATGGACATCAATGCAAGAGAAGATCCAACAACATGTGTGAATTTGACCTTTGGCAGGGTACCCCCAAGGCAGCAGAAGGTGACCTGCCATATTTGTTGTTCTCCAAAGCCAATGAAGGGCTCAATGTTGAGCTAAATTGCCAGGATCAAGATTCTTCTTCTGGCTTATCAGTTAGAACTGTGTTCACTGATGGAGATCTGAGCAGAATCATGCTATGTGGGGGCATGTAAGCTGCTCACACAGCAATAATATAAAGGAGTACAAAGGCAAGAAGACACTGGACAAAGGGTTTATCGATAAGTACAAAAAGAACACCCAGTCTCAGCTGGCAAAAATCACTCCAAAAATTGTGGGTGTATTTCAGACAGCTTCACAGCTGCATCGAAGAGGAACCACTTTTCAGCATTAAAGCAAAGTGGAAACAGTGCAACAGAATATGCAAGAAGTATGAGAATCCTTGGCAAGTATCACTGCCATGACATCCACAAATGGAAAAATGGAGGAGTGTGGGTTTCATCCCAAAATGGTATGTGTGTGTGGAAAGTGTGGGGGGGAAATGTGTGAGTGGTAAAAAAGATGATGGACATACGCACATGGAAGGAAGTAGCAGAGATAGTAAGAGTGAAGGAAGTGAGAGTCGTGATGGTGACGATGGTAATGGTGACGATGATTATGATGGTGAGAGTAAATCCATCACATACTTTCAACATTTTAGTTACAAAGTCAAACTTTGCTTTGAGTCTAGTGCCACCTGGCTAATACTTCCCATTAATGGCAAATTTCAAAAACATAAATGACAAACTACTAAAACGTACATAAAACAATCATGTAATTATGGCAATTTATAATTTGGATGTTCATTAATGGATTTTTTTCCAAACCACATTATACTATCATTTTAGAATTTATACAGACATACCATAAACCTAGTAGTGGTAGTAGTGGATTATCATAAGGATTGAGGGTCTGTGATGCCTGAAAGAGAGAAAAAGAATGTTATATGGTCATTTAAGAATCTGCAATTAAGGTATCTGTTTACCACAGGTAGCCCAAGCTATGAATTCTGAATACATGTATAGAGAATGTATGGCAGATCAAAAAATTTCTTTAAAATAAAATAAATTTCATATCTTATTGTTTCTTTATCGTTATATCAATGTTTTATTGCATGTTTTGCTGTTTCCTGACGGTTTGGTTGCATTTGATCTGCCACACATTCTCTCTATATATATTCAGAACCATAGCTGTAACGGTAGAATAGTAACAAATTTCTGATTGGCCAATGATCTACCATACTTAGCTTCTTTCTCATTGGTTGGTTAGTCAGTCTTTCTTATTTTAAAAGAAATATATTTTTATGATCGAAAGTATGATGAATTAACAATGGATTATTGTCGAATAAAATAGTTTGTTAAAGCCAGCATGTCAACAAAGGAGCATCTAAGAAGATACAGTGGCTTAGGACAAACAGAGCGATCGTATAGAGGAAGGTATAGAGCTGTATAGAGCCAGGATAGAGGATATCCTAAGTCATTTCAAATCGAATGATTGCGAGTTTGATGCTGAATGTTTGCCTAGATACACATGGTACCTAAAGGTATAGAAAATAAATAAACCACTCTCACAACTATATGCTTATATGTGCTTTATATTGTTCAAACTGTAAAAATATGAAATCAGTGAAAGAGTACTGAGTCGAGCGGCTCATTTTAAAATCCTGACAATTCCCTAAAAAATCGCCCAAATAGCTGAAAAAAGGGAATAAAAGCAATTTCAAAGTATTTAAATTTTATTTGAAAAGAAAAAAAAAAACTGAACATTGTTGAAAGTAAAGGTAGCCAGCTTTGGGCTTCCTGTGTGTTTATTCGGTTCTCAAAGCATCATGGGTCAAACATTCTTGGACCCAGAAGCCCTTGGCATTGTACCGTTACATTACCATAGCGTGGAAGTGCAGCGGCCAAGCTGGGAATGCGGAAGAGTCCATGAAATACACTGACATGGACCAAGCAGGGGACTGGGACCGAGTTCCTTAAAACAAGTCAAATAAACCAATATCAGGGAGATCCAGCTTGGGTTCCCTGTGATTTTTGACAGATAGCCAAAGATATTGATATTTACAACCCTTATAATATCAAAGATCTGACGTATAAAATAGTCTACACCTGAGAACGTTTTTTTTTTTGTTTTTTTTTACTTTATTGGCTCACTATCGGGGACCAAATAAAACTTATTGGAATTTAACACTTACTTGGATCCAGAAGCCTTTTTGGCATTGTATCGTTACATTACCATAAAGTGGAAGTGCAGCGGCCGAGGGGGGGCTGCGGAAGAGTCCATGAAATACACTGGCATGGACCGAGCAGGGGACTGGGACACAGTTCCTTAAAACAAGTCAAATAAACCCATATTAGGGAACAATCATTAAAACTGACAACATTGGTAGGGATCAATAGTATTGGAGTGTGTATTCATTCATTTTGGGGTTTTTAAGGTTATTTTTATAAAGTAAGACAAGTCTAGGACCCAGTCTCCCTCTCCTGATGTCATTAAATGTCATTAAATGCCCCTTGGCTCGGCATTTTTACTGTAAAACCCTTGCATTTTATTGCAGCTGAAGCTATCTCTCAAGTCAAGACTGAAACTAGACTCACATGTAAGGCTGAATCTAGGATTTGAACTGAGACCCCAGAGTTGAGTGAACTACCACTATCCCACCCTTGATTCACAATAATATGTCAGGAGAATTAGATTGAGGCTGATAATGCATCTTGATGGTGTATTATAGCTATGCTATACTTACAATTATGATACTCTGCTCCTAAACGTTCCTCCTTCTATATTCATCTGTCTGCAAGATTGAAAATATTTTACATATCAATCCATAGAAAAGGATCAAATAATTTCGTCATGACATCTACAGCAAGAGCAAAGCATCTGATAATCTAGGGTTTCCTGGAGTCTCTGGAATTTCATTGAGCATGCGCAGAAAGAATGCCAGGGTTCACGGCTCTCAGACGCTAAGGGGAGTAATGACAGGAACCAAAACCCCACACAGCTGCTGCACAGGAGCCTGTTCTAGATCAAATTAGAATTTAAAAATTGATTTTTGCAGAGGGAGGAAAACCAGAGAACCAAGAGAAAAACTGTCAAGTCACAGGAGAAAACCAACAAACCACTATCATATACAACAAGAGAATAGTAATAGTGAATAACAATGCAACAGAACAGAATACTGGGAGAAAACAGAACAACACAATAGAACAGACGCATAAATAGTCCTCACAAAAATAGATAAAAAGTAAATAGAATGCAACAATAGAGAAATGATAAAATACAATGTATAAAATGTTATTGTAAATGGGAATAACCATATTGTTTACGTTTGTTTCTTCCACTATTTTTTAATATTATACCGAGCTTTCGCACTTCTAGTGCATCATCAGGGCGAAAAGTATGTCTTACAACGATTCAAATTATTTAAAGACTATAAGCGCGCGATTTGCGTTTTACGAAGTGCGAAAGCTCGGTATAATATTAAGAAGTAGTGGAATAAACAAACGTAAATAATACGATAAAATACAAGTAAAACAATTTTTATCACACCATGAAACAGCCTCTGGGCTGATCTAAGTCAGGGCATGGCTAACTCACAGATCGAACACTGAAGCAACCTCTGGGCTGATCTAAGTCAGGGCATGGCTAACTCACAAATCAAACCCTGAAACAACCTCTGGGCTGATCTAAGTCAGGGCATCGCTAACTCACAGATCAAACCCTGAAACAACCTCTGGGCTGATCTAAAACAAGGCATGGCTAACTCACAGATCGAACACTGAAACAACCTCTGGGCTGATCTAAGTCAGGGCATGGCTAACTCACAGATCGAACACTGAAGCAACCTCTGGGCTGATCTAAGTCAGGGCATGGCTAACTCACAAATCAAACCCTGAAACAACCTCTGGGCTGATCTAAGTCAGGGCATCGCTAACTCACAGATCAAACCCTGAAACAACCTCTGGGCTGATCTAAAACAAGGCATGGCTAACTCACAGATCGAACACTGAAACAACCTCTGGGCTGATCTAAGTCAGGGCATGGCTAACTCACAGATCGAACACTGAAACAACCTCTGGGCTGATCTAAGTCAGGGCATGGCTAACTCACAAATCGAACACTTAAACAACCTCTGGGCTGATCTAAGACAAGGCATGGCTAACTCACAGATCGAACACTGAAACAACCTCTGGGCTGATCTAAGTCAGGGCATGGCTAACTCACAAATCGAACACTTAAACAACCTCTGGGCTGATCTAAGACAAGGCATGGCTAACTCACAGATCGAACACTGAAACAACCTCTGGGCTGATCTAAGTCAGGGCATGGCTAACTCACAAATCGAACACTTAAACAACCTCTGGGCTGATCTAAGACAAGGCATGGCTAACTCACAGATCGAACACTGAAACAACCTCAGAAATGCGAGATAAATACAACAGGACAATAGAAAAAGCACAATAGAACAATACCTTGATATCTACTCACAACTACCAACAACAGAAACTAATTACTAGAACAATAAAAACGCTGCAAATAAGTTCAACTTGAAGTTAAAATACTTCGATAACTCAGCTCACTCTTCAAACAGCTCAGATTTCAGGTTTGAGAAACGATCGCCAGATTTTAACAAGATTGAAGTTTAAATACTCTTTTGACACCAAAAATATGGAGATAAAACTAACATCTATCTATCATAATGTTTTTAAGCTAGTTCTTACCTTTTAACGATAGAAATCGGGAGGTTTTTTTATCAGTTTTGACGAACCGTTGACCCGCCATTTTGTTTTTCTTGATGTATGACCGATAAGCATGACGGGACAGCTGAATTGAAAAATCCAAAAAATGGACTCAAGGAATCGGGAATTTGGACTAAAATGTTTAGTAGAACCTCTATTAGCGGCCATCCTCGGGGAATTATCAAGTAACCGCTAAATAGAGGTTGGCCACTGGCCACTTAAATGATAGAACTACTACTACTTTATTACATGATTAATTTCGCGATTTCAAAAAAGTCATGAAAAATGAGTGTCGCGAAAATGAAGTGACCACAGGGAGCCCAATTTAGATAAAAGTAAAAGGTAAAAATAAAATCGGAACAAAATCGCGTTTAATTATTTTTTTTAAATTCCAGGTCAAGATAATGCCGAAAAGAATATTGATACTAATTTAGGCTATATCTTCTTTCGTTCGGCATATTTAGTGTTATATTTAGCTGCTCTCACTTTCCAGTTTATCATAAACCGCATTTTATTGTTGTCTGTAGTCACGATATTTACCAAATGAGAATAAAGCATATAAAAATTACTAAGTATGAGTTTCAGGTCACCCATACGGGTACTAACCCAGCCCAATCGGGCTTGACTTATAGTCGTGTTCGAAGCCCAAGATTTTTCCACTAGGCCACGAGTTCAAAGAATTAGCAGAACAATAGCCATAAAAACAATTCGCCAGATAGACTAGATTTTCTTTTCCACTTCAAATCAACGTGCGTTGCAAATAGTGCAAGGGATTAGCTGTAGATATGGCCTGGGGGCCGGCTAGTCTCTCCCCTGATGCCTCGGCTAGAACATTCTGCTGCATAATCCGTACACCAAACTAAGAGCAGAATTTGGTTCTGCTTCCGCTGATGTCTCATGGCATCGTGGAATTAACTTTTTGAATTTCTGTCGGCGGACGTGAGTTCAAACCCAATCGTGCCTAGATTTTTATTTTCTTGTTTTGGGTTTATGTTTTTTCTTTTTTCTCTTCTACTGTTGTTGTTGCTTATTTGTTTATTTTTGCTTGCAGACGTTCAGCATTATTTGATTGCAAGATCGCATATATTAATGCAATATGAGTTAATGTAAACCCCGACCCCCCACCACCATCCACCAGGGGATCGGGGCTGGATAGCCTTGGTATCTTGTCCGTCCCCAGGGTAGGTGGGGGTTCGTTATGAGCCTGCGGATGTAAAGCCAGCGAGCGGTAGTTCATCTCAGGGGAAATGGAAAAACAGTTTCTTCCATTTGTGCATGCATTTTTTCATCTATTAAAAGTTTTAAAAATTATGATTTTTTGTCCCCAGGTGGTGGGGGTTTTGAAGCTAAAAAAAGCCCCAGGGTCAGGGAAATTTTCCTCATTTGATAGCATCCGTTTTGCAAATCCCCACCTTGTCCCGGGGTGCGGGAGGGTGGGTCGGGGTTTACACTGACTCATGCATAAGCATGACGTTACAAATGATCTGAACTGTCGCCTTTGGCTCCAATGTACTCATACTCATCGCATAAAAATGACTTAGACACGATAGTAACATGTCAGAGAAGTTTTTAAATTAAAGGTTTCTTACTTGCTCGTTAGCAAAGCTATCGATAGCCGGCTAGCTAAGTATTGTGAACATCCATTTTCAATCAATAGGAATACACTCAAACGTGTGATCACAAGATGTCATGCCTGCAAAACAGTACATCACCGCGGTCCCAGACGTAACAAGGAAGAAAGCTATAATCTAAGTAGTGATTAAGAGAATGTTTAATATTGTTATTTCTGATGTTATATGATAAATAAAGATTTTACACTAGGTAGGGAAGGGGGACTGGAGGGAGGAGAGAAGGAAGAAGGGCCTGCCACGCGCGCAGGTTATTTTTGTTTTAAAAAATCGATACAACTGCTCGATTTAAGGGGATAAAGTCACGAAACATGGACCAAAACAAGGAACGAAACAAGGTGCGAAACATGGACCAAAACAAGGAACGAAACAAGGTGCGAAACATGGACCAAAACAAGGAACGAAACAAGGTGCGAAACATGGACCAAAACAATGAGCGAAACAAGGTGCGAAACAAGGTGCGAAACATGGACCAAAACAATGAGCGAAACAAGGTGCGAAACATGGACCAAAACAAAGTTCAGCCAGCTGATCATGATCTGAAATAGTGACGTAATAATGCTGTTAGGGCAAAACTGAGGTGTCACGAAGCCTGCCGAAATTGGAAAGTTATATTTCAGATGAATTTAGATTTCCTGGAGAGGTTGTTCATATTTTGTATACATTTATTATAATCAGGGGATAATAATTTGTTCCCTGCTACAATATTATTTTTCTTGATTGGGAAAAATAAAATAAAGAAATAACCGATTCCCGAGTCGCCGGGCGACAAAGGGTGATACCTCAGTTTTGAAAAAAATATCCAGTGGCTAACATTTTTTCTTAGATTAGCTTGAGAAAAGAACGAAACACATTTTTCAGTGACACCCCCTCCACCCTTCCAAAAAAAAAAAAAAAAACCGTACAGAATTAAATCAGACTCTTGTATCGAAAAATACCAGAAAGATTCAAAAAGGTTTTGTTAACGGAGAAAATAGCTTGGCCCCTACTACCTCCACCCTCCCCCCACCCCCACCCCCGCCAAATTCCATAGCCTTTTTCCTTTATTAGGTACCAATCCACCTCGACTCAGTGATAGATGTTTGACATCAAAATGGCAGCTGACAAGCTTCACATGCACAGGCATCATATTCAACATGGTCGCGTCCTTGCTAACGAAACATTTTACGGAAGTGACACTGTTAGATCGATTCAAGGTTTGTAACTCGACTTAAGAGCTCAGTTTCGTGCCCAAATTTGAATGATTATAAGCTTATATCAGATGAAAGATGAAGAATACGGAAGTGGAAACACGAATTGAATTTTCTTTTTATTCTTAACGTGAAAATGGCTTGTAGAAATTATTACTTTTAGTACAGAATTCCGAATTATCTATTTTTCTTCGAATCAAGTGGGAGAGATTAAGCGACACTACAGCATGGGAACCCAAGAGATATTTTAAAGAGCTCATTACTAGTAAAAAAATACTGTATGATGACAGCATGGATGTAAATGATTTAGATGCACCTAATACATGTAGTAAGGTTTTTCAACATATCAAGGTTTTTAGTCAAAGCGTCGACTAAAAACTAAGTCAACTACGTATACCAAAGTCTGCTAACACGGGAAGCACATCTGGTATAGCTTGGTTTCAATCAGCTGTTAAAAGTCTTTGTATCTCATTATCTGCTCTAAATGGTGGTCAAACACTGACCACCATGTGCTGTCAACCAGAAAGAATGCTATTGAAAACTTGTGATTCAGCTGATGAACATTCCGTACGAGACAGGAAATGACGTCAACTGAAACCCACCTATTGTTGTTTTGTTTCAGAACATGTCAAAGTGTTGTATGATGATAGTATGGGTATGGCAGACTTCTATGCATCTAATGATGTAGCCATTATCTACCTGACTACCACAGGAAGCCCATCTGGTATTATTGTTTTGTGTTGCAGAACAACATGTCAAAGTGTTGTATGATGATAGTATGGGTATGGCAGACTTCTATGCATCTAATGATGTAGCCATTATCTACCTGACTGAAGCAGATTTGATACGTGGACTAGATTATAAAGCAAAATACCTAAAGATATTGAAGGTAATTTTTTTTTGTTTTCCTATTAAATGTAGTTCTAGAAAATATCCCTGCACTGGCCTCCTCGGGTTGACCATTACTGACAGAATTATCTGTGTTTGGAAAATCTCTGCTGTTTGCAGTTATACTGTTCTGCCTCCTTGTTGAGGCAGGGTAAGGAGGGAGACCTCTCTACTATGGGGAAAGCCTGTATGAAGTCTTCCATTGGCCTACCTGTATGCCCTGACTTAGATCAGCCCAGAGGTTGTTTCAGGGTATACTGTACATGTATGCTATCACTAAGACGAAAATCACACTCTGTTTGTAACTGGCAATAAATGTCTGATACTTTTACTCATTTTTATAATTTACAGGAAATGACTCCCATTATTGGCAAATCTTGTGCTGTACAAGTCAGGAACTTTTTCCACCGGTCATTTCATTACCGTAAAAATGTGTCTTAAATAAGGTAAAAATATTTAAATGAAAGAATTAATCAATTAATGGTTAATCAATTCAAGTTAAAATGATAAATTATGTATAACACACTACTGTAACTTCATAGGAATATGTACATGTGAATACAAAGACTGAGTCCATATTAAAATAATATTTGTATATAAATTGTTCAAGTGTCACTAGAAATGATTAAAGTACTGGCTGCCACTCGAACCGTGAACACTTCAAGTTTTTTTGATAATTTTTTAATCATCCAATCTGAAACCAAATTCATAACAAGGCTCTGGCAATGTTTAGTTAGCTAACCTAAGCATAATGTCAGAACTTTGTTATTAATCTGGCTTCTGATTGGACGTTTAACAAATGTCAAAAAGACTTGAAGTGTTCACGGTTTGAGACTGTTCCCTCACTGTTAGTAATAGATTTTTCATTTTTGGGCATGATGTTCACCAATTCAAGAAGATATTTTTGTCTGTTTACCTTCATAATAATGTATTTTCACAAGCATTAATGATAAAAAAGAAATGACTATCAAAGTAGTCTAAACTGGGAAAACATTATGCCAATGCAAGCTGAAGGGGTCTTTTGATAATCCTTGACATATAGAACTATTTAGCTTTGTTGTTTGTTGTGCCCATTTCAGACCATAGACCTTTACTGAGATAGCAAACATGGTGCATTGTGGCCTAGCTTTGGGTAACAATATCTTTTGTCCATCATGCCTTATATGGTGTTATTTGTACCCAAGCTAGACCACAATGCATCCTGCTTATTGAACTCAGAAAAAGCCTGTGATGCCACTCTTGGGAGTTTATTCTTTCATGTGTAAATATTCTAATAAAAGAACATTTCTCAAGGGAATGTCATGTGGTCTGAAATGAGTAATTTGTATAAGAAGCTACAGTAAAGAGGTCTATTCAGTATTATATCATCATTCAGTCAGTTTCTTTTGTTCACTAGCAGTCTTTATCCTTCATATTCACCCAATGGTGGCTTATCCAGGTTGATATCTAGTTATCAACCCTGTGCTTAAGAAACTTTCCCAATGATGATATAAGGTGTAACACCTACAGTACCATCCTTGCTGAATTGACAGGCACTGATAGACCCCTCATGGCCCTTTGACAGGGTCATTGGTCCTGCAGACCCCTGTTGTCACGTCCCATAACTGGATATTTTTGTCCCATGATCCTGTTGCCAGTAGGTGTTCATCACTTGAAAAACAGTAGGATAAAATGACTTTATGTGTCCCCTGCAGAAAAATAAAGACTGATTATGTTTGACATCAATACATGCAACGTAAACCAAGACAAACAAGGGTCCATTTATTATTTATTTGTGTGGATGGGTGAAAAAATGGGAGCCTTGAAAATGTTAGTCAATCTGAAAAAGGGGGTTCTTGGAATAATTGATGGTGTATACATGTGTTTAGGAGAGCTTTCGGGATGCTGGGAGAACACTGGATCCTGAAAAACATTGGGCACACTAACGGGGGTAAGAGAAAAATGTTTTTTTTTCGGTTTTCGTACCCATCTTCCCCTCAGATAAATAATGAATGTATGTATCACTGTATGTATTCCTGTTTATCAATTTATGGCAATCATCATTATTTTAAAACTATAAAAGCATGATCTATGGATGTAAGGACTGTTGATAGCCTGAGTGCGATCTTGGCTCGTAGTGTTTCCCCAAGTTTTCAAGTGAAGTTATTGATACTGGTCAAGAAGTTATCTAAACTAGCATTAAGTGAACTTACATAAGTATATATACACAGACATAAATACTAAGGATATAGCCATCAATTGCGGATAAAAGCTGCAATACGTATTTTTTAGTTTCCTCGTAAAATAAAAGTTTGACAGTTTTTCTTGCTCACCTGTGCAAGGGACTGATGGACCCAAGTCGCGCCGTTTGAATCGCTTGGATTGGCATTTTTAACCTTCTTATCTCTTAGATCCATTGCTTTATCTGTAAATTTTAAGCTTTTCCTATTTTTTCATGTTTCTTGTTTAATCTAGGACGCTGAAAAGATCGAAAAAGTTTGTTTACAAAGTCATCGTCACTCGTCCGCCATCTTGAAACACAGCACGAAAAGAGCTATGGGTAATACCGTGGGGGACTGGTGTATGGAAAAATTGGAGTTGGAATTTTGGAACTCGATTAATGGAATGGACAAAAGGAGTACAGGACTGGAATGTAGACCGGATGTGTCTAGCAGGATTAAAGGTAGAATAAATTGTACATGTTTCTTGAGAATGTCTTATGCTGTCATTTATGTTATGAAACAAAACAGTTTATTGTGTATGAATGTATTATGTGAAATAACATGATAGTTTATGATAATAATTTAAGTTAAAATGTTCACCTTGTGGTCGCACTGTTTCCTCATTTCATCAACTTCTACATCTGTTCTCATTCCGATTCGAAAATATCGCCGGAAAATTCCTATTCATAAATTTTTAAATGAAAGAAAACATTAACAAAGTGAAGCTGTGCTTGACTGAGGTGTTAACTAACTTATTGGGGGCCTTTCAGTGTCGTTCACTAGAGATCCCCTGGTGAAAAAGGTTAGTTTTCTTTCGCTCCGAAAACAGTGACTGCGGAGGCGGGAGGGGAGGGGCGGCGTTTTTAACCAAAATGATTTCCTGTTATGAGCTGCCTAACGTGTAATGCAATGAATATGTTGCAATTGCTGGGCTCCATGTGATTCACAAATCAAAAAGCTGTCAGTGATCTATTTGATTTACTTCATTCAGACGCGGAGAAAGTAATAAGATCAACACAAAAGTAATAACGACGCGAGGAGATAAATATGATAAAGGAAAGCTTAATATTGACATTGATGATTGATGTACAATAATGAGTAATACTGACACCTGGTTGCAACGGTTGATCTCTGTCTTCTTACATCAAATGCCTTCAAATACCCCGGTTTTTAGATTCCGAGTAACGACGGCAAACTTTAGCCAACCCTACCACAGGCAGGCTTATTCTTACACCAAACCATTTGTAAATGTGATTCTGTATAAAGTCGGTCGGCAGTTATTCCAAGACACAACACTGGTTGCTCTTCTCGCGACCTCCGCTATGGCGAGATTCGTCAAACTGGTTGTGCAGGTTGTGCAGTGAAAGGTTTTCATTAAATTTTAGAATCCTTAAATTTCACGATCAGTGATGAACGACGAAGTAAATGGGAAGCAAGATTTATTTACCAATGAAAGCTGTTTATCCTTCGACAACGAATCCTTTCTAATAATGAGCAATTTTCACATATCCGTGATTATCAACATTATTCTTAACTCAATCCTAACATTAACCGCAACTCTAGGGAATGGAATGATTATTGTAGATTATTGTTCGTAGAGTGGGTCTCCTTCCACGAAATCCAATTGGAATTTTGGAAGTTGATATTTTCAGTTCTTGTGGAATTTTAGCTATATCCGAATAAAATAGGAAACGAAGTAAATGTTTTCATTCATTTATAATTTCCCCTGATAAATTTTAGAGTGATTCCAACTAACCTGAGTACTACTTATTATTAAATATAGACTATTAGATGCTAAAAGTTTTGTCTTTTTTTTTTTGTTCATTTGCATCTAATAAACACTAACACTGAGGTAACTGGCTCATTGGAAGGACTCTACCATCGATATACTCCGATCTCAGTACTATTCTCATATGAAGTAAGACAGGTGGTTTGGTGAATCAATCATTGTTCATGTCTTATTAAAACTTATATTTGTATACCTTTGGTCGAAAAACCACTTATTTCGATGGCATTCTTATTATTGATAAGAACAATTCACTTCAATATATGAAGTCTGTGAAGAAAATCTTTGATCAAATTAGACAGATTTTTCGCAAGGAAAAAAAATTAATCATCATTGAAAACATTTTCTTAGGCTTCATTTGAATTGATATTGATTGATGATTGATGGCGTATTGGCTTGTCGAACTGCCATCTGGTCGCAACGCAGTGAAGACTTCAAGTGTACATGAGTGGTAGTCAGGGTCAGACTTGATGTTTAGACATGCGAAGGCTCCTTTACTCGAGCAGGATAAAAGTCAAGATACACTCAAAGTTTATCCTTCAGTTGATCCTTTCATCACCTGCCGCCAAAGTTGTTTTGTGATTGAAGCTTGAGCTTACAACAAACCACTGTTTGCAAACGTGATAACAAAGTCCCGGGTTTGTTCCAAAGGAGCGAGCAGTGAATATCTAGAACCACAATAAACTGGTCCAGTGGAGATCTCGACAAAGTAAGACAAGAAGGCTGAACGATAGTTTAGAAAGGTACGACTGAGAAAACGATATGAACATAAGTCAGGATTTGCAAAACTGTCCAGGTATGGAAACAATATTTGCAAGCGGTCTAAGCAGCAGAAAGTTTGTTGAAATCATCACTTTTGATGTTATTCTGAATGGCATTCTTACTCTTTCTGCATCTGTTGGAAATGGAATGATTATCGTTGCCATCTTGAGATCACGGAACCTACAAACGCCATCCTACTTACTGATAACAAGTTTAGCCTTCACAGATCTTCTGGTTGGTTTGGTATTTCATCCATTCCAGATTGTTGGGCGTTTCTACTACTTGCAGAAAAATTACAAGGGAATCTGTAGAATTTATAGTTCGTACGTTTTCCTTTTGACTTATTTTGGCTTCGTTTCTCTGTTCATAGTAACATGTATCAGTATAGACAGATACTTGGCGCTTACTCTAAGACATCGATACACCATTATTGTCACCAAGAAACGAGTTGGTTCATTGATCGTAGGGCTATGGATCTTTGTTCTTTTGCTGGCATTTTTAACATTTGTAGACGTTCATGTGGGATCTTTGATGATAGCAGCATGGGTTCTAGGCTCAGTCCTGTTATCAGTGATCTGTTACTGCTACATCAAGTCTTTCCGAGCTCTTCATCTTTACACAGTCCAAGTTCACACCCAACAACCAAACTCATTGGCTGGTAACTTTGATGTTGTCAGATACAAGAAAACTTTAAAGACGATGCTTGTGGTACTAGCATGTCTTCTACTGTGCTACGTACCATTGCTGTTATGTGCAATTTTAGTTTTAACGGTCTTTGAAACAGAACCAGTTACCTTAGAGTTATATTTTGCATCGATTACACTGATGTATCTTAATTCCAGTATAAACCCAGTCATTTATTTGATAAGGTTTGCAGATATTCGCAACGCGTGTCATCAGTTGTTCAGGAATCTCGTACACTAGATAATGATAAAGACATATTCACGCAATAATATTCCTACTAAGAATAGTCTTAACACTTTTTTTCAGTGGTTTCATGGAATGGGTTTCGTTTTACGGATCTTTTCAATTGTGGAATCGTTTGCATATCCGAATAAAATAGGAAACGAAGCACGTCCTATCATTTATTTCAAATTTGTCACATAATTTTACCGTCCTCCTTTCACTCTTTACTGCATAGAACCTGACAGATCTGTTATGAAGTGAGACAGGTGGCTTGACTTTATATCAATGTATGTTTATTCAAATCTTATTATAACGTCATTTGTACCTTTGTTGGAAAATCTGCAATTCATCTCCTTATAAAAGAACAATTCATTTCGATCTATGAAGCCTGTCGACAGGTTTATTGAAGTTTTTTGATCAACTACGCATGCTGTTTGTACTGCAAAAAAAAATTATTTGACAAGGTTTTCAGATATTCCCAACACGTGTCTGGGTTTGTTTAAAATTTGCATACAGTGATGGAAGCATCATTACTAGACATTTGCTTGTATATCGTCAATTTTTTTTACAATTTATCTTATATTTGTGGATTAAATCAAATTACTTTTTACAACTGTATTTACCATTACGAATAAAAACATTTCCTTTTGTTTATGCCTAGAGCCTACGCTTTGTCTCTTACCTAAAATCTCCAAAGAGTTGCTTATTAGTCAAGATCTTTTTTTCCCGAACAGTTTCTTCAGCTGTAGTCGTAACCAGCTGAGCGGTGAATCTTGTTTCAGCCAATCACGGCACGTTTGGCTGTTTTGCCGCCAGCCCTCGTATAACCCAATTTTTGTGCGATCGGACAGCTGCTTTTGTCTTGAAAGATAAAAACTTTTACTATTAGCTGGGCAAAAAGACTTTTTTAACAATACCATAGAATTACCATAGAATTACCTAATTGAATATTTTTGAAAGCATTGATAAGTAGTTGCATCAGGGTCGGCAATTGTGTCCACTCATGCTTTGCGCGCCGGGTTCACCGTTCAGCTGAAGAAAGATACAGCCGGGAAATCGCGTCACGCTTCCAGGAATTAGGCGGGAAAAACTGGAAAGCGTCTTGAAACATGGATTTGATCAGTATAAAAGACTTTGATGTTATTCTAATTTTATAATTAAATAATTTCTTTCATTTTCTAATCGTCTTTATCAAACTAAATAATAATGCAACGTGTGTAAGTAGACCTGTATATTCGACGAGAAAGATATTCTTAAAAGCGTCTGTCGACTGGCTATATTTTGTTGGGGAGAGAGCCAGAGAAAGAGCATGATTGTCAATAGACAGGTGCTCCAATGCTATTCAATTGTGTATGTATAACACATAACACATTTTCTAGGTACCCCCAAGTAATCGATTATCGCTTTCTTTATATCGCTTACTCTGATGTGTTATAATTCCAGTATAAATCCGATCATATATTTGATAAGGTTTAGGGATATTCGTAACGCGTGTCGACAGATGTTATGTTGACTAATCTTCTTCATTAGAATATAATAGATGTTCTCAGTTTCCCAAGCATTTTTTATTATCCAAGGAAGCAAACTGACCATCTCTCTGATATCGACCCATATTGACTACAGACAAATGCTTTGAAAACAATTTCATTTTTAACATTATCTGTCAAGCTTTCACAGCACTTATTTTCACAATAACTTCTCATACTCATCTGGTGGATGTCAATAACTTTTAAGTTAATGAAATTTACTAAATTAAATTTTATATGAACTTTTTTATCATTATTAACTGTTTGGATTCATTTTGGTGCATTATATTCTTGTTTACAAAGTCACCAGGGTATCATGTTAATTAACACATTACTCTTGATTTTTAAAAAATCAATTAATTCTTAATGCGAATGAGAAGTTCCGGTTCCTGTTAGAGGGAGATTCGCTGTGCTTCGGGGATGATTCTTATTACCAGACCTCGATGTTGAGCTCTTGAGCAGCAACGATTGATAGAAAATTGCGTTCTAGATCTTGAGCAAAGAAGCGAGAAAAATCTTGAACGTAAATAACGCGCAGTTCTAATTGAACTAAAGAAGCTATTGTGAGAAAGTTTATCGTTAAAAGTGTAAGGATGATGATTATAAGGTCTCACATGTCCGTCCATCTTGGATATTAGTGCCCCCCGGAAATAATCAACAGCTCGCTATAATCAATTATTTGTACACTGTCGACATCCATCGACATCCATCCATCTTGTTATCTATAACTTCATGACAGGGCAAAAGATCTTTATCATCAGCAAGTGCATGAACGAACCAGCCTTAGTATAAGTCCAGTGATGACTCTGTTTTCTTTGAAGAACCCTTAACTGACGTGTAGGTTACTCTCACGGACAAGGCTTAGGAATGAACTTATCGACGAAAAATTGCCCACTTGTGGCAGAGTTATCAGTCTACAATAGAGTAAGTGACGTTGACTGGTTTGAGTCAGGCGCCAAGACCAACATCTTTCTAAATGTGCTTCTATCGTTCGTTGCAACCCTGGGCAATGGAATGATTATCGTTGCCATCTTGAGATCACAGAACCTACAAACGCCATCCTACTTACTGATAACAAGTTTAGCCTTCACAGATCTTCTGATTGGTTTGGTATTTCAACCTCTTCAGATTGTAGTTAGTACTTTATACTTGCAAAAGAATCTCATCCAGTTGTGCACAATAGCCAGAGCGTTTATATTTTTTTCTACGTATTGTACTGGAATTTCGATTGCCATGGTGACATGTATCAGTATAGACAGATACTTGGCGCTTACTCTAAGACATCGATACACCGTTATTGTCACCAAGAAACGAGTTCGCTTCTTGATTGCCTTCGTCTGGATTTTTATTAGTCTACTTCTAGGATCTTTGGTGATCATTGATAAAATATATAACATTTTGTTTCTCATCGCGGGCTCCTGTCTCACCTCGATTCTACTGTCAACAACGTTTACTTTGTACATCAAGTCTTTCCGAGCTCTTCATCTTTACACAGTCCAAGTTCACGCCCAACAAACAAACTCGTTGGCTGGTAACTTTGATGTTTTCAGATACAAGAAAACTTTAAAGACGATGCTTGTGGTACTAGTATGTCTTCTACTGTGCTACGTACCTTTAGTGTGCGCAGTTATTTCAAGGGCTGTTCTAGGACCCTCAAAGGAAACGATTTTTCTATACTTGGCATCTTTTACCTCCATTGGTCTTAACTCTAGCATTAATCCAGTTATTTATTGGATGAGATTTGCAGATATTCGAAGTTCATTTACTGAAACTGTGAGAAACTGTATACGATGAAAAACATAGCATGGATTAGTTCTCCTTTTCTTTTCTCTAAAATCAAATATTAAAATATAAAGCAACATTTTTTGAAGCGAAATGTCATTCAGTAATCAAAAGATTCTGGTTCCAAATATATGATGAGTTTATTGATATTTATTCTAGAGGTGTGTCGGCTATGTAGCATTTATCAGCATTGTCAGTGGTCCTCATCTTGCTGAAGGACTTAACCTCAACCAAGCAATGACCAGCTTTTGGAAGAGAGAAGAAGGAAAGAAAAATATGGAAACAAGAAAATGAAAAGAATAATGGGAAATTCTCATCCAACATGACTTGTGTTTGAGAGGTGTTTAACATAACCAAAAAATAAGGAAAGAAAGAAAAGAAGAAAGAATTATAATAATCTTGCGTAATAGATGTTATCAACCAAGGAAATATTTACAACTATTCATCTTTAAAATCTGCTAATGTGAGCTGGTAAAACAAGAAGAAAACAGTCTATAAAAGAGGATTTGTATTTCAAGAGAACTCTATCATTATTGTAAAACCTGTTCGTTCTTCTAGTCATAGTTTATCGGTAACGTAATACAGGTGCATGGACATAGCCTAACCATAATAAATCATTTAAAAAGCAGTCTCTTGGCACTAAATAATATTTTTATTAACTTATTCTCGAATGTTCGAAATCGTCTTGCTTAATCCCTACTTACCATGCAAGTATCACTGGTTACCTAGGTAACACAACACTTATTCTCCTAATTAGTTGGCCCAATAAAACTAAAAGACTGAATGATTAAAGCCGATGTATTGGTTTTCATTTCAAAAGAGTTCTGCAAGTCATCGTCTTTTCTCTTTGATCTAGAAAACCCGTCAGTTGCCGGCTACTTTTAAGTGACATTAGAATGACTAGAAAAGAATGAATGAACCAGGCGTTTTAGGGTTTCCATTTATTTCAAAAAATGTACTAGTTTGATGATACGGCGGCCATCTTCAATGTGAATTAAAGAAAAGGTTCGTGTACGAATGATTACCGGCGGTATACGTAGGATCTGATCAGGGAAGTTCTATGAAGAACAATATCCTGGCACTCTCCTGCCTCTATGATATTGATTAAGTGACAAGCACTTCATTTTTCTACATAGTATCAGTTTCACATCTTGAATCCAAGGCATTATGGGACGTTCGGGGGGCAAAACAAAACAAAGATGGTGGATAACATATAGAGTTTAGTTTCATTTGTCTTTCTTTCTTGTTCATCTTCTTAATTTATCGCTTGTGAAATTGTGTTGTGGTGAACTGTTAATGTTAATCGACGTCATTACTGTAACCAAGCGTTGTATATTTGCACTCTACCAAGATGACCGCCGTATCGTCGAAGTAGTCCATTTTCTGCGAGTCACCTTTTCTCGTTAATGTAACTGGTTGCAAACCAATCATCTCGAAAACCTGTCTCTTTTCACTTAACGAATGTTAGTGAAACAAAGCTAAAAGAATGAATGGAACAAGTGATTCTGGGTTTCCATTTCCAATAATAGTCAGCTTCATCACGTAACGTTTTTCTTTCCAACAAAGAAATATCCAAATGTAATCTCACCTAATGCCTACCATTTACCGTACTGCTCACCTTGACGTCCCAACATTGGTTATTTAATTAGTTGGCGAAATAAAAGTAAAAGACTAAATGACCGAGGCCAATATATTGGTTTTCTTTTTAAACAAAATTTGTTTAAGAAGAAAAACAATATATTGGCTTTGGTCATTTAGTCTTTTAGTTTTATTTCGCCAACTAATTAATAAAATTATAATGAGAAAGCTCAGGTTTCGATTAGTTCAGGATTCGCAAAGAAAATTGTGGTTATTATAGAAAGAGACGCCTTTTCAAGAAATTTATAATCATGAGCGAGGATATAAGACAGAACATCTGGCGAAAGAGTAATATAACAGTTCCTCTACTCGTTCAAATTGCAACTGAAATGGTCTCATAAAGTTCTGAAAATCCGGCATAGGGATTGTACAAATCTTAACAGCTATTTCTGATTTCAAATCTTCTCATCTGTAAGCAGGATAAAAGTCAAGATACACTCAAAGTTTATCCTTCAGTTGCTCCTTTCATCACCTGCCGCCAAAGTTGTTTTGTGATTGAAGCTTGAGCTTACAACAAACCACTGTTTGCAAACGTGATAACAAAGTCCCGGGTTTCTTCCAAAGGAGCGAGCTGTGAATATCTAGAACCATAATAAACTGGTCCAGTGGAGATCTCGACAAAGTAAGACAAGAAGGCTGAACCATAGTTTAGAAAGGAACGACTGAGAAAACGATATGAACATAAGTCAGGATTTGCAAAACTGTCCAAGTATGGAAACAATATATGCACGCGGTCTAAGCAGCAGAAAGTTTGTTGAAATCATCACTTTTGATGTTATTCTGAATGGCATTCTTACTCTTTCTGCATCTGTTGGAAATGGAATGATTATCGTTGCCATCTTGAGATCACAGAACCTACAAACGCCATCCTACTTACTGATAACAAGTTTATCCTTCACAGATCTTCTGGTTGGTTTGGTATTTCATCCATTCCAGATTGTTTGGCGTTTTTACTACTTGCAGAAAAATTACAAGGGAATCTGTAGAATTTATAGTTTGTACGCTTTCCTTCTGATTTATTTTGGCTTCGTTTCTCTGTTCATAGTAACATGTATCAGTATAGACAGATACTTGGCGCTTACTCTAAGACATCGATACACCATTATTGTCACCAAGAAACGAGTTGGTTCATTGATCGTAGGGCTATGGATCTGTGCTCTTTTGCTAGCATTTTTAACATTTGTAGACGTTCATGTGGGATCATTGATGATAGCAGCATTGGTTCTAGGCTCAGTCTTGTTATCAGTGATCTGTTACTGCTACATCAAGTCTTTCCGAGCTCTTCATCTTTACACAGTCCAAGTTCACGCCCAACAACCAAACTCGTTGGCTGGTAACTTTGATGTAGTCAGATACAAGAAAACTTTAAAGACGATGCTTGTGGTACTAGCATGTCTTCTACTGTGCTACGTACCATTGCTGTTATGTGCAATTTTAGTTATAACGGTCTTTAAAACAGAACCAGTTATCTTCAAGTTATATTTTGCATCGATTACACTGATGTGTCTTAATTCCAGTATAAACCCAGTCATTTATTTGATAAGGTTTGCAGATATTCGCAACGCGTGTCATCAGTTGTTCAGGGATCTTGTACACTAGATAATGATAAAGACATATTCACGCAATAATATTCCTACTAAGAATAGTCTTAACACTTTTTTTCAGTGGTTTCATGGAATGGGTTTCGTTTTACGGATCTTTTCAATTGTGGAATCGTTTGCATATCCGAATAAAATAGGAAACGAAGCACGTCCTATCATTTATTTCCAATTTGTCCCATAATTTTACCGTCCTCCTTTCACTATTTACTGCATAGAACCTGACTGATCTGTTATGAAGTGAGACAGGTGGCTTGACTTTATATCAATGTATGTTTATTCAAATCTTATTATAACGTCATTTGTACCTTTGTTGGAAAATCTGCAATTCATCTCCTTATAAAAGAACAATTCATTTCGATCCATGAAGCCTGTCGACAGGTTTATTGAAGTTTTTTGATCAACTACGACATACTGTTTGTACTGCAAAAAAAAAAAATTCATTTGATAAGGTTTTCAGATATTCCCAACGCTTGTCTGGGTTTGTTTAAAATTTGTATACAGTGATGGAAGCATCATTACTAGACATTTGCTTGTATGTATTCAACTTTTTTTTACAATTTATCTTACATTTGTGGCTTGAATTAAATTACTTTCTACAATTGTATTTACACCTGATTGCAAAAATGTTGTCATAGAAAAATAAACTTTATAAAAATAAAAAATAAAAAATAACAAATAGGAATAAATTAAAGATGGCGACTTAATTTAACCTGTTAACGTTTTTGATAAAGTCCATGAGACGGAGTCTCACGTAGAGGAGCTTTCTAGTCGAGAACAAGAAACTTCCGGTTTCCTAAACGTAGTTTAGAAGACAGTCTAGTATTAACGTGTAACACCTCTTTTGAAACGTTTGCCTCACAACAGGAATCGTTAGTTTCAGAAATAAGTTTCAGTATGTAGAGTTTGTCTATTGGTCGTGGGTCGTGGGTCGTGGGTCCAAGTCGTGGGTCGTGGGTCCAAGTCGTGGGTCCAAGTCGTGGGTCGTGGGTCCAAGTCGTGGGTTGCCTAAAAAGTGCCAAATCTTATTTTACATTTATTATACAACATTATTATACAACATTTCGTTTCTTCACTTCTTGTTAAGTATGTTTCCATTTCTAAACAAACATAACGACAAACGCGATTTTCCTCAGAACGTGAAGCATTTCTCAGTAATAGTGCATAATAGTCAAATATACACAAAATAATGATTATTTTCTAACTGACGAAATTAGTCTCTAACTAATTCACGGGCCGAAGAAAATCCCTCTTTTGAAAACAGTATTACCGAATTCCCTTTGAGCCGTTAGAGCTCTTGGTGCCTCGATATTTTTTAGCTCTCAAATATTTCATTTTCACATATTTGGGACTTTCGACTCTCGACATGATACTCTCGGCTCTTGAACCTCGACAAAAAAACAAACTCATATCCAACATTTAACCAGCAGTGTAGCCGCTACGCAGGCTATCAACAATGTAAAATAAGATTTGGCACTTTTTAGGCAACCCACGACTTGAACCCACGACCCACGACTTGGACCCACGACTTGGACCCACGACTTGGACCCACGACTTGGACCCACGACCCACGACTTGGACCCACGACCCACGACCCATGCACGACCAATAGACTAACTCCAGTATGTAACACTGCCTTGGTAATGGAAGAAAATATCATTAATGGCTATGAGTAAATCAATTAAATAGTATGAAAACAACTGCTTTTGTGTTTGTTTTGAATCTTAAGAAAAATCTATTAAATTTGCCATTTTTAATTCATTCCTATTTGTTATTTGTTATTTTTTATTTTTATAAAGTTTATTTTTCTATGACAACATTTTTGCAATCAGGCGTACCATTACGAATAAAAAAAGCATTTCCTTTTGTTTATGCCTAGAGCCTATGCTTTGTCTCTTACCTAACATCTCCAAACAGTTGCTTATTAGTCAAGATCTTTCCCTTCCGAACAGTTTCTTCAGCTGTAGTCGTAACCAGCTGAGCGGTGAATTTTGTTTCAGCCAATCACGGCACGTTTGGCTGTTTTGCCGCCAGCTCTCGTATAACCCAATTTTCGCGCGGTCGGACAGCTGCTTTTGTCTTGAAAGATAAAAACTTTTACTATTAGCTGGGCAAAAAGACTTTTTTAACAATTTTTACCATAGAATTACCTTAATGATATTCTTGAAAGCATTGATAAGCACCAGGTAGTTGCATCAGGGCCGGCAATTGTCTCCACTCATGCTTTGCGCGCCGGGTTCACCGCTCAGCTGAAGAAAGATGCAGCCGTGAAATCGCGTCACGCTTCCAGGAATTGGGCGGGAAAAACTGGAAAGCGTCTTGAAACATGGATTTGATCAGTATAAAAGACTTTGATGTTATTCTAATTTTATAACTAAATAATTTCTTTCATTTTTTAATCGTCTTTATCAAACTAAATAATAATGCAACGTTTGTAAGTAGACCTGTGTATTCGATGAGAAAGATATTCTTAAAAGCGTCCATGGACTGGCTATATTTTGTTGGAGAGAGAGCCAGAGAAAGAGCATGATTGTCGATGGACTAGTGCTCCAATGTCATTGTGTATGTATAACACTGTATCCACAGGGATACAAGGATTTTGAGCGCTCCTATTATGTCTGTTATTTTAATATACAGCTATTACAAAAAAGGTTGGTGCATCTTACATGCTCCTTACCAAGCCTGGAATTTATTATGTTCATAAGTTTTTTTCAATTCGCTTTATCCAATATTTCTATATTGTCTTGTCAATAACCAGTGTTTCTACATCAAGTCCTTCCGAGCTCTTCATCTTTACACAGTCCAAGTTCACGCCCAACAACCAAACCCGTTGGCTGGTAACTTTGATGTTGTCAGATACAAGAAAACTTTGAAGACGATGCTTGTGGTACTAGTATGTCTTCTTCTGTGCTACGTACCTTTCGTCTCTAATGTTTTCTTGGGACATTTTCTAGGTACCACCAAGTAATCGATTATCGCTTTCTTTATATCGCTTACTCTGATGTGTTATAATTCCAGTATAAATCCGATCATATATTTGGTAAGGTTTAGGGATATCCGTAACGCGTGTCGACAGATGTTATGTTGACTAATCTTGTTCATTAGAATATAATAGATGTTCTCAGTTTCCCAAGCATTTTTTATTATCCAAGGAAGCAAACTGACCATCTCTCTGATATCGACCCATATTGACTACAGACAAATGCTTTGAAAACAATTTCATTTTTAACATTATCTGTCAAGCTTTCACCGCACTTATTTTCACAATAACTTCTCATACTCACCTGGTGGATGTCAATAACTTTTAAATTAATGAAATTTACTAAATTAAATTTTATATGGACTTTTATATCATTATTAACTGTTTGGATTCATGTTGGTGCATTATATTCTTGTTTACAAAGTCACCACGGGTTCATTTTAATTAATACATTACTCTTGATTTTTAAAAAATCAATTAATTCTTAATGCGAATGAGAAATTCCGGTTCCTGTTAGAGGGAGATTCGCTGTGCTTCGGGGATGATTCTTATTACCAGACCTCGATGTTGAGCTCTTGAGCAACAACGATTGATAGAAAATTGCGTTCTAGATCTTGAGCAAAGAAGCGAGAAAAATCTTGAACGTAAATAACGCGCAGTTCTAATTGAACTAAAGAAGCTATTGTGAGAAAGTTTATCGTTAAAAGTGTAAGGATGATGATTTTAAGGTCTCACATGTCCGTCCATCTTGGATATTAGTGCCCCCCCGGAAATAATCAACAGCTCGCTATAATCAATTATTTGTACACTGTCGGCATCCATCTTGTTATCTATAACTTCATGACAGGGCAAAAAATCTTTATCATCAACAAGTGCATTAATGAACCAACCTTAATATAAGTCCAGTGATGACTCTGTTTTCTCTGAAGAACCCTTAACTGACGTGTAGGTTACTCTCACGGACAAGGCTTAGGAATGAACTTATCGACGAAAAATTGCCCACTTGTGGCAGAGTTATTCTACAATAGAGTAAGTGACGTTGACTGGTTTGAGTCAGGCGCCAAGACCAACATCTTTCTAAATGTGCTTCTATCGTTCGTTGCAGCCCTGGGCAATGGAATGATTATCGTTGCCATCTTGAGATCACTGAACCTACAAACGCCATCCTACTTACTGGTAACAAGTTTAGCCTTCACAGATCTTCTGATTGGTTTGGTATTTCAACCTCTTCAGATTGTAGTTAGTACTTTATACTTGCAAAAGAATCTCATCCAGTTGTGCACAATAGCCAGAGCGTTTATATTTTTTTCTACGTATTGTACTGGAATTTCGATTGCCATGGTGACATGTATCAGTATAGACAGATACTTGGCGCTTACTCTAAGACATCGATACACCGTTATTGTCACCAAGAAACGAGTTCGCTTCTTGATTGCCTTCGTCTGGATTTTTATTAGTCTACTTCTAGGATCTTTGGTGATCATTAATAAAATATATAACATTTTGTTTCTCATCGCGGGCTCCTGCCTCACCTTGATTCTACTGTCAACAACGTTTACTTTGTACATCAAGTCTTTCCGAGCTCTTCATCTTTACACAGTCCAAGTTCACGCCCAACAACCAAACTCGCTGGCTGGTAACTTTGATGTAGTCAGATACAAGAAAACTTTAAAGACGATGCTTGTGGTACTAGTATGTCTTCTTCTGTGCTATGTACCTTTAGTGTGCGCACTTATTTCAAGGGCTGTTCTAGGACCCTCAAAGGAAATGATTTTTCTATACTTGGCATCTTTTACCTTCATTGGTCTTAACTCTAGCATTAATCCAGTTATTTATTGGGTGAGATTTTCAGATATTCGAAGTTCATGTACTGAAACTCTGAGAAACTGTATACGATGAAAAACATAGCATGGATTAGTTCTCCTTTTCTTTTCTCTAAAATCAAATATTAAAATATAAAGCAACATTTTTTGAAGCGAAATGTCATTCAGTAATCAAAAGACTCTGGTTCCAAATATATGATGAGTTTATTGATATTTATTCTAGAGGTGTGTCGGCTATGTAGCATTTGTATCAGCATTGTCAGTGGTCCTCATCTTGCTGAAGGACTTTTAAGTTAAAACCTCAACCAAGCAATGACCAGCTTTTGGAAGAGAGAAGAAGGAAAGAAAAATATGGAAACAAGAAAATGAAAAGAATAATGGGAAATTCTCATCCAACATGACTTGTGTTTGAGAGGTGTTTAACATAACCAAAAAATAAGGAAAGAAAGAAAAGAAGAAAGAATTATAATAATCTTGCGTAATAGATGTTATCAACCAAGGAAATATTTACAACTATTCATCTTTAAAATCTGCTAATGTGAGCTGGTAAAACAAGAAGAAAACAGTCTATAAAAGAGGATTTGTATTTTAAGAGAACTCTATCATTATTGTAAAACCTGTTCGTTCTTCTAGTCATAGTTTATCGGTAACGTAATACAGGTGCATGGACATAGCGTAACCATAATAAATCATTTAAAAAGCAGTCTCTTGGCACTAAATAATATTCTTATTGACTTATTCTCGAATGTTCGAAATCGTCTTGCTTAATCCCTACTTACCATGCAAGTATCACTGGTTACCTAGGTAACACAACACTTATTCTCCTAATTAGTTGGCCCACTAAAACTAAAAGACTGAATGATTAAAGCCGATGTATTGGTTTTCATTTCAAAAGAGTTCTGCAAGTCATCGTCTTTTCTCTTTGATCTAGAAAACCTGTCAGTTGCCGGCTACTTTTAAGTGACATTAGAATGACTAGAAAAGAATGAATGAACCAGGCGTTTTAGGGTTTCCATTTCTTTCAAAAAATGTACTAGTTTGATGATACGGCGGCCATCTTCAATGTGAATTAAAGAAAAGATTCGTGTACGAATGATTACCGGCGGTATACGTAGGATCTGATCAGGGAAGTTGTATGAAGAACAATATCCTGGCACTCTCCTGCCTCTATGATATTGATTAAGTGACAAGCACTTCATTTTTCTACATAGTATCAGTTTCACATCTTGAATCCGAGGCATTATGGGACGTTTGGGGGGCAAAACAAAACAAAGATGGCGGATAATATATAGAGTTTAGTTTCATTTGTCTTTCTTTCTTGTTCATCTTCTTAATTTATCGCTTGTGAAATTGTGTTGTGGTGAACTATTAATGTTAATCGACGCCATTACTGTAACCAAGCGTTGTATATTTGCACCCTACCAAGATGACCGCCGTATCGTCGAAGTAGTCCATTTTCTGCGAGTCACCTTTTCTCGTTAATGTAACTGGTTGCAAACCAATCATCTCGAAAACCTGTCTCTTTTCACTTAATGAATGTTGGTGAAACAAAGCTTAAAGAATGAATGGAACAAGTGCTTCAGGGTTTCCATTTCCAATAATAGTCAGCTTCATCACGTAACGTTTTTCTTTCCAACAAAGAAATATCCAAACGTAATCTCATCTAATGCCTACCATTTACCGTACTGGTCACCTTGACATCCCAACATTGGTCATTTAATTAGTTGGCGAAATAAAAGTAAAAGACTAAATGACCGAGGCCAATATATTGGTTTTCTTCTTAAACAAAATTTGTTTAAGAAGAAAACCAATATATTGGCTTCGGTCATTTAGTCTTTTGCTTTTATTTCGCCAACTAATTAATAAAATTATAATGAGAAAGCTCAGGTTTCGATTAGTTCAGGATTCGCAAAGAAAATTGTGGTTATTATAGAAAGAGACGCCTTTTCAAGAAATTTATAATCATGAGCGAGGATATAAGACAGAACATCTGGCGAAAGAGTAATATGACAGTTCCTCTACTCGTTCAAATTGCAACTGAAATGGTCTCATAAAGTTCTGAAAATCCGGCATAGGGATTGTACAAATCTTAACAGCTATTTCTGATTTCAAATCTTCTCATCTGTAAGCAGGATAAAAGTCAAGATACACTCAAAGTTTATCCTTCAGTTGCTCCTTTCATCACCTGCCGCCAAAGTTGTTTTGTGATTGAAGCTTGAGCTTACAACAAACCACTGTTTGTAAACGTGATAACAAAGTCCCGGGTTTGTTCCTAAGGAACGAGCTGTGGATATCTAGAACCACAATAAACTGGTCCAGTGGAGATCTCGACAAAGTAAGACAAGAAGGCTGAACCATAGTTTAGAAAGGAACGACTGAGAAAACGATATGAACATAAGTCAGGATTTGCAAAACTGTCCAGGTATGGGAACAATATTTGCAAGCGGTCTAAGCAGCAGAAAGTTTGTTGAAATCATCACTTTTGATGTTATTCTGAATGGCATTCTTACTCTTTCTGCATCTGTTGGAAATGGAATGATTATCATTGCCACCTTGAGATCACGGAACCTACAAACGCCATCCTACTTACTGATAACAAGTTTAGCCTTCACAGATCTTCTGGTTGGTTTGGTATTTCATCCATTCCAGATTGTTTGGCGTTTCTACTACTTGCAGAAAAATTACAAGGGAATCTGTAGAATGAATAGTTCGTACGCTTTCCTTTTGATTTATTTTGGCTTCGTTTCTCTGTTCATAGTAACATGTATCAGTATAGACAGATACTTGGCGCTTACTCTAAGACATCGATACACCATTATTGTCACCAAGAAACGAGTTGGTTCATTGATCGTAGGGCTATGGATCTGTGCTCTTTTGCTGGCATTTTTACCATTTCTAGACGATCATGAGGGATCTTTGAAGATAGCAGCATTGGTTCTAGGCTCAGTCTTGTTATCAGTGATCTGTTACTGCTACATCAAGTCTTTCCGAGCTCTTCATCTTTACACAGTCCAAGTTCACGCCCAACAACCAAACCCGTTGCCTGGTAACTTTGATGTAGTCAGATACAAGAAAACTTTAAAGACGATGCTTGTGGTACTAGCATGTCTTCTACTGTGCTACGTACCATTGCTGTTATGTGCAATTTTAGTTATAACGGTCTTTAAAACAGAACCAGTTACCTTCGAGTTATATTTTGCATCTATTACACTGATGTGTCTTAATTCCAGTATAAACCCAGTCATTTATTTGATAAGGTTTGCTGATATTCGCAACGCGTGTCATCAGTTGTTCAGGAATCTCGTACACTAGATAATGATAAAGACATATTCACGCAATAATATTCCTACTAAGAATAGTCTTAACACTTTTTTTCATTGGTTTCATGCAATGTGTTTCGTTTTACGGATCTTTTCAATTGTGGAATCGTTTGCATATCCGAATAAAATAGGAAACGAAGCACGTCCTATCATTTATTTCCAATTTGTCCCATAATTTTACCGTCCTCCTTTCACTCTTTACTGCATAGAACCTGACTAATCTGTTATGAAGTGAGACAGGTGGCTTTTATATCAATGTATGTTTATTCAAATCTTATTATAACGTCATTTGTACCTTTGTTGGAAAATCTGCAATTCATCTCCTTATAAAAGAACAATTCATTTCGATCTATGAAGCCTGTCGACAGGTTTATTGAAGTTTTTTGATCAACTACGACATACTGTTTGTATTGCAAAAAAAATATTTATTTGATAAGGTTTTCAGATATTCCCAACGCGTGTCTGGGTTTGTTTAAAATTTGCATACAGTGATGGAAGCATCATTACTAGACATTTGCTTGTATATATTCAACTTTTTTTTACAATTTATCTTACATTTGTGGCTTGAATTAAATTACTTTTTACAATTGTATTTACACCTGATTGCAAAAATGTTGTCATAGAAAAATAAACTTTATAAAAATAAAAAATAACAAATAGGAATAAATTAAAGATGGCGACTTAATTTAACCTGTTAACGGTTTTGAAAAAGTCCATGAGACGGAGTCTCACGTAGAGCAGCTTTCTAGTCGAGAAAAAGAATTTTCCTGTTTCCTACACATAGTTTAGAAGACAGTCTAGTATTAACGTGTAACACCTCTTTTGAAACGTTTGCCTCACACCAGGAATCGACAGTTTCAGAAATAAGTTTCAGTATGTAACACTGCCTTTGTAATGGAAGAAAATATCATTAATGGCTATGAGTAAATCAATTAAATAATATGAAAACAACTGCTTTTGTGTTTGTCTTGAATCTTAAGAAAAATCTATTAAATTTGCCATTTTTAATTCATTCCTATTTGTTATTTGTTATTTTTATAAAGTTTATTTTTCTATAACAACATTTTTGCAATCAGGTGTACCATTACGAATAAAAAGTTGCTTATTAGTCAAGATCTTTTTTTCCCGAACAGTTTTTTCATCTGTAGTCGTAACCAGCTGAGCGATGAATTTTGTTTCAGCCAATCACGGCACGTTTGGCTGTTTTGCCGCCAGCCCTCGTATAACCCAATTTTCGCGCGGTCGGACAGCTGCTTTTGTCTTGAAAGATAAAAACTTTTACTATTAGCTGGGCAAAAATACTTTTTTAACATTTTTTACCATAGAATTACCTTAATGTATATTTTTGAAAGCATTGATTAGTAGTTGCATCAGGGCCGGCAATTGTGTCCACTCATGCTTTGCGCGCCGGGTTCACCGCTCATCTGAAGAAAGATGCAGCCGGGAAATCGCGTCACGCTTCCAGGAATTAGGCGGGAAAAACTGGAAAGCGTCTTGAAACATGGATTTGATCAGTATAAAAGACTTTGATGTTATTCTAATTTTATAATTAAATAATTTCTTTCATTTTCTAATCGTCTTTATCAAACTAAATAATAATGCAACGTGTGTAAGTAGACCTGTATATTCGACGAGAAAGATATTCTTAAAAGCGTCTGTCGACTGGCTATATTTTGTTGGAGAGAGAGCCAGAGAAAGAGCATGATTATCAATAGACAGGTGCTCCAATGCTATTCAATTGTGTATGTATAACACATAACACATTTTCTAGGTACCCCCAAGTAATCGATTATCGCTTTCTTTATATCGCTTACTCTGATGTGTTATAATTCCAGTATAAATCCGATCATATATTTGGTAAGGTTTAGGGATATCCGTAACGCGTGTCGACAGATGTTATGCTGACTAATCTTGTTCATTAGATCTGATATAATAGATGTTCTCAGTTTCCCAAGCATTTTTTATTATCCAAGGAAGAAAACTGACCATCTCTCTGATATCGACCCATATTGACTACAGACAAATGCTTTGAAAACAATTTCATTTTTAACATTATCTGTCAAGCTTTCACAGCACTTATTTTCACAATAACTTCTCATACTCACCTGGTGGATGTCAATAACTTTTAAGTTAATGAAATTTACTAAATTAAATTTTATATGAACTTTTTTATCATTATTAACTGTTTGGATTCATGTTGGTGCATTATGTTTTTGTTTACAAAGTCACCACGGGTTCATTTTAATTAACACATTACTCTTGATTTTTAAAAAATCAATTAATTCTTAATGCGATTGAGAAGTTCCAGTTCCTGTTAGAGGGAGATTCGCTGTGCTTCGGGGATGATTCTTATTACCAGACCTCGATGTTGAGCTCTTGAGCAACAACGATTGATAGAAAATTGCGTTCTATAGATCTTGAGCAAAGAAGCGAGAAAAATCTTGAACGAAAATAACGCGCAGTTCTAATTGAACTAAAGAAGCTATTGTGAGAAAGTTTATCGTTAAAAGTGTAAGGATGATGATTATAAGGTCTCACATGTCCGTCCATCTTGGATATTAGTGCCCCCCCCGGAAATAATCAACAGCTCGCTATGATCAATTATTTGTACACTGTCGATATCCATCTTGTTATCTACAACTTCATGACAGGGCAAAAGATCTTTATCATCAGCAAGTGCATTAATGAACCAACCTTAATATAAGTCCAGTGATGACTCTGTTTTATCTGAAGAACCCTTAACTGACGTGTAGGTTACTCTCACGGACAAGGCTTAGGAATGAACTTATCGACGAAAAATTGCCCACTTGTGGCAGAGTTATTCTACAATAGAGTAAGTGATGTTGACTGGTTTGAGTCAGGCGCCAAGACCAACATCTTTCTAAATGTGCTTCTATCGTTCGTTGCAATCCTGGGCAATGGAATGATTATCGTTGTCATCTTGAGAACACAGAACCTACAAACGCCATCCTACTTACTGGTAACAAGTTTAGCCTTCACAGATCTTCTGATTGGTTTGGTATTTCAACCTCTTCAGATTGTAGTTAGTACTTTATACTTGCAAAAGAATCTCATCCAGTTGTGCACAATAGCCAGAGCGTTTATATTTTTTTCTACGTATTGTACTGGAATTTCGATTGCCATGGTGACATGTATCAGTATAGACAGATACTTGGCGCTTACTCTAAGACATCAATACACCATTATTGTCACCAAGAAACGAGTTCGCCTCTTGATTGCCTTCGTCTGGATTTTTATTAGTCTACTTCTAGGATCTTTGGTGATCATTAATAAAATATATAACATTTTGTTTCTCATCGCGGGCTCCTGTCTCACCTTGATTCTACTGTCAACAACGTTTACTTTGTACATCAAGTCTTTCCGAGCTCTTCATCTTTACACAGTCCAAGTTCACGCCCAACAACCAAACCCCTTGGCTGGTAACTTTGATGTAGTCAGATACAAGAGAACTTTAAAGACGATGCTTGTGGTACTAGTATGTCTTCTTCTGTGCTATTTACCTTTAGTGTGCGCACTTATTTCAAGGGCTGTTCTGGGACCCTCAAAGGAAACGATTTTTCTATACTTGGCATCTAATACCTCCATTGGTCTTAACTCTAGCATTAATCCAGTAATTTATTGTGTGAGATTTGCAGATATTCGAAGTTCATGTACTGAAACTCTGAGAAACTGTATACGATGTAAAACATAGCATGGATTAGTTCTCCTTTTCTTTTCTCTAAAATCAAATATTAAAATATAAAGCAACATTTCTTGAAGCGAAATGTCATTCAGTAATCAAAAGACTCTGGTTCCAACTGATATGATGAGTTTATTGATATTTATTCTAGAGGTGTGTCGGCTATGTAGCATTTGTATCAGCATTGTCAGTGGTCCTCATCTTGCTGAAGGACTTTTAAGTTAAAACCTCAACCAAGCAATGACCAGCTTTTGGAAGAGAGAAGAAGGAAAGAAAAATATGGAAACAAGAAAATGAAAAGAATAATGGGAAATTCTCATCCAACATGACTTGTGTTTGAGAGGTGTTTAACATAACCAAAAAATAAGGAAAGAAAGAAAAGAAGAAAGAATTATAATAATCTTGCGTAATAGATGTTATCAACCAAGGAAATATTTACAACTATTCATCTTTAAAATCTGCTAATGTGAGCTGGTAAAACAAGAAGAAAACAGTCTATAAAAGAGGATTTGTATTTTAAGAGAACTCTATCATTATTGTAAAACCTGTTCGTTCTTCTAGTCATAGTTTATCGGTAACGTAATACAGGTGCATGGACATAGCCTAACCATAATAAATCATTGTAAAACCTGTTTGTTCTTCTAGTCATAGTTTATCGGTAACGTAATACAGGTGCATGGACATAGCGTAACCATAATAAATCATTGTAAAACCTGTTCGTTCTTCTAGTCATAGTTTATCGGTAACGTAATACAGGTGCATGGACATAGCGTAACCATAATAAATTATTGTAAAACCTGTTCATTCTTCTAGTCATAGTTTATCGGTAACGTAATACAGGTGCATGGACATAGCGTAACCATAATAAATCATTTAAAAAGCAGTCTCTTGGCACTAAATAATATTCTTATTGACTTATTCTCGAATGTTCGAAATCGTCTTGCTTAATCCCTACTTACCATGCAAGTATCACTGGTTACCTAGGTAACACAACACTTATTCTCCTAATTAGTTGGCCCACTAAAACTAAAAGACTGAATGATTAAAGCCGATGTATTGGTTTTCATTTCAAAAGAGTTCTGCAAGTCATCGTCTTTTCTCTTTGATCTAGAAAACCTGTCAGTTGCCGGCTACTTTTAAGTGACATTAGAATGACTAGAAAAGAATGAATGAACCAGGCGTTTTAGGGTTTCCATTTATTTCAAAAAATGTACTAGTTTGATGATACGGCGGCCATCTTCAACGTGAATTAAAGAAAAGGTTCGTGTACGAATGATTACCGGCGGTATACGTAGGATCTGAAGAACAATATCCTGGCACTCTCCTGCCTCTATGATATTGATTAAGTGACAAGCACTTCATTTTTCTACATAGTATCAGTTTTACATCTTGAATCCAAGGCATTATGGGACGTTCGGGGGGCAAAACAAAACAAAGATGGTGGATAATATATAGAGTTTAGTTTCATTTGTCTTTCTTTCTTGTTCATCTTCTTAATTTATCGCTTGTGAAATTGTGTTGTGGTGAACTGTTAATGTTAATCGACGCCATTACTGTAACCAAGCGTTGTATATTTGCACTCTACCAAGATGACCGCCGTATCGTCGAAGTAGTCCATTTTCTGCGAGTCACCTTTTCTCGTTAATGTAACTGGTTGCAAACCAATCATCTCGAAAACCTGTCTCTTTTCACTTAATGAATGTTGGTGAAACAAAGCTAAAAGAATGAATGGAACAAGTGATTCTGGGTTTCCATTTCCAATAATAGTCAGCTTCATCACGTAACGTTTTTCTTTCCAACAAAGAAATATCCAAATGTAATCTCACCTAATGCCTACCATTTACCGTACTGCTCACCTTGACATCCCAACATTGGTTATTTAATTAGTTGGCGAAATAAAAGTAAAAGACTAAATGACCGAGGCCAATATATTGGTTTTCTTCTTAAACAAATTTTGTTTAAGAAGAAAACCAATATATTGGCCTCGGTCATTTAGTCTTTTACTTTTATTTCGCCAACTAATTAATAAAATTATAATGAGAAAGCTCAGGTTTCGATTAGTTCAGGATTCGCAAAGAAAATTGTGGTTATTATAGAAAGAGACGCCTTTTCAAGAAAGTTATAATCATGAGCGAGGATATAAGACAGAACATCTGGCGAAAGAGTAATATAACAGTTCCTCTACTCGTTCAAATTGCAACTGAAATGGTCTCATAAAGTTCTGAAAATCCGGCATAGGGATTGTACAAATCTTAACAGCTATTTCTGATTTCAAATCTTCTCATCTGTAAGCAGGATAAAAGTCAAGATACACTCAAAGTTTATCCTTCAGTTGCTCCTTTCATCACCTGCCGCCAAAGTTGTTTTGTGATTGAAGCTTGAGCTTACAACAAACCACTGTTTGCAAACGTGATAACAAAGTCCCGGGTTTCTTCCAAAGGAACGAGCTGTGAATATCTAGAACCACAATAAACTGGTCCAGTGGAGATCTCGACAAAGCAAGACAAGAAGGCTGAACGATAGTTTAGAAAGGTACGACTGAGAAAACGATATGAACATAAGTCAGGATTTGCAAAACTGTTCAAGTATGGAAACAATATTTGCACGCGGTCTAAGCAGCAGAAAGTTTGTTGAAATCATCACTTTTGATGTTATTCTGAATGGCATTCTTACTCTTTCTGCATCTGTTGGAAATGGAATGATTATCATTGCCACCTTGAGATCACGGAACCTACAAACGCCATCCTACTTACTGATAACAAGTTTAGCCTTCACAGATCTTCTGGTTGGTTTGGTATTTCATCCATTCCAGATTGTTTGGCGTTTCTACTACTTGCAGAAAAATTACAAGGGAATCTGTAGAATTTATAGTTCGTACTCTTTCCTTTTGATTTATTTTGGCTCCGTTTCTCTGTTCATAGTAACATGTATCAGTATAGACAGATACTTGGCGCTTACTCTAAGACATCGATACACCATTATTGTCACCAAGAAACGAGTTGGTTCATTGATCGTAGGGCTATGGATCTGTGCTCTTTTGCTAGCATTTTTACCATTTGTAGACGTTCATGTGGGATCTTTGATGATAGCAGCATTGGTTGTATGCTCAGTCCTGTTATCAGTGATCTGTTACTGCTACATCAAGTCTTTCCGAGCTCTTCATCTTTACACAGTCCAAGTTCACCCCCAACAAACAAACTCGTTGGCTGGTAACTTTGATGTAGTCAGATACAAGAAAACTTTAAAGACGATGCTTGTGGTACTAGCATGTCTTCTACTGTGCTACGTACCATTGCTGTTATGTACAATTTTAGTTATAACGGTCTTTAAAACAGAACCAGTTATCTTCAAGTTATATTATGCATCGACTACACTGATGTGTCTTAATTCCAGTATAAACCCAGTCATTTACTTGATAAGGTTTGCAGATATTCGCAACGCGTGTCATCAGTTGTTCAGGAATCTTGTACACTAGATAATGATAAAGACATATTCACGCAATAATATTCCTACTAAGAATAGTCTTAACACTTTTTTTCAGTGGTTTCATGGAATGGGTTTTGTTTTACGGATCTTTTCAATCATGGAATCGTTTGCATATCCGAATAAAATAGGAAACGAAGCACGTCCTATCATTTATTTCCAATTTGTCCCATAATTTTACCGTCCTCCTTTCACTCTTTACTGCATAGAACCTGACTGATCTGTTATGAAGTGAGACAGGTGGCTTGACTTTATATCAATGTATGTTTATTCAAATCTTATTATAACGTTATTTGTACCTTTGTTGGAAAATCTGCAATTCATCTCCTTATAAAAGAACAATTCATTTCGATCTATGAAGCCTGTCGACAGGTTTATTGAAGTTTTTTGATCAACTACGACATACTGTTTGTACTGCAAAAAAAAAATATAAAAAACAACAGGAATCGACAGTTTCAGAAATAAGTTTCAGTATGTAACATTACCTTTGTAATGGAAGAAAATATCATTAATGGCTATGAGTAAATCAATTAAATAAGATGAAAACAACTGCTTTTGTGTTTGTCTTGAATCTTAAGAAAAATATATTAAATTTGCCATTTTTAATTCATTCCTATTTGTTATTTGTTATTTTTTATTTTTATAAAGTTTATTTTTCTATGACAACATTTTTGCAATCAGGTGTACCATTACGAATAAAAAAAGCATTTCCTTTTGTTTATGCCTAGAGCCTATGCTTTGTCTCTTACCTAACATCTCCAAACAGTTGCTTAGTCAAGATCTTTTTTCCGAACAGTTTCTTCAGTTGTAGTCGTAACCAGCTGAGCGATGAATTTTGTTTCAGCCAATCACGGCACGTTTGGCTATTTTGCCGCCAGCCCTCGTATAACCCAATTTTCGCGCGGTCGGACAGCTGCTTTTGTCTTGAAAGATAAAAACCTTTACTATTAGCTGGGCAAAAAGACTTTTTTAAACAATTTTTACCATAGAATTACCTTAATGAATATTTTTGAAAGCATTGATAAGTAGTTGCATCAGGGCCGGCAATTGTGTCCACTCCTGCTTTGCGCGCCGGGTTCACCGCTCAGCTGAAGAAAGATGCAGCCGGGAAATCACATCACGCTTCTAGGAATTGAGCGGGAAAAACTGGAAAGCGCCTTGAAACATGGATTTGATCAGTTGAGAAAACTTTCATGTTATTCTAATTTTATAACTTAATAATTTCTTTCATTTTATAATCGTCTTTATCAAACTAAATAATAATGCAACGTGTGTAAGTAGACCTGTGTATTCGACGAGAAAGATATTCTTAAAAGCGTGTGTCGACTGGCTATATTTTGTTGGAGAGAGAGCCAGAGAAAGAGCATGATTGTCAATAGACAGGTGCTCCAATGCTATTCAATTGTGTATGTATAACACATAACAAATTTTCTAGGTACCCCCAAGTAATCGATTATCGCTTTCTTTATATCGCTTACTCTGATGTGTTATAATTCCAGTATAAATCCGATCATATATTTGGTAAGGTTTAGGGATATCCGTAACGCGTGTCGACAGATGTTATGTTGACTAATCTTGTTCATTAGAATATAATAGATGTTCTAAGTTTCCCAAGCATTTTTTATTATCCAAGGAAGCAAACTGACCATCTCTCTGATATCGACCCATATATAACTTCTCATACTCACCTGGTGGATGTCAATAACTTTTAAGTTAATGAAATTTACTAAATTAAATTTTATATGAACTTTTTTATCATTATTAACTGTTTGGATTCATGTTGGTGCATTATATTCTTGTTTACAAAGTCACCACGGGTTCATTTTAATTAACACATTACTCTTGATTTTTAAAAAATCAATTAATTCTTAATGCGAATGAGAAGTTCCGGTTCCTGTTAGAGGGAGATTCGCTGTGCTTCGGGGATGATTCTTATTACCAGACCTCGATGTTGAGCTCTTGAGCAACAACGATTGATAGAAAATTGCGTTCTATAGATCTCGAGCAAAGAAGCGAGAAAAATCTTGAACGAAAATAACGCGCAGTTCTAATTGAACTAAAGAAGCTATTGTGAGAAAGTTTATCGTTAAAAGTGTAAGGATGATGATTATAAGGTCTCACATGTCCGTCCATCTTGGATATTAGTGCCCCCCCCGGAAATAATCAACAGCTCGCTATAATCAATTATTTGTACACTGTCGACATCCATCTTGTTATCTATAACTTCATGACAGGGCAAAAGATCTTTATCATCAGCAAGTGCATTAATGAATCAACCTTAATATAAGTCCAGTGATGACTCTGTTTTCTCTGAAGAACCCTTAACTGACGTGTAGGTTACTCTCACGGACAAGGCTTAGGAATGAACTTATCGACGAAAAATTGCCCACTTGTGGCTGAGTTATTCTACAATAGAATAAGTGACGTTGACTGGTTTGAGTCAGGCGCCAAGACCAACATCTTTCTAAATGTGCTTCTATCGTTCGTTGCAACCCTGGGCAATGGAATGATTATCGTTGCCATCTTGAGATCACAGAACCTACAAACGCCATCCTACTTACTGGTAACAAGTTTAGCCTTCACATATCTTCTGATTAGTTTGGTATTTCAACCTCTTCAGATTGTAGTTAGTACTTTATACTTGAAAAAGAATCTCATCCAGTTGTGCACAATAGCCAGAGCGTTTATATATTTTTCTACGTATTGTACTGGAATTTCGATTGCCATGGTGACATATATCAGTATAGACAGATACTTGGCGCTTACTCTAAGACATCGATACACCGTTATTGTCACCAAGAAACGAGTTCGCCTCTTGATTGCCTTCGTCTGGATTTTTATTAGTCTACTTCTAGGATCTTTGGTGATGATTGATAAAATATATAACATTTTGTTTCTCATCGCGGGCTCCTGCCTCACCTTGATTCTACTGTCAACAACGTTTACTTTGTACATCAAGTCTTTCCGAGCTCTTCATCTTTACACAGTCCAAGTTCACGCCCAACAACCAAACCCCTTGGCTGGTAACTTTGATGTAGTCAGATACAAGAGAACTTTAAAGACGATGCTTGTGGTACTAGTATGTCTTCTTCTGTGCTATTTACCTTTAGTGTGCGCACTTATTTCAAGGGCTGTTCTGGGACCCTCAAAGGAAACGATTTTTCTATACTTGGCATCTAATACCTCCATTGGTCTTAACTCTAGCATTAATCCAGTAATTTATTGTGTGAGATTTGCAGATATTCGAAGTTCATGTACTGAAACTCTGAGAAACTGTATACGATGTAAAACATAGCATGGATTAGTTCTCCTTTTCTTTTCTCTAAAATCAAATATTAAAATATAAAGCAACATTTCTTGAAGCGAAATGTCATTCAGTAATCAAAAGACTCTGGTTCCAACTGATATGATGAGTTTATTGATATTTATTCTAGAGGTGTGTCGGCTATGTAGCATTTGTATCAGCATTGTCAGTGGTCCTCATCTTGCTGAAGGACTTTTAAGTTAAAACCTCAACCAAGCAATGACCAGCTTTTGGAAGAGAGAAGAAGGAAAGAAAAATATGGAAACAAGAAAATGAAAAGAATAATGGGAAATTCTCATCCAGCATGACTTGTGTTTGAGAGGTGTTTAACATAACCAAAAAATAAGGAAAGAAATAAAAGAAGAAAGAATTATAATAATCTTGCGTAATAGATGTTATCAACCAAGGAAATATTTACAACTATTCATCTTTAAAATCTGCTAATGTGAGCTGGTAAAACAAGAAGAAAACAGTCTATAAAAGAGGATTTGTATTTCAAGAGAACTCTATCATTATTGTAAAACCTGTTCGTTCTTCTAGTCATAGTTTATCGGTGACGTAATACAGGTGCATGGACATAGCGTAATCATAATAAATCATTTAAAAAGCAGTCTCTTGGCACTAAATAATATTTTTATTAACTTATTCTCGAATGTTCGAAATCGTCTTGCTTAATCCCTACTTACCATGCAAGTATCACTGGTTACCTAGGTAACACAACACTTATTCTCCTAATTAGTTGGCCCAATAAAACTAAAAGACTGAATGATTAAAGCCGATGTATTGGTTTTCATTTCAAAAGAGTTCTGCAAGTCATCGTCTTTTCTCTTTGATCTAGAAAACCTGTCAGTTGCCGGCTACTTTTAAGTGACATTAGAATGACTAGAAAAGAATGAATGAACCAGGCGTTTTAGGGTTTCCATTTATTTCAAAAAATGTACTAGTTTGATGATACGGCGGCCATCTTCAATGTGAATTAAAGAAAAGGTTCGTGTACGAATGATTACCGGCGGTATACGTAGGATCTGATCAGGGAAGTTGTATGAAGAACAATATCCTGGCACTCTCCTGCCTCTATGATATTGATTAAGTGACAAGCACTTCATTTTTCTACATAGTATCAGTTTTACATCTTGAATCCAAGGCATTATGGGACGTTTGGGGGGCAAAACAAAACAAAGATGGTGGATAATATATAGAGTTTAGTTTCATTTGTCTTTCTTTCTTGTTCATCTTCTTAATTTATCGCTTGTGAAATTGTGTTGTGGTGAACTGTTAATGTTAATCGACGCCATTACTGTAACCAAGCGTTGTATATTTGCACCCTACCAAGATGACCGCCGTATCGTCGAGTCACCTTTTCTCGTTAATGTAACTGGTTGCAAACCAATCATCTCGAAAACCTGTCTCTTTTCACTTAATGAATGTTGGTGAAACAAAGCTTAAAGAATGAATGGAACAAGTGCTTCAGGGTTTCCATTTCGAATAATAGTCAGCTTCATCACGTAACGTTTTTCTTTCCAACAAAGAAATATCCAAATGTAATCTCACCTAATGCCTACCATTTACCGTACTGCTCACCTTGACATCCCAACATTGGTTATTTAATTAGTTGGCGAAATAAAACTAAAAGACTAACTGACCGAGGTCAATATATTGGTTTTGGTCATTTAGTCTTTTACTTTTATTTCGCCAACTAATTAATAAAATTATAATAAGAAAGCTCAGGTTTTGATTAGTTCAGGATTCGCAAAGAAAATTGTGGTTATTATAGAAAGAGACGTCTTTTCAAGAAATTTATAATCGTGAGCGAGGATATAAGACAGAACATCTGGCGAAAGAGTAATATAACAGTTCCTCTACTCGTTCAAATTGCAACTGAAATGGTCTCATAAAGTTCTGAAAATCCGGCATAGGGATTGTACAAATCTTAACAGCTATTTCTGATTTCAAATCTTCTCATCTGTAAGCAGGATAAAAGTCAAGATACACTCAAAGTTTATCCTTCAGTTGCTCCTTTCATCACCTGCCGCCAAAGTTGTTTTGTGATTGAAGCTTGAGCTTACAACAAACCACTGTTTGCAAACGTGATAACAAAGTCCCGGGTTTCTTCCAAAGGAACGAGCTGTGAATATCTAGAACCACAATAAACTGGTCCAGTGGACATCTCGACAAAGCAAGACAAGAAGGCTGAACGATAGTTTAGAAAGGTACGACTGAGAAAACGATATGAACATAAGTCAGGATTTGCAAAACTGTCCAGGTATGGCAACAATATTTGTAAGCGGTCTAAGCAGCAGAAAGTTTGTTGAAATCATCACTTTTGATGTTATTCTGAATGGCATTCTTACTCTTTCTGCATCTGTTGGAAATGGAATGATTATCGTTGCCATCTTGAGATCACAGAACCTACAAACGCCATCCTACTTACTGATAACAAGTTTAGCCTTCACAGATCTTCTGGTTGGTTTGGTATTTCATCCATTCCAGATTGTTTGGCGTTTCTACTACTTGCAGAAAAATTACAAGGGAATCTGTAGAATGAATAGATCGTACTCTTTCCTTTTGCCTTATTTTGGCTTCATTTCTCTGTTCATAGTAACATGTATCAGTATAGACAGATACTTGGCGCTTACTCTAAGACATCGATACACCATTATTGTCACCAAGAAACGAGTTGGTTCATTGATCGTAGGGCTATGGATCTTTGCTCTTTTGCTGGCATTTGTTCCATTTCTAGACGATCATGAGGGATCTTTGAAGATAGCAGGATTGGTTCTAGGCTCAGTCCTGTTATCAGTGATCTGTTACTGCTACATCAAGTCTTTCCGAGCTCTTCATCTTTACACAGTCCAAGTTCACGCCCAACAACCAAACCCATTGGCTGGTAACTTTGATGTAGTCAGATACAAGAGAACTTTAAAGACGATGCTTGTGGTACTAGTATGTCTTCTACTGTGCTACGTACCATCGCTGTTATGTACAATTTTAGTTATAACGGTCTTTAAAACAGAACCAGTTATCTTCAAGTTATATTATGCATCGATTACACTGATGTGTCTTAATTCCAGTATAAACCCAGTCATTTATTTGATAAGGTTTGCAGATATTCGCAACGCGTGTCATCAGTTGTTCAGGGATCTTGTACACTAGATAATGATAAAGACATATTCACGCAATAATATTCCTACTAAGAATAGTCTTAACACTTTTTTTCAGTGGTTTCATGGAATGGGTTTCGTTTTACGGATCTTTTCAATCATGGAATCGTTTGCATATCCGAATAAAATAGGAAACGAAGCACGTCCTATCATTTATTTCCAATTTGTCACATAATTTTACCGTCCTCCTTTCACTATTTACTGCATAGAACCTGACTGATCTGTTATGAAGTGAGACAGGTGGCTTGACTTTATATCAATGTATGTTTATTCAAATCTTATTATAACGTTATTTGTACCTTTGTTGGAAAATCTGCAATTCATCTCCTTATAAAAGAACAATTCATTTCGATCTATGAAGCCTGTCGACAGGTTTATTGAAGTTTTTTGATCAACTACGACATACTGTTTGTACTACAAAAAAAATATTTATTTGATAAGGTTTTCAGATATTCCCAACGCTTGTCTGGGTTTGTTTAAAATTTGCATACAGTGATGGAAGCATCATTACTAGACATTTGCTTGTATATATTCAACTTTTTTTACAATTTATCTTACATTTGTGGCTTGAATTAAATTACTTTTTACAATTGTATTTACACCTGATTGCAAAAATGTTGTCATAGAAAAATAAACTTTATAAAAATAAAAAATAACAAATAGGAATAAATTAAAGATGGCGACTTAATTTAACCTGTTTTTGATAAAGTGCATGAGACGGAGTCTCACGTGGAGGAGCTTTCTAGTCGAGAACAAGAAACTTCCTGTTTCCTAAACGTAGTTTAGAAGACAGTCTAGTATTAACGTGTAACACCTCTTTTGAAACGTTTGCCTCACAACAGGAATCGACAGTTTCAGAAATAAGTTTCAGTATGTAACATTGCCTTTGTAATGGAAGAAAATATCATTAATGGCTATGAGTAAATCAATTAAATAAAATGAAAACTACTGCTTTTGTGTTTGTCTTGAACCTTAAGAAAAATCTATTAAATTTGACATTTTTAATTCATTCCTATTTGTAATTTTTTATCTTTTATTTTTATAAAGTTTATTTTTCTATGACAACATTTTTGCAATCAGGTGTACCATTACGAATAAAAAAAGCATTTCCTTTTGTTTATGACTAGAGCCTATGCTTTGTCTCGCGTCACGAGTAGAATGACAGTGCCGGTTCTGCATCACTATTTTGATGTTCCAGTGAGGTGCCAGTGTGGTGCATGTTCCATTTTGAGGTGCCCGCATGCTGAGATGCTGGGGGAGGGGAGGGGTGGTCGGTCATGTCTATTTTTAGATTCGAGGATTGCACCACGCGATGCAATGAAGGCTGAAGTTTTTATTCATTTAATATTTTTCAAAATATAAACTCCTTGACGGGGAATCGAACCCAGTCACTTGCTCGACAGGCAAGTATACTAACCACTATACTACCAAGGATTGTGATGTTTTTTCGTTATTATAAAATATATTTGTCTCACGAGTCGGGATCGAACCAACGACCAACAGATGGCTGTCTTTTACACTACAGTCTGTCGCTCTACCAATTGAGCTATCATGAGATGTATACTTTTGTTCTTCATTAAAACTCTATATTAGAGGTTATCCAAATAATATAGACTGATTGATTATACATCATGAGTAAGGATGCTGTTTTGTTTCATCTTTCTTTATCTTGTGGGATTAGCCTTGGATTCATACCCCTACTCACTCCCCAGACAGCTAAAGCTACCTTTTTAATAAAATATGATGACCTTAATGGGATTCGAACCCATAACTTCTGATCTGGAGTCAGAGATGCTAACCATTGCACCATAAGGTCCTTTTTGGTTCCAAACAGCTAAAATTCATAATTATGTTACTAGCCTGGATGGGAAGACACTTTTCTGCAGGTGGTATTTCTAATTTGATTGTACACATTAATCTTCGAGATACTGATTTATTGTTCATTATGTACACATAAATATCACATTGTACTTTACTTTGTTTTAAGCAAACAAAAGCTATTGTTTTCATCAACGCACGATGTTCATCTTGGATTTGTCAAAATCAATTTTGAATAAATTTGTTTTCGGAGGCTGTGTCACTGGGAGTGTCACTGGAAATATTTCTCTATGTTTCAGAGAAAAAATATGATCTTAATGGGAATCGAACCTATAATCTTCTGATCTAGAGTCAGACGTGATAACCATTACACTATAATTGTCCTCGTAATAGACAATAACTACGCGATTTATTGTATGATTCTATTTCTCGTTCAGTGGCAAAGCTTTTGTCAAGGTTCTTTATTAATTTTGATCTCAATATTAAAACTTAGAATTTTTCCCACTTTGGTAATGAAGGAAAGTATTCGAGATCCGTTCCGCGGTTTCCCTGATACATGTCACCAGGGCAATGAAAGTGTTCCAAGGAAAGTGATAATGAAAATGAACACTCTCATGACATCACATACACCTTGGAAGTTGCTCTGCAAGTGAAACACACTAATCGTAATATCCAGAGGATGAACGAACAAACCAACCAAAAGATCTGTGAAGGCTAAACTTGTTATCAGTAAGTAGGATGGCGTTTGTAGGTTCTGTGATCTCAAGATGGCAATTATAATCACTCCATTGCTCAGTGTTACTGTTATCGTTAGCACTGAGTGAAGAATAATGTTGAACAAATTGAAATTTGCTATACATTTCTCGCCTTCATATTGATGACCATAAAACTCGCGTTCGTGATTAACTGGCTCCTGTGGCCCCTGTTATGTGCAATTCAACATTTCACTTTGACATCAATCCTTAAAAAAGCGCAAAAATACCCAAGTGGGGGGTACGCACACCCCTCCCCCCAGCCTACGGGCTGATAGCACATGTTTATCTTCCTCCGAAACTAATTTGGTCGCGAGTACTATTTGGCGCATGTGATTGGGAATAAAGAAGGTCAAAATAGGTGAAAAAATAGAACTTCCACATAAGTAAAGCTTTACCACCATCCATTTTCACTGGTAACATGTTAATGAGCAATAGACAACTGTCTATCTAAGAAAACTTCAACATGGCGTGTCCCATATCCCTTCATCACAGGGAGCCCAATTCAGATAAAAGTGAAAGGTAAAAATCAAAATGGGGGAAATCTTAGTGTTAGATTAAAGTTAATGAAGATGTACGTTTCAGTTCAATCAATGTTTCTATGCCAACGATAAAGAAGAACTTTTGAAATCACTTGAACTTTAATTGTACGGGATTCCGATGAAAACGTAATTTAAGTGCGCTTTCAATGAGTCGGAAATGGCCGGCCATACAGTTCGATTCATAAAGAGAATTCCCTTATTAATTAGGACTGTTCAGCAAGATCAAGCAATACCTCGATTGTATTCATTATTCTGATGGAATGTATATAAAAATAGGGAAAACTCTCAAGAAAAAGGCCTTCTATTTAAATTGACTGGTGTAGCCGGTCAGTCCCGACTAGTGGAAAGCGGCATAAGACTGATAATGTCTGGTGAAAAACCCAACTTCAAAAAATTGGTTAAAAAACCAATCAAGAAACCTTGAAATGGAATGGGGATAAAATAACTAAAAGAGTAACTCCTTAGGTCAATTTTCCCCTGCTTTAATTTTTACCTTTCACTTCTATGTGATTTGGGCTTCCTGTGATAAAGGAACACGCCCCGTTGAAGATTTCTTTGATTGACAGTTGTCTATTATTGCTCTTTAACTTGTCGCGACTTTTGTCTCGATCGGCGCGTAGCTGGCAATGAAAAGGTGGTGAGCTTTACTTTCATAGAATCATGAAAGGCATTCGATGTTTTAAACTTTTTCTTCCTATAAATTAGTTTTAGGAATAAGTGTTCTCCATCAAGACATATTCAGGACTCCTCAAACATTGAACAGGTAAATGTTTATGAGGAATATCTGTCTTTCATAACTTTTGCAACGGTTTCAAGACGCCATCTTGTTTGTATAGTTTTTCGCGAATTGTAACAATCTCTTTGAGCCATTTTATCCATCTGTGGAGTGCTGGAGGGCATCATGAAGCCCTAAGACAGCTTCAATCAGCATTACCTCGAAGAACTGAGAGTGGGCAAGGGATTTTGCCGTCAAAATGTCGTAAAGCATGTACCAAGTACGACTAAGATATTTTGGCGGGACTATTCTGTGAGCTCCTAAACAGATGGTTACAAGGTCTTCAATAGCATATTCACCAACAGACGTTAGTCCCTGCGAAGATGGAACCCTCTCGGTAAGTATCTGGCCCAAAAATGAATTTGGCTAAAATGGTGCATGAGAAGTGATTATCCAGGGGTGGGTAAAAATTGCAATTTTGGAAGTTGGCGAAGTATTGTCTCTTTTTCCCAGAAATCAATAGCAAAATCACCCAGACGTTAGTCCTGCGAAGATGGAACCCTCTCGGTAAGTATCTGGCCCAAAAATGATTTTGGCTAAAATGGTGCATGAGAAGTGGATTAACCAGGGGTGGGTAAAAATTGCAATTTTGGAAGTTGCTGAAGTTTTGTCTCTTTTTCACAGAAATCAATAGCAAATCACCCAGACGTTAGTCCCTGCGAAGATGGAACCCTCTCGGTAAGTATCTGGCCCAAAAATGATTTTGGCTAAAATGGTGCATGAGAAGTGGATTAACCAGGGGTGGGTAAAAATTGCAATTTTGGAAGTTGCTGAAGTTTTGTCTCTTTTTCACAGAAATCAATAGCAAATCACCCAGACGTTAGTCCCTGCGAAGATGGAACCCTCTCGGTAAGTATCTGGCCCAAAAATGATTTTGGCTAAAATGGTGCATGAGAAGTGGATTAACCAGGGGTGGGTAAAAATTGCAATTTTGGAAGTTGCTGAAGTTTTGTCTCTTTTTCACAGAAATCAATAGCAAATCACCCAGACGTTAGTCCCTGCGAAGATGGAACCCTCTCGGTAAGTATCTGGCCCAAAAATGATTTTGGCTAAAATGGTGCATGAGAAGTGGATTAACCAGGGGTGGGTAAAAATTGCAATTTTGGAAGTTGCTGAAGTTTTGTCTCTTTTTCACAGAAATCAATAGCAAATCACCCAGACGTTAGTCCCTGCGAAGATGGAACCCTCTCGGTAAGTATCTGGCCCAAAAATGATTTTGGCTAAAATGGTGCATGAGAAGTGGATTAACCAGGGGTGGGTAAAAATTGCAATTTTGGAAGTTGCTGAAGTTTTGTCTCTTTTTCACAGAAATCAATAGCAAATCACCCAGACGTTAGTCCCTGCGAAGATGGAACCCTCTCGGTAAGTATCTGGCCCAAAAATGATTTTGGCTAAAATGGTGCATGAGAAGTGGATTAACCAGGGGTGGGTAAAAATTGCAATTTTGGAAGTTGCTGAAGTTTTGTCTCTTTTTCACAGAAATCAATAGCAAATCACCCAGACGTTAGTCCCTGCGAAGATGGAACCCTCTCGGTAAGTATCTGGCCCAAAAATGATTTTGGCTAAAATGGTGCATGAGAAGTGGATTAACCAGGGGTGGGTAAAAATTGCAATTTTGGAAGTTGCTGAAGTTTTGTCTCTTTTTCACAGAAATCAATAGCAAATCACCCAGACGTTAGTCCCTGCGAAGATGGAACCCTCTCGGTAAGTATCTGGCCCAAAAATGATTTTGGCTAAAATGGTGCATGAGAAGTGGATTAACCAGGGGTGGGTAAAAATTGCAATTTTGGAAGTTGCTGAAGTTTTGTCTCTTTTTCACAGAAATCAATAGCAAATCACCCAGACGTTAGTCCCTGCGAAGATGGAACCCTCTCGGTAAGTATCTGGCCCAAAAATGATTTTGGCTAAAATGGTGCATGAGAAGTGGATTAACCAGGGGTGGGTAAAAATTGCAATTTTGGAAGTTGCTGAAGTTTTGTCTCTTTTTCACAGAAATCAATAGCAAATCACCCAGACGTTAGTCCCTGCGAAGATGGAACCCTCTCGGTAAGTATCTGGCCCAAAAATGATTTTGGCTAAAATGGTGCATGAGAAGTGGATTAACCAGGGGTGGGTAAAAATTGCAATTTTGGAAGTTGCTGAAGTTTTGTCTCTTTTTCACAGAAATCAATAGCAAATCACCCAGACGTTAGTCCCTGCGAAGATGGAACCCTCTCGGTAAGTATCTGGCCCAAAAATGATTTTGGCTAAAATGGTGCATGAGAAGTGGATTAACCAGGGGTGGGTAAAAATTGCAATTTTGGAAGTTGCTGAAGTTTTGTCTCTTTTTCACAGAAATCAATAGCAAATCACCCAGACGTTAGTCCCTGCGAAGATGGAACCCTCTCGGTAAGTATCTGGCCCAAAAATGATTTTGGCTAAAATGGTGCATGAGAAGTGGATTAACCAGGGGTGGGTAAAAATTGCAATTTTGGAAGTTGCTGAAGTTTTGTCTCTTTTTCACAGAAATCAATAGCAAATCACCCAGACGTTAGTCCCTGCGAAGATGGAACCCTCTCGGTAAGTATCTGGCCCAAAAATGATTTTGGCTAAAATGGTGCATGAGAAGTGGATTAACCAGGGGTGGGTAAAAATTGCAATTTTGGAAGTTGCTGAAGTTTTGTCTCTTTTTCACAGAAATCAATAGCAAATCACCCAGACGTTAGTCCCTGCGAAGATGGAACCCTCTCGGTAAGTATCTGGCCCAAAAATGATTTTGGCTAAAATGGTGCATGAGAAGTGGATTAACCAGGGGTGGGTAAAAATTGCAATTTTGGAAGTTGCTGAAGTTTTGTCTCTTTTTCACAGAAATCAATAGCAAATCACCCAGACGTTAGTCCCTGCGAAGATGGAACCCTCTCGGTAAGTATCTGGCCCAAAAATGATTTTGGCTAAAATGGTGCATGAGAAGTGGATTAACCAGGGGTGGGTAAAAATTGCAATTTTGGAAGTTGCTGAAGTTTTGTCTCTTTTTCACAGAAATCAATAGCAAATCACCCAGACGTTAGTCCCTGCGAAGATGGAACCCTCTCGGTAAGTATCTGGCCCAAAAATGATTTTGGCTAAAATGGTGCATGAGAAGTGGATTAACCAGGGGTGGGTAAAAATTGCAATTTTGGAAGTTGCTGAAGTTTTGTCTCTTTTTCACAGAAATCAATAGCAAATCACCCAGACGTTAGTCCCTGCGAAGATGGAACCCTCTCGGTAAGTATCTGGCCCAAAAATGATTTTGGCTAAAATGGTGCATGAGAAGTGGATTAACCAGGGGTGGGTAAAAATTGCAATTTTGGAAGTTGCTGAAGTTTTGTCTCTTTTTCACAGAAATCAATAGCAAATCACCCAGACGTTAGTCCCTGCGAAGATGGAACCCTCTCGGTAAGTATCTGGCCCAAAAATGATTTTGGCTAAAATGGTGCATGAGAAGTGGATTAACCAGGGGTGGGTAAAAATTGCAATTTTGGAAGTTGCTGAAGTTTTGTCTCTTTTTCACAGAAATCAATAGCAAATCACCCAGACGTTAGTCCCTGCGAAGATGGAACCCTCTCGGTAAGTATCTGGCCCAAAAATGATTTTGGCTAAAATGGTGCATGAGAAGTGGATTAACCAGGGGTGGGTAAAAATTGCAATTTTGGAAGTTGCTGAAGTTTTGTCTCTTTTTCACAGAAATCAATAGCAAATCACCCAGACGTTAGTCCCTGCGAAGATGGAACCCTCTCGGTAAGTATCTGGCCCAAAAATGATTTTGGCTAAAATGGTGCATGAGAAGTGGATTAACCAGGGGTGGGTAAAAATTGCAATTTTGGAAGTTGCTGAAGTTTTGTCTCTTTTTCACAGAAATCAATAGCAAATCACCCAGACGTTAGTCCCTGCGAAGATGGAACCCTCTCGGTAAGTATCTGGCCCAAAAATGATTTTGGCTAAAATGGTGCATGAGAAGTGGATTAACCAGGGGTGGGTAAAAATTGCAATTTTGGAAGTTGCTGAAGTTTTGTCTCTTTTTCACAGAAATCAATAGCAAATCACCCAGACGTTAGTCCCTGCGAAGATGGAACCCTCTCGGTAAGTATCTGGCCCAAAAATGATTTTGGCTAAAATGGTGCATGAGAAGTGGATTAACCAGGGGTGGGTAAAAATTGCAATTTTGGAAGTTGCTGAAGTTTTGTCTCTTTTTCACAGAAATCAATAGCAAATCACCCAGACGTTAGTCCCTGCGAAGATGGAACCCTCTCGGTAAGTATCTGGCCCAAAAATGATTTTGGCTAAAATGGTGCATGAGAAGTGGATTAACCAGGGGTGGGTAAAAATTGCAATTTTGGAAGTTGCTGAAGTTTTGTCTCTTTTTCACAGAAATCAATAGCAAATCACCCAGACGTTAGTCCCTGCGAAGATGGAACCCTCTCGGTAAGTATCTGGCCCAAAAATGATTTTGGCTAAAATGGTGCATGAGAAGTGGATTAACCAGGGGTGGGTAAAAATTGCAATTTTGGAAGTTGCTGAAGTTTTGTCTCTTTTTCACAGAAATCAATAGCAAATCACCCAGACGTTAGTCCCTGCGAAGATGGAACCCTCTCGGTAAGTATCTGGCCCAAAAATGATTTTGGCTAAAATGGTGCATGAGAAGTGGATTAACCAGGGGTGGGTAAAAATTGCAATTTTGGAAGTTGCTGAAGTTTTGTCTCTTTTTCACAGAAATCAATAGCAAATCACCCAGACGTTAGTCCCTGCGAAGATGGAACCCTCTCGGTAAGTATCTGGCCCAAAAATGATTTTGGCTAAAATGGTGCATGAGAAGTGGATTAACCAGGGGTGGGTAAAAATTGCAATTTTGGAAGTTGCTGAAGTTTTGTCTCTTTTTCACAGAAATCAATAGCAAATCACCCAGACGTTAGTCCCTGCGAAGATGGAACCCTCTCGGTAAGTATCTGGCCCAAAAATGATTTTGGCTAAAATGGTGCATGAGAAGTGGATTAACCAGGGGTGGGTAAAAATTGCAATTTTGGAAGTTGCTGAAGTTTTGTCTCTTTTTCACAGAAATCAATAGCAAATCACCCAGACGTTAGTCCCTGCGAAGATGGAACCCTCTCGGTAAGTATCTGGCCCAAAAATGATTTTGGCTAAAATGGTGCATGAGAAGTGGATTAACCAGGGGTGGGTAAAAATTGCAATTTTGGAAGTTGCTGAAGTTTTGTCTCTTTTTCACAGAAATCAATAGCAAATCACCCAGACGTTAGTCCCTGCGAAGATGGAACCCTCTCGGTAAGTATCTGGCCCAAAAATGATTTTGGCTAAAATGGTGCATGAGAAGTGGATTAACCAGGGGTGGGTAAAAATTGCAATTTTGGAAGTTGCTGAAGTTTTGTCTCTTTTTCACAGAAATCAATAGCAAATCACCCAGACGTTAGTCCCTGCGAAGATGGAACCCTCTCGGTAAGTATCTGGCCCAAAAATGATTTTGGCTAAAATGGTGCATGAGAAGTGGATTAACCAGGGGTGGGTAAAAATTGCAATTTTGGAAGTTGCTGAAGTTTTGTCTCTTTTTCACAGAAATCAATAGCAAATCACCCAGACGTTAGTCCCTGCGAAGATGGAACCCTCTCGGTAAGTATCTGGCCCAAAAATGATTTTGGCTAAAATGGTGCATGAGAAGTGGATTAACCAGGGGTGGGTAAAAATTGCAATTTTGGAAGTTGCTGAAGTTTTGTCTCTTTTTCACAGAAATCAATAGCAAATCACCCAGACGTTAGTCCCTGCGAAGATGGAACCCTCTCGGTAAGTATCTGGCCCAAAAATGATTTTGGCTAAAATGGTGCATGAGAAGTGGATTAACCAGGGGTGGGTAAAAATTGCAATTTTGGAAGTTGCTGAAGTTTTGTCTCTTTTTCACAGAAATCAATAGCAAATCACCCAGACGTTAGTCCCTGCGAAGATGGAACCCTCTCGGTAAGTATCTGGCCCAAAAATGATTTTGGCTAAAATGGTGCATGAGAAGTGGATTAACCAGGGGTGGGTAAAAATTGCAATTTTGGAAGTTGCTGAAGTTTTGTCTCTTTTTCACAGAAATCAATAGCAAATCACCCAGACGTTAGTCCCTGCGAAGATGGAACCCTCTCGGTAAGTATCTGGCCCAAAAATGATTTTGGCTAAAATGGTGCATGAGAAGTGGATTAACCAGGGGTGGGTAAAAATTGCAATTTTGGAAGTTGCTGAAGTTTTGTCTCTTTTTCACAGAAATCAATAGCAAATCACCCAGACGTTAGTCCCTGCGAAGATGGAACCCTCTCGGTAAGTATCTGGCCCAAAAATGATTTTGGCTAAAATGGTGCATGAGAAGTGGATTAACCAGGGGTGGGTAAAAATTGCAATTTTGGAAGTTGCTGAAGTTTTGTCTCTTTTTCACAGAAATCAATAGCAAATCACCCAGACGTTAGTCCCTGCGAAGATGGAACCCTCTCGGTAAGTATCTGGCCCAAAAATGATTTTGGCTAAAATGGTGCATGAGAAGTGGATTAACCAGGGGTGGGTAAAAATTGCAATTTTGGAAGTTGCTGAAGTTTTGTCTCTTTTTCACAGAAATCAATAGCAAATCACCCAGACGTTAGTCCCTGCGAAGATGGAACCCTCTCGGTAAGTATCTGGCCCAAAAATGATTTTGGCTAAAATGGTGCATGAGAAGTGGATTAACCAGGGGTGGGTAAAAATTGCAATTTTGGAAGTTGCTGAAGTTTTGTCTCTTTTTCACAGAAATCAATAGCAAATCACCCAGACGTTAGTCCCTGCGAAGATGGAACCCTCTCGGTAAGTATCTGGCCCAAAAATGATTTTGGCTAAAATGGTGCATGAGAAGTGGATTAACCAGGGGTGGGTAAAAATTGCAATTTTGGAAGTTGCTGAAGTTTTGTCTCTTTTTCACAGAAATCAATAGCAAATCACCCAGACGTTAGTCCCTGCGAAGATGGAACCCTCTCGGTAAGTATCTGGCCCAAAAATGATTTTGGCTAAAATGGTGCATGAGAAGTGGATTAACCAGGGGTGGGTAAAAATTGCAATTTTGGAAGTTGCTGAAGTTTTGTCTCTTTTTCACAGAAATCAATAGCAAATCACCCAGACGTTAGTCCCTGCGAAGATGGAACCCTCTCGGTAAGTATCTGGCCCAAAAATGATTTTGGCTAAAATGGTGCATGAGAAGTGGATTAACCAGGGGTGGGTAAAAATTGCAATTTTGGAAGTTGCTGAAGTTTTGTCTCTTTTTCACAGAAATCAATAGCAAATCACCCAGACGTTAGTCCCTGCGAAGATGGAACCCTCTCGGTAAGTATCTGGCCCAAAAATGATTTTGGCTAAAATGGTGCATGAGAAGTGGATTAACCAGGGGTGGGTAAAAATTGCAATTTTGGAAGTTGCTGAAGTTTTGTCTCTTTTTCACAGAAATCAATAGCAAATCACCCAGACGTTAGTCCCTGCGAAGATGGAACCCTCTCGGTAAGTATCTGGCCCAAAAATGATTTTGGCTAAAATGGTGCATGAGAAGTGGATTAACCAGGGGTGGGTAAAAATTGCAATTTTGGAAGTTGCTGAAGTTTTGTCTCTTTTTCACAGAAATCAATAGCAAATCACCCAGACGTTAGTCCCTGCGAAGATGGAACCCTCTCGGTAAGTATCTGGCCCAAAAATGATTTTGGCTAAAATGGTGCATGAGAAGTGGATTAACCAGGGGTGGGTAAAAATTGCAATTTTGGAAGTTGCTGAAGTTTTGTCTCTTTTTCACAGAAATCAATAGCAAATCACCCAGACGTTAGTCCCTGCGAAGATGGAACCCTCTCGGTAAGTATCTGGCCCAAAAATGATTTTGGCTAAAATGGTGCATGAGAAGTGGATTAACCAGGGGTGGGTAAAAATTGCAATTTTGGAAGTTGCTGAAGTTTTGTCTCTTTTTCACAGAAATCAATAGCAAATCACCCAGACGTTAGTCCCTGCGAAGATGGAACCCTCTCGGTAAGTATCTGGCCCAAAAATGATTTTGGCTAAAATGGTGCATGAGAAGTGGATTAACCAGGGGTGGGTAAAAATTGCAATTTTGGAAGTTGCTGAAGTTTTGTCTCTTTTTCACAGAAATCAATAGCAAATCACCCAGACGTTAGTCCCTGCGAAGATGGAACCCTCTCGGTAAGTATCTGGCCCAAAAATGATTTTGGCTAAAATGGTGCATGAGAAGTGGATTAACCAGGGGTGGGTAAAAATTGCAATTTTGGAAGTTGCTGAAGTTTTGTCTCTTTTTCACAGAAATCAATAGCAAATCACCCAGACGTTAGTCCCTGCGAAGATGGAACCCTCTCGGTAAGTATCTGGCCCAAAAATGATTTTGGCTAAAATGGTGCATGAGAAGTGGATTAACCAGGGGTGGGTAAAAATTGCAATTTTGGAAGTTGCTGAAGTTTTGTCTCTTTTTCACAGAAATCAATAGCAAATCACCCAGACGTTAGTCCCTGCGAAGATGGAACCCTCTCGGTAAGTATCTGGCCCAAAAATGATTTTGGCTAAAATGGTGCATGAGAAGTGGATTAACCAGGGGTGGGTAAAAATTGCAATTTTGGAAGTTGCTGAAGTTTTGTCTCTTTTTCACAGAAATCAATAGCAAATCACCCAGACGTTAGTCCCTGCGAAGATGGAACCCTCTCGGTAAGTATCTGGCCCAAAAATGATTTTGGCTAAAATGGTGCATGAGAAGTGGATTAACCAGGGGTGGGTAAAAATTGCAATTTTGGAAGTTGCTGAAGTTTTGTCTCTTTTTCACAGAAATCAATAGCAAATCACCCAGACGTTAGTCCCTGCGAAGATGGAACCCTCTCGGTAAGTATCTGGCCCAAAAATGATTTTGGCTAAAATGGTGCATGAGAAGTGGATTAACCAGGGGTGGGTAAAAATTGCAATTTTGGAAGTTGCTGAAGTTTTGTCTCTTTTTCACAGAAATCAATAGCAAATCACCCAGACGTTAGTCCCTGCGAAGATGGAACCCTCTCGGTAAGTATCTGGCCCAAAAATGATTTTGGCTAAAATGGTGCATGAGAAGTGGATTAACCAGGGGTGGGTAAAAATTGCAATTTTGGAAGTTGCTGAAGTTTTGTCTCTTTTTCACAGAAATCAATAGCAAATCACCCAGACGTTAGTCCCTGCGAAGATGGAACCCTCTCGGTAAGTATCTGGCCCAAAAATGATTTTGGCTAAAATGGTGCATGAGAAGTGGATTAACCAGGGGTGGGTAAAAATTGCAATTTTGGAAGTTGCTGAAGTTTTGTCTCTTTTTCACAGAAATCAATAGCAAATCACCCAGACGTTAGTCCCTGCGAAGATGGAACCCTCTCGGTAAGTATCTGGCCCAAAAATGATTTTGGCTAAAATGGTGCATGAGAAGTGGATTAACCAGGGGTGGGTAAAAATTGCAATTTTGGAAGTTGCTGAAGTTTTGTCTCTTTTTCACAGAAATCAATAGCAAATCACCCAGACGTTAGTCCCTGCGAAGATGGAACCCTCTCGGTAAGTATCTGGCCCAAAAATGATTTTGGCTAAAATGGTGCATGAGAAGTGGATTAACCAGGGGTGGGTAAAAATTGCAATTTTGGAAGTTGCTGAAGTTTTGTCTCTTTTTCACAGAAATCAATAGCAAATCACCCAGACGTTAGTCCCTGCGAAGATGGAACCCTCTCGGTAAGTATCTGGCCCAAAAATGATTTTGGCTAAAATGGTGCATGAGAAGTGGATTAACCAGGGGTGGGTAAAAATTGCAATTTTGGAAGTTGCTGAAGTTTTGTCTCTTTTTCACAGAAATCAATAGCAAATCACCCAGACGTTAGTCCCTGCGAAGATGGAACCCTCTCGGTAAGTATCTGGCCCAAAAATGATTTTGGCTAAAATGGTGCATGAGAAGTGGATTAACCAGGGGTGGGTAAAAATTGCAATTTTGGAAGTTGCTGAAGTTTTGTCTCTTTTTCACAGAAATCAATAGCAAATCACCCAGACGTTAGTCCCTGCGAAGATGGAACCCTCTCGGTAAGTATCTGGCCCAAAAATGATTTTGGCTAAAATGGTGCATGAGAAGTGGATTAACCAGGGGTGGGTAAAAATTGCAATTTTGGAAGTTGCTGAAGTTTTGTCTCTTTTTCACAGAAATCAATAGCAAATCACCCAGACGTTAGTCCCTGCGAAGATGGAACCCTCTCGGTAAGTATCTGGCCCAAAAATGATTTTGGCTAAAATGGTGCATGAGAAGTGGATTAACCAGGGGTGGGTAAAAATTGCAATTTTGGAAGTTGCTGAAGTTTTGTCTCTTTTTCACAGAAATCAATAGCAAATCACCCAGACGTTAGTCCCTGCGAAGATGGAACCCTCTCGGTAAGTATCTGGCCCAAAAATGATTTTGGCTAAAATGGTGCATGAGAAGTGGATTAACCAGGGGTGGGTAAAAATTGCAATTTTGGAAGTTGCTGAAGTTTTGTCTCTTTTTCACAGAAATCAATAGCAAATCACCCAGACGTTAGTCCCTGCGAAGATGGAACCCTCTCGGTAAGTATCTGGCCCAAAAATGATTTTGGCTAAAATGGTGCATGAGAAGTGGATTAACCAGGGGTGGGTAAAAATTGCAATTTTGGAAGTTGCTGAAGTTTTGTCTCTTTTTCACAGAAATCAATAGCAAATCACCCAGACGTTAGTCCCTGCGAAGATGGAACCCTCTCGGTAAGTATCTGGCCCAAAAATGATTTTGGCTAAAATGGTGCATGAGAAGTGGATTAACCAGGGGTGGGTAAAAATTGCAATTTTGGAAGTTGCTGAAGTTTTGTCTCTTTTTCACAGAAATCAATAGCAAATCACCCAGACGTTAGTCCCTGCGAAGATGGAACCCTCTCGGTAAGTATCTGGCCCAAAAATGATTTTGGCTAAAATGGTGCATGAGAAGTGGATTAACCAGGGGTGGGTAAAAATTGCAATTTTGGAAGTTGCTGAAGTTTTGTCTCTTTTTCACAGAAATCAATAGCAAATCACCCAGACGTTAGTCCCTGCGAAGATGGAACCCTCTCGGTAAGTATCTGGCCCAAAAATGATTTTGGCTAAAATGGTGCATGAGAAGTGGATTAACCAGGGGTGGGTAAAAATTGCAATTTTGGAAGTTGCTGAAGTTTTGTCTCTTTTTCACAGAAATCAATAGCAAATCACCCAGACGTTAGTCCCTGCGAAGATGGAACCCTCTCGGTAAGTATCTGGCCCAAAAATGATTTTGGCTAAAATGGTGCATGAGAAGTGGATTAACCAGGGGTGGGTAAAAATTGCAATTTTGGAAGTTGCTGAAGTTTTGTCTCTTTTTCACAGAAATCAATAGCAAATCACCCAGACGTTAGTCCCTGCGAAGATGGAACCCTCTCGGTAAGTATCTGGCCCAAAAATGATTTTGGCTAAAATGGTGCATGAGAAGTGGATTAACCAGGGGTGGGTAAAAATTGCAATTTTGGAAGTTGCTGAAGTTTTGTCTCTTTTTCACAGAAATCAATAGCAAATCACCCAGACGTTAGTCCCTGCGAAGATGGAACCCTCTCGGTAAGTATCTGGCCCAAAAATGATTTTGGCTAAAATGGTGCATGAGAAGTGGATTAACCAGGGGTGGGTAAAAATTGCAATTTTGGAAGTTGCTGAAGTTTTGTCTCTTTTTCACAGAAATCAATAGCAAATCACCCAGACGTTAGTCCCTGCGAAGATGGAACCCTCTCGGTAAGTATCTGGCCCAAAAATGATTTTGGCTAAAATGGTGCATGAGAAGTGGATTAACCAGGGGTGGGTAAAAATTGCAATTTTGGAAGTTGCTGAAGTTTTGTCTCTTTTTCACAGAAATCAATAGCAAATCACCCAGACGTTAGTCCCTGCGAAGATGGAACCCTCTCGGTAAGTATCTGGCCCAAAAATGATTTTGGCTAAAATGGTGCATGAGAAGTGGATTAACCAGGGGTGGGTAAAAATTGCAATTTTGGAAGTTGCTGAAGTTTTGTCTCTTTTTCACAGAAATCAATAGCAAATCACCCAGACGTTAGTCCCTGCGAAGATGGAACCCTCTCGGTAAGTATCTGGCCCAAAAATGATTTTGGCTAAAATGGTGCATGAGAAGTGGATTAACCAGGGGTGGGTAAAAATTGCAATTTTGGAAGTTGCTGAAGTTTTGTCTCTTTTTCACAGAAATCAATAGCAAATCACCCAGACGTTAGTCCCTGCGAAGATGGAACCCTCTCGGTAAGTATCTGGCCCAAAAATGATTTTGGCTAAAATGGTGCATGAGAAGTGGATTAACCAGGGGTGGGTAAAAATTGCAATTTTGGAAGTTGCTGAAGTTTTGTCTCTTTTTCACAGAAATCAATAGCAAATCACCCAGACGTTAGTCCCTGCGAAGATGGAACCCTCTCGGTAAGTATCTGGCCCAAAAATGATTTTGGCTAAAATGGTGCATGAGAAGTGGATTAACCAGGGGTGGGTAAAAATTGCAATTTTGGAAGTTGCTGAAGTTTTGTCTCTTTTTCACAGAAATCAATAGCAAATCACCCAGACGTTAGTCCCTGCGAAGATGGAACCCTCTCGGTAAGTATCTGGCCCAAAAATGATTTTGGCTAAAATGGTGCATGAGAAGTGGATTAACCAGGGGTGGGTAAAAATTGCAATTTTGGAAGTTGCTGAAGTTTTGTCTCTTTTTCACAGAAATCAATAGCAAATCACCCAGACGTTAGTCCCTGCGAAGATGGAACCCTCTCGGTAAGTATCTGGCCCAAAAATGATTTTGGCTAAAATGGTGCATGAGAAGTGGATTAACCAGGGGTGGGTAAAAATTGCAATTTTGGAAGTTGCTGAAGTTTTGTCTCTTTTTCACAGAAATCAATAGCAAATCACCCAGACGTTAGTCCCTGCGAAGATGGAACCCTCTCGGTAAGTATCTGGCCCAAAAATGATTTTGGCTAAAATGGTGCATGAGAAGTGGATTAACCAGGGGTGGGTAAAAATTGCAATTTTGGAAGTTGCTGAAGTTTTGTCTCTTTTTCACAGAAATCAATAGCAAATCACCCAGACGTTAGTCCCTGCGAAGATGGAACCCTCTCGGTAAGTATCTGGCCCAAAAATGATTTTGGCTAAAATGGTGCATGAGAAGTGGATTAACCAGGGGTGGGTAAAAATTGCAATTTTGGAAGTTGCTGAAGTTTTGTCTCTTTTTCACAGAAATCAATAGCAAATCACCCAGACGTTAGTCCCTGCGAAGATGGAACCCTCTCGGTAAGTATCTGGCCCAAAAATGATTTTGGCTAAAATGGTGCATGAGAAGTGGATTAACCAGGGGTGGGTAAAAATTGCAATTTTGGAAGTTGCTGAAGTTTTGTCTCTTTTTCACAGAAATCAATAGCAAATCACCCAGACGTTAGTCCCTGCGAAGATGGAACCCTCTCGGTAAGTATCTGGCCCAAAAATGATTTTGGCTAAAATGGTGCATGAGAAGTGGATTAACCAGGGGTGGGTAAAAATTGCAATTTTGGAAGTTGCTGAAGTTTTGTCTCTTTTTCACAGAAATCAATAGCAAATCACCCAGACGTTAGTCCCTGCGAAGATGGAACCCTCTCGGTAAGTATCTGGCCCAAAAATGATTTTGGCTAAAATGGTGCATGAGAAGTGGATTAACCAGGGGTGGGTAAAAATTGCAATTTTGGAAGTTGCTGAAGTTTTGTCTCTTTTTCACAGAAATCAATAGCAAATCACCCAGACGTTAGTCCCTGCGAAGATGGAACCCTCTCGGTAAGTATCTGGCCCAAAAATGATTTTGGCTAAAATGGTGCATGAGAAGTGGATTAACCAGGGGTGGGTAAAAATTGCAATTTTGGAAGTTGCTGAAGTTTTGTCTCTTTTTCACAGAAATCAATAGCAAATCACCCAGACGTTAGTCCCTGCGAAGATGGAACCCTCTCGGTAAGTATCTGGCCCAAAAATGATTTTGGCTAAAATGGTGCATGAGAAGTGGATTAACCAGGGGTGGGTAAAAATTGCAATTTTGGAAGTTGCTGAAGTTTTGTCTCTTTTTCACAGAAATCAATAGCAAATCACCCAGACGTTAGTCCCTGCGAAGATGGAACCCTCTCGGTAAGTATCTGGCCCAAAAATGATTTTGGCTAAAATGGTGCATGAGAAGTGGATTAACCAGGGGTGGGTAAAAATTGCAATTTTGGAAGTTGCTGAAGTTTTGTCTCTTTTTCACAGAAATCAATAGCAAATCACCCAGACGTTAGTCCCTGCGAAGATGGAACCCTCTCGGTAAGTATCTGGCCCAAAAATGATTTTGGCTAAAATGGTGCATGAGAAGTGGATTAACCAGGGGTGGGTAAAAATTGCAATTTTGGAAGTTGCTGAAGTTTTGTCTCTTTTTCACAGAAATCAATAGCAAATCACCCAGACGTTAGTCCCTGCGAAGATGGAACCCTCTCGGTAAGTATCTGGCCCAAAAATGATTTTGGCTAAAATGGTGCATGAGAAGTGGATTAACCAGGGGTGGGTAAAAATTGCAATTTTGGAAGTTGCTGAAGTTTTGTCTCTTTTTCACAGAAATCAATAGCAAATCACCCAGACGTTAGTCCCTGCGAAGATGGAACCCTCTCGGTAAGTATCTGGCCCAAAAATGATTTTGGCTAAAATGGTGCATGAGAAGTGGATTAACCAGGGGTGGGTAAAAATTGCAATTTTGGAAGTTGCTGAAGTTTTGTCTCTTTTTCACAGAAATCAATAGCAAATCACCCAGACGTTAGTCCCTGCGAAGATGGAACCCTCTCGGTAAGTATCTGGCCCAAAAATGATTTTGGCTAAAATGGTGCATGAGAAGTGGATTAACCAGGGGTGGGTAAAAATTGCAATTTTGGAAGTTGCTGAAGTTTTGTCTCTTTTTCACAGAAATCAATAGCAAATCACCCAGACGTTAGTCCCTGCGAAGATGGAACCCTCTCGGTAAGTATCTGGCCCAAAAATGATTTTGGCTAAAATGGTGCATGAGAAGTGGATTAACCAGGGGTGGGTAAAAATTGCAATTTTGGAAGTTGCTGAAGTTTTGTCTCTTTTTCACAGAAATCAATAGCAAATCACCCAGACGTTAGTCCCTGCGAAGATGGAACCCTCTCGGTAAGTATCTGGCCCAAAAATGATTTTGGCTAAAATGGTGCATGAGAAGTGGATTAACCAGGGGTGGGTAAAAATTGCAATTTTGGAAGTTGCTGAAGTTTTGTCTCTTTTTCACAGAAATCAATAGCAAATCACCCAGACGTTAGTCCCTGCGAAGATGGAACCCTCTCGGTAAGTATCTGGCCCAAAAATGATTTTGGCTAAAATGGTGCATGAGAAGTGGATTAACCAGGGGTGGGTAAAAATTGCAATTTTGGAAGTTGCTGAAGTTTTGTCTCTTTTTCACAGAAATCAATAGCAAATCACCCAGACGTTAGTCCCTGCGAAGATGGAACCCTCTCGGTAAGTATCTGGCCCAAAAATGATTTTGGCTAAAATGGTGCATGAGAAGTGGATTAACCAGGGGTGGGTAAAAATTGCAATTTTGGAAGTTGCTGAAGTTTTGTCTCTTTTTCACAGAAATCAATAGCAAATCACCCAGACGTTAGTCCCTGCGAAGATGGAACCCTCTCGGTAAGTATCTGGCCCAAAAATGATTTTGGCTAAAATGGTGCATGAGAAGTGGATTAACCAGGGGTGGGTAAAAATTGCAATTTTGGAAGTTGCTGAAGTTTTGTCTCTTTTTCACAGAAATCAATAGCAAATCACCCAGACGTTAGTCCCTGCGAAGATGGAACCCTCTCGGTAAGTATCTGGCCCAAAAATGATTTTGGCTAAAATGGTGCATGAGAAGTGGATTAACCAGGGGTGGGTAAAAATTGCAATTTTGGAAGTTGCTGAAGTTTTGTCTCTTTTTCACAGAAATCAATAGCAAATCACCCAGACGTTAGTCCCTGCGAAGATGGAACCCTCTCGGTAAGTATCTGGCCCAAAAATGATTTTGGCTAAAATGGTGCATGAGAAGTGGATTAACCAGGGGTGGGTAAAAATTGCAATTTTGGAAGTTGCTGAAGTTTTGTCTCTTTTTCACAGAAATCAATAGCAAATCACCCAGACGTTAGTCCCTGCGAAGATGGAACCCTCTCGGTAAGTATCTGGCCCAAAAATGATTTTGGCTAAAATGGTGCATGAGAAGTGGATTAACCAGGGGTGGGTAAAAATTGCAATTTTGGAAGTTGCTGAAGTTTTGTCTCTTTTTCACAGAAATCAATAGCAAATCACCCAGACGTTAGTCCCTGCGAAGATGGAACCCTCTCGGTAAGTATCTGGCCCAAAAATGATTTTGGCTAAAATGGTGCATGAGAAGTGGATTAACCAGGGGTGGGTAAAAATTGCAATTTTGGAAGTTGCTGAAGTTTTGTCTCTTTTTCACAGAAATCAATAGCAAATCACCCAGCACGTTAGTCCCTGCGAAGATGGAACCCTCTCGGTAAGTATCTGGCCCAAAAATGATTTTGGCTAAAATGGTGCATGAGAAGTGGATTAACCAGGGGTGGGTAAAAATTGCAATTTTGGAAGTTGCTGAAGTTTTGTCTCTTTTTCACAGAAATCAATAGCAAATCACCCAGACGTTAGTCCCTGCGAAGATGGAACCCTCTCGGTAAGTATCTGGCCCAAAAATGATTTTGGCT